>VZRI01004062.1:299272-406101 GCA_013397515.1 Upupa epops
AACCAGCAGGGATGCCTCGAACTAGAACAGGTTGCTCAGGGCCCCATCCAGCCCTTACACACCTTTAACGGCCCCTTTTCCACCTTAAACCCATGACCCCTCATCCTATTGTTCCCTGCCCTTGTGAACAGCCCTTCCCCAGCCTTCTAAGAGCTCCCTTTCAGGGAGCAGAAGGCCGCTACAAGATCGCTTAATAATCCCATGCAATCAGACGTGGAGAAAGCACCTTCCAGCTGACACCCCGCACAGCTCGGGGGCAGGAGCCCGCTGCCAGCCGCTGGGCAGGGCCGGGCCAGGCAGAGAGGCCCGCCCCGNTGAGGGTCGAGAACCCCGGCGCCTGAGGCAGCGGAGTACCCTACCGCTGGGCCATCGGCACCGGTCCGCAGGTCGCTAGCTAGGGAGGGTAGCTAGCGGAGTGCAGGGGCTCTGGGCTGGGGCAGACACGCGGTGAGGGATTGTTGCAGGGAAACCCTGGCAAAGCCTAACCCTGGGGGGGCTTTGCTGGAAAGGCAAAGTTTTCCAACTCTGGGAGAGCGAACCTGTCCCGTCAAGTTTTTAGCAGGGTGCTTGAAAGATAACGAAGTGTTTGCAATGCACAACAACTGCCTATGAGTGTCACAGTACTGATGAGGCTGGAAAAGACCTTCAAGATCATCCAGTCCAACCTAAAACCAACCAAGTAAGCCTAACGTCTAGCTCATGCCACTCGGCACTTCATCCAGACTAACCCTGACTCGTGTAGGCTTTAAAAATGCATAAAGAACGTGCACATTGCTGCCAGACAGCAGCGGAACCGCAAGCTGTGCAGAACCCCATCGTTTCAGTGTGTTAGAGAAACAAACATGCATTCACACGAGAGCCAAGGAGTTATTTTTAAAGCACAGAAGGAGGCAGAGAAGGTTCTGTTGTGGTTTTGGGGGGGGTTAAACCAAGGCTTTTTGAGCAATGAAGGAAAAATAACACTGCAGAGAATGAACAGGTTTCTGTTTTGAGAAGCCCTCTTGATTGTGTTTCCCGGTATAAACGTATCAATGACAGGGATCGCCAGGCATCTGACACGCTTAGGTCGGACGTTATTGTGCCTGTTATTTCCTGTAACTGCATTGTTGGTGTACAGGCACCTCCAGAGTTTTCATCAGGGCGAGGAATAGGAATTTATTCTATAAATATATAAAATGATCATTTATTATAATAAAGGGTGATAAGAACCTTGTTCTGCTTCTCACAGGGAAAAACCTTGCTAACTCTTTTCCAGGATGATTTGGATTCAAATACTGACAGAGAGCAGAGCCACGCTCTAAGTGGAGACTCGGACAAGTGGGTGGACTTCTCCAGAATGTGCACTTCAAACCAGGAGTATTACCTAAAGCTGGAGGAACTGAAGCACGCCCACCTGCAGACCATGGCCAAACTGGAGCGCATGTACCGGAATAAACTGTGTGTCAAGGGGCCGCAACCCTCGGACAAGAAAGACGCTGCTTCTAACGTGTATTGTAGGTAAGTCGGGCCATACCTTTCATCTGATGATTTTCAAAAGCAGGGGGTTTGGGGCTGCAGAGTGTTCAGTCTCCCCATTTCCTATAACCAGATAATACAGAAATTAATAATGTTTCATTGCTTTGCTAATGGGCTGCGAGATTTCAACGGATCAGGTGTGAGTGCCGTGTGCTTCTCTTTGTCCTTCTCCTCCTCTCCTCCTTTCCCACCTGTGCTGTTCATTTGTCTTTCTAATGTTGATGCCTTAAAGTAGAAGTTATGGCTTTGCATCAAGTGCTTCACACTGGACCCAAAACAACTTGTTCTTTGTCCTTTTACTAAAGGCCAACCTGGGAGAAGAGCTCCTATCAGCCTCTCCATTTGCACAAATCCCTTCCAGACTCTGACTTAAGCGATCCCTTAGGCTCAAGCTCATCTGATTGGTCTGACCAAGAATTAGCTCTTCAGGAAGACGGTAGTGAAACTGGATCATCTGTGTTTGGTAAGGAAAGGATTGAAAAAATGTGGGATGGGTTCTCCGTGGAAGACTACATCTCCCGCAGCAGATGCAGCTTGCCGAGCTCACCGGCCTTCAGAACGGTACGGAAGAAACAGAAAGCATGGTCGCCCAAAGTTACTGTGCCCAAGCCTTTCCAGATGACCATCAGAGAAGCCAGAAAAAAAGAACAGAATATAAAATCGAAATCGCAGATTGAAATGGAACATAACTTACTGAGGAAGCAACTGGAGGAGGAAGCAGAGTGTCAGAAAAAATTCCGAGCCAATCCGGTGCCTGCTGCTGTCTTCCTTCCGCTCTACCATGAAATAGTACAACGAAATGAAGAGCGCAGAAGGTCTGTGAGAGAAAGAAGCCAACTCAAGCTCTTGGCTTCTCAGAAGCCATTTAAATTCATTGAGCGGGAGAAGCAAAGGAATGAAATCAGGAAAATACAACTGAGAGACCTTGCAGGCCCTGAAAAGAAACCAAAACCGTTCAAAGCCAAGCCAGTTCCTAAATACGTTTATAGCCCTGCTGTTGATGACAAGCTGAAGGAGGAAGAGCTCTACAGAGAGATCAGGATCAGAATGAGAGCCGAAGAGCTGCTCCGTAATTCATCCCTACCCAACAGCAGACTGGCTTTACCCAGTACTGGTAAAAAAAACAAACACCAGTGCATTGACCCACAGGAAATGGAACGGAGGCCCAAGGCCCCATCAAGTGTTCCAGATTTTGGAGCACTACACCAGAAGTTTCAGAAACAGCTCCTGCATCAAAAACAAGTGAAACATCTTACGGTCTGTCAGCCTTTCAACCTCCGTACTCCGTGCATTCCCTCAAACAAGGGGAAGATTTTGAAGGATATACAAGCGGATGAAGAAAGGCTGAAGGAAACACGCTGGCCGTTCGTCTCGCCGAGATGTAAACCTCAGATGAGACACTCCAGCGCGAATTCACATCTCTCGGGAGCTGGAAAATCCAAGTCGCCTAGAAGCACAGAGTCCACAAGACGACGGCTACAAGCCATAAGGTGACTCCTCTAGCGATGCTCTGTGTGTTGTATGGAGTGGACTTCTTTGGTACTTCTACTGATGTAGTCAGTTGTGCTGTGCAGTGACTGTGTGCTTTGATGTAAGGCTTTAATTAGAACAGGAAACTGTAAATATTTCAGTATAGGGTGTAAATATTTCAGTATAGGGTGTACTTAGTGTTTACAACTTGAGTAGAGTGAGAACGCGTATGGGATTCATACGGCTGGATCCCTTAAGACGCCACGTCCTTCTCTGCCAGCCCTGTTTTCTCTTCTGAATGCCCTTTGCCAAAGCTTCCTTTGAAGTCTCCCTCCTGGTTTAAAATGAATTCAGTCTTAGTTTATTTTTCCACCAGGAATTCACTTCAGGAAAAGAGAAAGCTGGAAGAACAACAGAAAAGGAACAGAACAAACCAGAAACTAAGAACGAAAAGATTCCAGACAATTGTAACAGCCCGGGCTGAGGCAAATGACCCCCATCAGAGCCTAGCGCAGGTTTATAAAACCAAATTAAAAACATTCAGGTATTTCCTTGCATACCTCTGAATGCTGAACCTCTCATTCTGCGTTGTATGTTAAACATACAGCGTACTAAATGGCACAGTCTAGGTTTACACAACTAGACGCTCGATAAACTAAACGCTGTAGGAGCAGCCAGTAGAAGAAGTGGCCACATGTAGTGCTTTGTAGTGTTTGAGCTGGGAGATGCAGGGAGGCAGGGGTAGGGATGCAGGTCACAAAGGGCAGGCCCTTTTAACTTGTTAGTCGGAGCTGAAGCACAACTGCTTTTGCATCAGGACCAGCAAACACTGCTGATGACAGGAGACTTCTAATGCGAGTGGTTCTTCAGTAGGTGATCTGCTGGGTTTAGGACAGAAGCAGAAAACAGTTTGAGTTACAGCAGCAGGGAGGAGAATTAATAGAGACAGTGGATGTGTTTAGAGATTCAACGTGAGTTCACTCGCAGCCAGTTAAGTGAATTCACCTTAACTAGTGCTTAACTTGATAATGCTTACTTCAGCACAGGTAATTAGCCTAAGTGCTCTTCTAACAGATAATTAGGTTTGTAGAAAGCTGACCTAGAGAACAAGCAAGTAGCAACAATGAAGTTCACCCCCTCAGCATGGTGAACGACTTGCCTTCACGTACAGCTGTCTTGCAGAAATTTGGAGGATGATAGGGGAAAGCAGCAGGAAGAGCCACAAGTCTGAAATGGCTCCTGGATCTCATGCTTGCCCTTTACGTGTCCGGGTTTGGCCCAGAGCAGAGGCAGAATGCTGTGTGTGTGGCAGCCATACACCAAGGATTACAGACTCTGCTATCTGGATTATCGAGTGCTTGCTGTTGTCAGAGCTATCTTTTCAGTTGATGACTCAACAGTGTCATCATCCTGCTGTCCTGACTGGGTCCTTGACAAACCAACTAAGAGAAGAGTCTACTATGATCCAGAATGTGGCCACCCGTCTTGTGAGGATAGACCGGTGAAGTAGCAAGGTTCTTTCCATCAAACCTTACCTGGAAGTACTAGGTTTTATTTCATGACACTAGCTTCCTATGGAGTACTGTTTAATTTTGCTTAGACCTGGAATATCTATATTAAATCAGCACTTAAACCCTCCTAGATATCCAAACTAAAAGACCCAACATCTCAGTATCCAGAAACTCCACAAGAATTCAGACACTTGACAGCAGCCTGTATAAACTCACTAGCCCTGGGCAATTTCTGCTTACCCAGAGAACTACTTTAGGGAGTTTTATTCAGTACTTCCAGGCGAGCAGATGTGAGGAGGAGACAGCACACCTGAAAAGACCCCACAACCACCATGAGCTAATTTACCCTTTACGTATCTTGAAGTAGGACAGTGTTTAGTTTGTTAGGAGCAGTTTGGCTGCCACAGAAAATGACTTCTTGTAAGTAATGATAATGTCTCTTGTACTCTATTTCCCTTAGGAATTATGAGAAGCAGAGAATGCAAGAATATGCACAAGAGCTGCAAGAGATGAAAGAAAGAGTAAAACAAAGGCCACTGCTTCTTGAAAGAGTCACTCAGGTTGTCTTGCTTCCATATTACTTCTTACATCTTATCCTTGAGTATTGCTTAAGACATTTTTAGTCAAACATTTTTAGAAGATGTACTTTTCAGACCCATTTTAATCCCTTTTGCCCCATCTCCATATAAATGTAGCAGATTTCTGTAAGCATTCGTAGCTTGCTTGCAGAGATGGCTGCTGCGGATGGGTTGTCTGACTCAGTTATAACGTCAGTAACTCCCAAACCCAAGAGAGGTTTAAGCTGGGAAAGAAGTTACAAGAAAACCAAGTATTTGTGGTGTCTACTCGGTGTATTTTCACTTCTCCCCCGCAGCACAGTCATGTGCTGGTTGTGTGGCTCCTGCCCTCTTCCACACGCAGAGAAGCAGCGAGTCATCCATCACTGGTTGCCTCGTCTCTTCTGTCCACGTGGGTTTCCTCGCTTGCTATCAGTGTGGGGCTGGAGGATCTCTGCAGATGGGAAGACAGGTTGTCCCCAGTCAGACATTACCTGAAGGAGTTTATCAGATGCGGTTAGCTGAGTATTCCTAGAATGACAAGTATCGAAAGGCAGGCCCTGAACGTGTTTGGGTAACGCATCACCGTTGTGGTTTTCCTACAGAAAAATGCCAGAATAGCTGCGGAAAAGCACTATTTGAACAGACTGAGAGCGCTGGGCGTATGCCCAGACTTTGTTTCAAAGAAAGGACAAACAGCTAAATTGCTGCAATACTCCAGTGCTGAAGATCTTAATAACTGCATTAGTGCCAGAGGAAGGTAGAGATTTCTGAAGGCTTTTGTTTTGTGACTCTACATACCTAGAAATCAGAGAGCAATTTGTTCTGTAGAGCGTGGTGAGTTTTTAAGCATTATTTATAGTATTTCCCAGATAAATATCGGACACTGTAAGTAGCTTTACTGAAGTTAGTATGACTGTGTGGTTTTTGATTGCTTTCCTGAATTCAATAGCTCATAAAATGGAGAGAGCACTGGGGATGTGCTCTCTAGAAAAAAAATAACAAAGAAAAACATTTTTTATTTGTTCCTTTCACCAAAACTTCTGTCAGGGTGCTAGTAAATCACTTTACTCAAAAGATACTGAGCTGTTGGAACGTGTCCAGAGGACGGCCACAAGGATGACTGGAGGGCTGGATCACCTCTCCTACAGGAACAGGCTGAGAGAGTTAGGGCTGTNCTGCATTGGCTTCACTGATTTGTTTTTCTAAAAAGAGTTAAAAGTCCCTGTTTCCATATCCCTTAGGTGTTTTAACAGGTGAAACTAAAAAATTGAAATATAAAAAGAACACTATTGAGTGACTTTCTAGGATAAAAGTGTCTCCCCTTCCCTTTTCCTTCCCAAGTTCTACCCCAGCCTAGTCTATTCTACCCCAGCCTAGTCTATTCTACCCCAGCCTAGTCTACCAGGATTTGTCCTTGATTACTGTAGTTTTAAATCTACTGGGAATCTTACCTGAAAGTAAAATCACACGTGCATACTGTCTTTTCAGAGTCTTCAAAGATCAATTGCTAGAAGGGGAATCCTCTGATGAAGCACCTGATGGCAGTACACGGTCTGAGCAGTCCTGTGAAGAGGAGGAGGAGGAGAAAGATGTCAAAACCTCCGCCCAGTCCAGTGAGCTGGAGGATGAGGAAGAGGCAAGGGTGAGCCCTCATGCTCATGAGCCTTGCATTGCTGGGGAGGCTGGGTCCAGCCCCACCTCTGAGCAGCACTATGAAGAGGATGAAGAGAAGGAGGATGAGGAAGAGGAAGCAAAGGCAGAGCTGTCACTGGGCCATGCTGAGGAGGAGGAGGATGATGACCAGTCAAGACCCAGCTCTCAGTCTGACCAGTCCCACAGGTGTGAAGAAGAAAGTCAGTCTGAGCCTGACACTGAAGATGACTTCAGATACGAGGATGAGGAATATGAAAGTGATGATTCAGAAGAGAAACGCAGCGATGATGCAACTGACTGAAAGGAAGGCAGACCATATGGCCTGCGACTCAGGAACATGTTGCATTGCTGGCAGTGAAACACCAAAGACAAACATGGTGCTCTGCTTGCTTGGTGCTACTGATACAAAACGTTGTGGACGTACACGTCTTAGCTTAACCAGTCTTCCTAGCATGGAAAGTTTGTCTATTTTCCAGTAAGAAAGATGAAGTTATAATTTCCACCAAGAAAACAATTTTATATTAACCTTCTTTAGTCCTCTGTGACAGCAATGCATAAAACGAGCTGCAACCTCTGTTTGAATATAACATTCTCCGTTCTGTGATGGTAAATAAGTACTGAGGTCTTAACACATCCAGCTCTCTGTGTGCTAGCACAGGCTGATGAGGTTTTGGAGCAGTCTCAAACCTTTTGGTATTACTGTGATCGATTGCTGCAGTATCTTCTAGGATGGCAGTGAGCAGACCAGGGTTTGCTGTGCAAGATCTCCATTGTTTTTATCAGAGCAGCTGCTAGGAAGACAAGGACACCATGACCAAATTGATCTGTTCAGTCCCTCCCTCCTCTTTTTACGGGGTCTTCTGCCCATTTAAGTGAGCTGGCTTGGCTCTGGGGTGGGTCAGATGAGTGCCAAGGCAAGAGAAGATTGCTGTTTTTGGAGGAAACAAGCTACGTACCAACTCAACTACCTTTCCAGCTAAAACACTACCAGTATTGCAGTCATTGAAGGCTGAGCTGGAGTACACTGACAGCAGACCTTCAGAGATAGTTAACGCTTGCAGGCAAGGAAGGCAGAAGAGCAGGTCAGTACCATTATGTTATGCTGCAGCTCCTGTAGTACTGTCTATCCAAGCCCCAAAACTGTTCTTTCAACTCCATTTTGTTTCAAAGAGCTCTTCCTATGTCATGTAAAATTGTGTTTCATAGCCTAATAGCAAATGCTGATGTGAATCTTTAGATTTCTTTATCGAGACAGTAAATACACACGATAAGGAGGGATTGTCACTATGTCAGACAGAAACAGAGCCCAACAACTCTAGGTGCGTGAAAGTACAGAAGGAAGTGCTTTAGTACTTTCCCTTGCAGATTCTCTACTCAGGACTTGAGCTGCCACTCAACAAAGAATGCAAACGGAAGGCTGGTGTGCGCTTTGGTTTTCCATCATGATACAACCTGATTAACCTGTCATACACAGAGGGAGAGACAAAAACAAATGGATCCAAACCAGGCCACGAGCAAGGATTTCATACAAGCTTTGTCTGCTCAGTGCAATGCAGCACAGCCTGGCTGCTCAAAATGTGTTCATCGGGTAGTAAATGTGTTTGTTAAAACAACCAGTACTTTTAACAGTGACAACAGTAAGAAGTCTAGTTCCTGTTTTGTTCCCCGCAGCGTATGAGCGCACTAACTACATCTGTTACAGTTCCTTTCTCCTGACAATTGTATTTTAATAATAATAATTGTAATTTATTTTACAATAATTGTAATTTATTTTACAAAGCGTGTGTGTGACTCGTATGAATTGAAGACTTTTTACGTCAATAAACTACTCATTGTATGCATGTTGTATGTGAAAGTAGTAATCATCGCTTCCAAGGAAAATCCTGCTACTACTTCCAGTAAGACCTGACAGCCCCACCACACGAACACAAGGTTGGTTTTCCTGTGCTTGTCAGTATTTTAAATCGTTCATACAATACAGCATTGAATCCACAGTTGCACACTCTTGATAGTCATCTCTTTAGTAAAGCGAGAGTTGTTTTGAATGAAGGCAGGAGCTTTAAACTCTCTATGAAGAAGTTTCAAATTGGAAAAACAGGTTTTAAGATCTGACAGCACTCAGAAACAAAACTATTTAATTGTTGAACTGTAAAGTAAAAATATGGCTGCAGTTCCTTTCACCAACAAGGAAANGATCTGGTGCTTGAAAACATGGCTTAGTGGGCATGGTGGTGTTGGGTTGACAGTTGGGCTCGGTGGTCTTGGGGGGCTCTTTCAACCTTAATGATTCTACAATCTTTATTACAAGGAAAGAAAGAACTTAATGAATTAGTAGCCAATTAAAAGTTGAGCAAAAGATCAATTTTCACAATGTAAACACACTTCTCAGCAAACATGCATGAGATGAAAACATCAGCCTGCTCATGAAGGGATCAGAATTTGCTGAAGCCACAGAGTTACTCAGTGCTGTGGAAAAAATAAACTAAGTGCAGCAAATGTGCTGAAGGCTCTTATGACAGATAGAGTTCAGTTTTAACTGGTGCAAGTAAATGCATGGGAAGATAAAAAAAGACCCCGTTCCTGAACTAGGCAATACTAGATACTGGGAAAAAAGTCATTTCATCCTGAACACTGCGTGCAATCCTGGTCCTTTCATATCCTTAAAGGGATTTATTATCCTCGTGGAGAAAGGCAACAGGAATGGTCAAAGATAAAGAGTGGTTTTCATGTGACAAGAAGGCAGTTTGATTTTCATATGAAAACACACACTAGGATTCTTTCATTCAGAAAACAGATGAGAGCCTCAAGTGAGAGACATTAAAGGTAGCAGCTACAGAACTCACTTGGAGCAGCACAGAATTTTCCAAGTGGGAAGAACCATGACATTTCAGTCAATAAAACTGTTTGGAAATGGCATTGCAAACAAGAAGGGTAATTAACACAGGAAAGAAGTGGCAAAGAAGAATCCCAGATGACAAGATGGGCAGAGACGGGTCAGGACTAAGTAAATTTCCTGCAGCAAAGTAACAACAGTTCAAATTTCTTTGAGTACTTGGAGGCAGGGACACCTCACTGTCACGAACAGCAACCTGGCCTAAACCAACACCTAGTTACCTGCGTGCTGCACGCCTAGCACACACAAGCAGATGAGCTGTCATCCAAGACCCCCAGGGCTGGGCACTGAGGACTGCCACACAAGCTGGGGTGTAGCAGTTGGCACAGGCGGGCGCTGAATCCGTCAGCTCTGTGAGGAGCAATGGTAGCCACTTGACAGGAAACCATGGCAACGCACTGCTCTGCACCCACCAGCTCTGACAATGCTACCCACACGGAGGTCTGGTATAAACATGCAGCCACCCAAAATTCAGGCTGCACTCATGCTGGTGTCAGACAGCGGGGATGAGGATCCTTGTGGGAGATGTGCTCAGGTGGAAGAGCCCCTGCACCTAGTGGAAGAGCTCAGGGAGAAGGTGAGCAGGTTGAGGGCTATTGGGGAATACAGTACCTGGATGGGCTACAGGAAAGCTGGAGAGGCACTTTTTACAAGAGATGCTAATGACAGCACAAGGGGAATGGTCTACAGTTAAAAAAAGGCAGATTTAAATTGCTTCCTAGGAAGAAATTCCTCAGTGTGAAGGTGGTGAGATCGTGAGGCACTGGAACAGGTTGCCCAGGGAGGCTGTGGCTGATCTGTTCCCTGGAAGTGTTTAAGGTCAGGTTGGATAGTGCTCAGGGCAATTTGGTCTAGTGGGGAGTGTTCCTTGCTTATGGCAGGGGGGTTGGAACTGGATGATCTCCAAGGTCCCTTATAATCTGAAGCACCCTAGAATTCTATGATTCTGTGACTTTTGTGTTTATTCTTTTAGTTAGGAGGATGATTTAAAACACGGACAAAACAGAAAGAAACTAATAGAATGATGGTACCAAAATGACAACTACTGTATTTAAAGAAAAAAAGCCAATAACCTCAACACGAAGACCCATTTTGATGCAATTAATGTAGAGGGAAAAAACCAGTTATTTTCACAAATAATTATAGAAGCATTTATAGATCCACAGAATGGATCAGGTTGGAAGGGACCTCCCAGGATTAGCCATGAGAAAATCCCCCATGAGCTTAAGAGGCTGTGGTACAGAGACAGCAGATGTTTAAGAGCAGGAAATACAGTTCTTTTCTGATAGTTAAGACTGTAAACGAGACCATGGTTAATTTCCCAAACACAAATGGAAGCCAGTTGTCAACAGGATGGAAAACAAGCATATTCACACTTGCACAGCTCAGAACTTGCTATTTATAGTTAGAGCTTACTAAAAATAAGCTGATTACTAACAATAGTTAGGCAGGTCAACAATAAGAAGGTTAAAAAGATTAAGCAGGTTGCTGATTAACACAGTAACTAACCACACTACTAATACAGCAGGGAAATTCTAGCTGCCAGCAGAATGAAGTGTGACAAACCATCCTCTTACCACATCACTCCCATCATCAATCTGTTGTCAAGAGTTTGCCTTCCACATTTACAGATGGATGTAGGGCTTCTTGCTAATTTGATAGACTTTTAAATGCATGGTTCATGCCACCTTCTAAAAGGGATAAAAGGTACCACAAATGTAATTTGTAATAAGCAATACAAGCAAATGAATAAAATTCAGCTCTTACAGCTATTAATGTGATTCTCTCTGATTAAATTCAGCTCGGGAAAGCTTAGTCCAGTAACACCCTTATGCCTGAAGCTACTTCAGTTACCAAGGGCAGCGTAACAGCTAGCCAAGCAATAAGCTCTTAGATCTAATACTCCAGAGGCCACAGACAGGTGTGAGTTAACATATTCTCTGGCAATGAGACAGGTGTGAGTTAACCTATTCTTTGACAAAGACCGGTCTGGGGTTTTGAACTGAACAGTTTTTCTAAGGAAAAGAATAAAGTCTGAATGTTACAGAGCACAGTCTCAGCACAAGGTGCTAAAGCTCGTCTGACTGACACGAAGGGACTGCTTGTCATGCCACTGCAAATACCTTTAAGGTATTTATTCATAAGGTTAATGAAATATGTGATATTACCAAACTGTGATGCTTCCAGAGGTAGTCAGGCCAGCTGAGATATTAAGCAATTATGATTTAAAATAAAAAAACCCCATAAATAAATAAATGCAAAGAATTTGCCACTCTGAAGACTAGAAGAAGCTATTCTGTTAAATCCCTGTCCATTTCCTCACTGAGAATTTGCTGTATCCCTTGTTTTTTAATAACTTATCCTTGAATTAAATAGTCCTTCTCCTCACACTCTTTCTATGCTATTTAATTCAGGCTTTACCAGATGAGGCTGAGTTTTACTCTCCCTGTGTCCTCTTTGCTGGCCCTGAGAACAAGCACACTAACTCTTGCAGCACACAGGCCCACCTGGTCACACAGCCCCTCTCCTCCCTTTCCCACCACAAGGTAACTCAATACTGCACTGAAATCACCTTCAGCTTTAAACTGGCTGTGCAGCTTCACTTGTGGGGCTGGGAGGCTTCTGAAAGGAGTACCCAGGCTTTCTGATTGATCATCATAACCAGAGCTGTGGTTAACAGAAGTGCATGCACAAGATAAACTGCTCAAAACTGAGGCTGCTGAGTTGCACTGCTGCTTTCAGAAGCAAACAACTACCAACCACCACATGCTAACAGCTTTGAGTCTGGGAAGAAGAAAGCTATCTTAGTGACTGTATGTGTTTCCAAACACAGGCAATGGTGCCTCCACAATTTGCATACTTGACCCAACACCCACTGCTCCATGCTGGGAAGTTGGCAGCCTCACTGCATTTTCATGAGCAGTTGAGGCTGAGCTACATGAGAAAGACTTTCTCAAGGGCTTCCTATAGCTCTTCTTCACATTTATCTATCAAAACAGATGTGCTGGCACAATAACATTAAAGAAAACACTACCCACCAAGCTCCTTATGTTTCTGAGGTTAGAAAGTACAAGGCTGTTGCACAGCTATGATGCTTCACAGTGGCTGGAAACACGGTTAATTATGGGATTAGCTGGAGAATATCCACAGACGCTGCCACACGGTGACATTGCTGAGGCCCTGAGCGCACTAGTATTACTGAAGTCCTTTAACAGGTAACTAGGAAGAAGTTGCTCAGTGTTATTCAGCAGCTGGCTCTCTTTCAGACGCTTCCCACAAGATAAAATACCAAAGGCTACTGTCTGCTCTTCTCACCCTAATGCAAAGCCAGCAAATGACCTGAAAGACCAACTCTAAAAAAGGCCAAGTTCCACGTAACAAAGTCTGTAGTTAAGATTCCTAGATCAGAGTGCAAAGCAGTCCACAGAAACTGCACAGCTTGGTTTGTCTGCTTTCCTAAAGCACCTCGCAGGAACCAAGTAGTATCCATGAGGAGGTAAGGTATAATGGCTATTTTTAGTGATTATTTTATCAAAACTTCAGAAAACCCACATTCTCTGAATGACAGCACAGAGATTCCTAGAAAGGTTCAGGCTGGAGGGGACCTGAAAGATCATCCAGCTCCAACCCCTCTGCCATCAGCAGGGACACCCCTCACTAGACCAGGGTGTTCAAAGCCCTAGCCAGTCTGGCCTTGAACACTGCCAGGGAGACGACAGCCCCAACCTCCCTGGGCAACCTGGTTCAGGGTCTCAGCACCCTCAGCGTCAAGAACTTCCTTCTGAATTCCAGTTTAAACTTCCCCTCTCCCAGCTGGAAACCATTCCCCCTGCTCCTACCACTCCAAGCCCTTGGAAACAGACCCTTCTCCAGCTCTCCTGTAGCCCCCTTCAGAGACTGGAAGGCTGCTCCAAGATCTCCCTAGAGTCTCCTCTTCCCCAGGCTGAACAGCCCCAACTCTCTCAGCCTGTCCCGGTAGGAAAGGTGCTCCAGCCCTCCAGTCATTCTCGTGGCCCTCCTCTGGACATGTTTGAAACAGAGAGAAGCACGTTTTCAGCATCTATCTGCTGCGAGTTGTATTCCACCCTAACTGACCACCATGGAGCCCTTTGCACACTTCACAACACTTCAGTTCTGCTCTTTCCTTGAGGCAAGCTTTCCACAAAACTCACAGAAGTTATCATAACTCAGTGTAGTGTGTGCACACATCTGGGATAGCACTCACTTTCCATAAATAGGAACAAAGGGCTGTGGCAGCACAATGCTCTTGATAGAGGACTCGTGAATAGTTTTTTGCTTAACCAACTTACAGTTCCGCAGAACAGTTTGCAATGAATTAGAAGTTTGTTTCAGTTGAAAGAGAGTAGCCATGATGGATAGCGGATTAAGATATCCTCTATTTTTCCCCCACTCCTCAGTTCAGTTTAATTCCTTTAAGTTTCTATCAGCTTCCTGATTCATTCCCTTGCCAGCCATACTGCTTCTGCCATTGCGAGAGAGAAATGAGAATAATAAACAGGAAAAGAACTCTCCTTCAGCAGCAGCACCAGCATAAAGTGCGCCTGAAAGCCTCCCTGAAGACTCTGATGCTCTGCAGTCACCGGGGTCTGTCTGGGTTAAGTGGCTGTAACAGTAGAACTGACTGGAACAGAAGCCCTGCCAACCATTCAACAACAAAAAAGCAAAGCCATTGCCAGCGGCAGATTTTCTTTTAGCAATCAAAATCAATACCTTCAACACTGGGGCAGATATGATTTTCCAAAAAGAAATTATTCCTTAAAAAAATCCCAACAGCAACCTATCTTAACAGCCGAGATCCAAAAGCTACAATCCAATCTTCCACGTGGGGTTTTAGCTTTTGTTTGTTTGCTTTGCTTGGGGGTGTTTTTGGAGCATGGGTGGGAGGGGATTGTGTGGGATTGGGATTTTTAGAGCTTCCTGCAGCACAAGTCCTTTGTATCCCAGATATTTTGCTGCATAATGTCCACTTACATCCAAAAGAACAAGCGTAACAAGGAGCATTGTACCCTTTGCTACAAAGACCGGTAGGATGAAACAGAAAGATTAAGGGAAAACTAACTAAAAATAGAATGATCTTCTTTTCAAAGGAAATAACATGATTTCCACCCCACAACCTCTTGTCGTTGTTACAGCAAAGGTTCATTTTAGGCTGTTTCTCACTGCACTTAGGATCAGGGAACCGCGGTACAAATGTACTACAGCAACTTGTCTTTTGTTTGCACTGCATATCTGGGAGAGTGATGCAGATTTTAAGGGACTTACTGGATGCTGACACAGCTGTTGCAGGGGTATGTCTTCCTAGAGCACAGCTCTGACCATACTTGCAGCACTGGATAGCTCTGCAGGTGATGAAAGTGAAGGTGACTTGAAACATCTCAACTCTCCAGCTAAATTTGTCCAATTTGCAGCAGGGCAGGTTCAGCAACACGGGTAAGGCACAGTTCCCACCTCAATAAAAGAGGGACCGTGGCAGAGAAGCACTCAGCTACGCATTTCCAGGCACTTTTATTTCCAGCAAGATCCCTACCTTTGACTTTACAGGAACTGCAAGAACTGTTATCAGGATTTGACTTGGTAGAGGAAAAAAACTCCCCACAGCCACACAGCAGTGTTGTGACTTGCAAACCCACAGCCCCAGGCAACACAGAATCTCCAGTTCTTTAAAATAAAAACTTGCAAGCCTATCTTTAAGAATCCAAGACTGCTGTTGCGCTCACTCAAACCAATCCACTTAAGCAGCATATAAGTTTGTCAGTACTTGAATTCCTCCCAGCTGCTTAATGGCATCAGCTTCTGGCAAAAGCTGCCTAGATGAGGAGAGCCTGGAGTTCGTTCCAGTGTGTGGATCACCACAAAGACATAAAGCTTTTGAACAAATTAACTCTGTGGTCAGTGACCAAAATAACACTGGGGAACATCCAAGACAGCCTGCCTTCATTCTCCAAATACACTTGGCCCGTGGAAAAAAAACAGGAAAGAACAAGAAGTGGTGTGAACAGAGGCCAGGGAATTTTTAGGATCATGAAAACAACTCGTTGTTTCAAAGTACCAGTGAGCAGTGGCTGTGCGCTGACAGCACTGGTGGGAACAAACCCGTTACAGTCATCCTCTGTCAGAAATGTCCAAGGCACCTTATCAGAACGGGCAGGACAGCAGATGCATCGGCAGAGGAAGGAATCTATTCAGTCAATAAAGGAATTGATGCTAGTCTATAGTTAGAAAATGCCTTTCACAGAGCATTCTTCTGGATCACTGAGAAATAAGAAAGAGTTTTACTGAGTTTCTAGATACCCGTATAATTAACATCTTCTATCTGCCAGACTTTGAGAGTGTTTTAGGGTTTTAATGATTTTCTTCTTGGCATGCCAGCTTAGGGAACCAGATTCCACCACATGAGCAATGTGAGATCCAGCAGATATCTCTTCCATGGCACATGGAAGGGCTGAACCTTCACTCTCCTCCCTGAGCAATGCGGCAGTCTGCTGGCACTGCAAGCTGCCATTTTCACCCTGCCATGTTCCTGATGAAAAGATAATGCTCCCCATCTTTTTCCAAAAATCCTAACTAGTTTTATTTCTTCCCTTTTTCTAACTGTTTCTTGTCCTTTAATGAAACTTGTTATTTTGCTTTGCCATCGTATTGTCCTCGGGTTTTGTTGTGTTTTGAAGACCCTGCGACCTTTTCTCATGGGCCAAGGAGGCAATCAAAAGCAAAACCAGAGACACACACGTAGACCACAGGTCAGGTTCTTGCACTGACAGTTGCCCCCTCCAGACTGCCACAGCTGCTGATGGAGATGCAGGCAAAGCCTGCGAGCACAAGCCAAGGATGCTGCTTCCAGCAGGTGGCAATATACTGACAGCACCGAGCCAGAGGACCCACTTCTGGCAGAGGCCTCAAGGACAAGACAGTGGTAAGAGGAAGGCAGTGTGGGGAAAATGCTTAAGCTTTATGTTATCTAGTTATTTTTTCTCTCTTTGAGAAGTTCAAACAAAGCCTGCACCAACTGCGCAGAAGGACTTCTTTGGTGTTATGGATGAACTACTTTCCTAACAGCATAAAAGCACACATTCATTCCACAAAGGAGCATGTAATCTTCACCTATTCCCCGAGAAATATTTTATTAAGATAGGATTTACGGTATGAGACAAGCTTTAGTGGTATTATTTCAAGTAATAAGCTCTGTCAGCAGACCAAATAAATAATGAACTAAGAGCCTTGTCACCACAAATGTCACAGAGAAGTGAAAACATTGACAAACAGCTGTGTTTAATTCTTTAGTAGCATCCCTTAAAAAGCCAACCACAACACCCAGCAGACCTACTCCACAGGTTCTAATATTCCTTTGCCCTATTTAGAAAACAAGTGAAAAAGATGTTGCTGTCAGACAGGAGCTAGACATGACTCTATACAGAAGGGAGGAATGACTTTATAGCAGGGAACACACTCATTTCTTTATAGAATTCCCTCTGTCATAAACACACTGTAATGCACACTCACAACGTACAGGAAATTTAAAGGGCAGAATCCCCTAGAGCTGAGAGGCAGAAGGCTTACCTCAGGAAAGCAGACCTCTTCATTCTCTTAGTCTGGAGGTGTTTCATGTTTGCATCTTTTCAGTTCAGTGTCCAGTTTCACAATCATCTTCTGCAAGACCTTTGTCCCTTTTGGATTGTAACATGATTTTCTCATATGCCTTTTCCTACCCTCTCTGCAGTTGGAACAGTTTGAACCTGGAAGCGCTTCAGCTGTGGGTGTAAGTAGGGAAACTCACTTGGATTTCTTTTCCAGTTTACACTCCCTAGCACTAACAAAAGCAAAACATCTAATTTTACAGATGATCACCTAGGTAATAAACCTCTAAGTAGTATTCACAGAGTAAAAGGTAAGTATATATAGGGAAACAGACTTGGAAGCTGCATGGTTTCTGTAGTGTACAGATCAGGAAACTAGCATCTACAACTTAGAAGCACAAGTCAGGGGTGGAACTTTTAAAGCATTTAGAAGGCTTGCAGTCTGCAATCACTATATGCTTTAGAAACCACCTCTCCAGCCTTCACAACCTTCCACTATCACCTGTTAACCCAGGAGCAGGTGTGTGTGCAACCATACTCCTTTCAGCATGGCTCTGACATGATTCCTGCACCACTGCACTGAATATCCCTTCTCAATTCTTGAGAATAAGAAAAAAGAATGACTATAGTCTAATAGAAGGAAAAAAGTGCACAAGGTAGGCAGTGAATATCCCCCTCTAAGTGACTCCAGTGTTCAGAATGCTTCACTTAATGACTGGACATTACTTGAAATCACCTAAGTGCAATATTCGCCTATATAGTGCATTAGAGAACACGGCCAAAGGTCTCCTAAAAGTAGCCCACACAGTAGTTCAAAGTACAGACCTACCTTTTTCCTTCTCTGCCCCTCAAACAACCGTTCTTGTTTCTGGAAAAATCAGCAACTCCCACATCAAACAGATGACAGGTGTAAAAAGGAAAAGTAATTCTTGTAATTTAAGAGAAGATGAGGGAAACATTCAGATTAAGATGACCTGTAGAAAAAAATAAATCAATTAAGAAGCATCAATAGAATTCAGTTATTTTTTAATCAAGCCTTGCTCTTCATAACTAACAGCCTCAAATTGACCTTGGTCTTACGGAGCTTTTATACATTTCAGTTTGCACCACTCTAAGTCAGAAATAGCAGTCTGAAATGAACTGAAGAATGACTCTCTTCAAATACAGCACAGCCAGCATGTTAGTGCATGTCCCTGCTTGCTGTTTCTTGGAAGAGCAGAAAGCGTATTTACCAGCTACGATTTCACTGCAATCAGGCTAATGGCAAAAACTTTGGCTTTCCCTTTCTTGAATCTGAATTTTCAAATAACCCTTTCTTACTTCTTGGATTCTTCTGAGCAGAAAGCTCACAGTTCATCTTCAATTAATACAGAAAAATCAATATAGATAATAATATAATCCAGTATGTCCCACAGAACTATAATTTGTACTCTTCAGACGGGTGATTTTCTGCTGGTCAGGTCAGTAAAGACTTTCTTCATAAATAGCTTTCAGTTACGATTTAAAATACAGCTTGTGAAAGCATCTGGCTGCAGAACTGGCCACGTTGTTCAGATTAAGCAACTCTAAAAGGTTTTATAAAAGTTATTCATCAGACAGCAAATCTGGCCTGTCTTTGGGGTTGTTGTTTTTTCCAGAAAGCCTTGTATCTGCTACAAAACCACAACAAACTTAGCCTAAATAAATAGTGACGTGCTATTATTCCATACATGATGTTATAGGATTATCACAATCAGTCACTAGAGTAAAATCACTGCATTGCACCAGCATTTTGCAACGCTGTAAATCATCATTTAAGGGCTTTAACTGTCTCCAACCTAGGCTGGGAAATAACTAACCTGACTTCCACTTTGTCTTCAACCTAGTTGCACATCTTGCAACACATGGGAGCAGGACAGCTTGTTATGCTCCCTTCAACATTATGCAATTACGGTAACTTTTCTCTCATCACCAAACCCTTAACTGACAAATTATTACTTAGGAGCTGTGGGCCAATTAAGAGATGAGACGGGTAAAAAGAACTGTCTTAAAATAGCACTTGGGTGAGAGACTACACTCTGCACAGCTACAGAGGAAAGCAAGGATGCCAGGAGTCCTCCCAGCAAACCATATTTTGCCTTTCTGGTGTCTTTTCATAGAATTATAAGGGATTGGAAGGGACCTCAAAAGATCATCTAGTCCAACCCCTCTGACACAGCAGGATCATCCAGACCAAGTCCTTTCTAAGTCAACACTGAATTTGTAGTTGTGTTATGAACGTTACACTCCAATAGAATAGATAATTTCCCATGGAGTAAGGTGGCTCTTGGGTTTGCCACCTTCGCAGCTGTAGGCAGACACCTTCAGACAAGGAAAACAAAAGTAGCTTTAACTGTGTGGCATTAATAATGGCTTTAAATGTTAAAACTGTAGTCACCAACCAAGGCTTCTAGGCTGCCCTTTTGCAGACTTAAGAAACTCGATCTCTGTGTTCATACAACCTACATTTATGCACGAGAAATGCACCTCTTAACTCTCACTTCTCATTTTAGGATAATTCACAATTAGAAATAAAAGCAGTAAGGGTTAGAGAAAATTGGGAGAAGTATTCACTTAAACCTATTCATTTGGATCTATTCGATCTCCCCATGAGAAAGCATTTCAGGTTCCACAAAGGCTGGGTGCATTCACCCAAAAAAAGGCACCTATCTGCCACAAATACACGAGTCTTCACAATCTGCTGCAAAAACATCGCCAGGAATATGAAAAAAATACCTACATTGTACCTGATAGCACTACCCTGGAATTAGGGAGGTCTTCACAGTCTGGTTTTTGATCCACCTCGCTATACAGAAATAGCTTTGTACTCAGAAGAAGTGATAAAGCAGGTTGCAGGGGAGCTGAGAAAATAAAATGTATGCAAGTTTGGAGACTGACAAAGCCTGTTCAACATCAGTTCAAGAAATACAAAGCAAGGCACTTGCGCTCCTTTCACACTCCTTCCAAGAGTTTGTCTTACAGTCTAACCCATAGTACAAAAAAGCAATGGCAGCAGTAATGACCCCAAGTTAGGATTAGCACACTAGGGTAAGCACTTTGGAGTGCAGAGTACTAAACTCCCTTATTATTTCTACAGCACTTACTGTTATTAAGTAGCATGAGGAAAGCAGCACTTCTGCAGAGAGCAAAGAGTGATTTGCCATGATCTTCAGTGGATCATCATCCAAGAACCAAGTTCTGCTTCCTTAAGACAGACAACCCAAAAGATCTTTGCTTGTTGAGGAGTTGCTCCTAAGAAGGCCTGAGTTCTTGCTTGCTTCGGTGCAGATAAGATGCAAATGAAATGATGCTTCTGGACTCTCAAGCTTCTGTATAGGAAAGGTTTGCATATGACAATTACCATGATTAAATGCATCTACATAGCACAGGTACCTCACAACCACTGAGCCTGAAGCTGTGCTAGGAACCACAGTATAATAAATTCTTATGAACGATTTTTATCTAAGCAATTAAGGCAGAAAGGGCTACATTCTTATCACAAATGAGTCTCACAGGCACAGTATAATTTAACGAGGATTTATCTGTGATTGCAAACTGCTTTTACCTGTGTTTTCACCTTCTAACTCATAAAATACTGCAGTGTGACTAATTCACCCAAGGGAAAAAGAAAAGGAATTAAGAGCAGTAGCTTTTAATAGGAGCAGTATCATGCTTTTATGTTTCATTAAAGGTCCTCCTATCAGGGAAAGGACAAAGTCCAGGTCTCATTATTGCAATATGGTTTTCAGCAAACAAACGTGCACTTTTAAGGCTTCATTTAGTGCACTAGCCCCCCGCCCCCCCGCTATAATTTAGGCCAGCAGCATCCCATATCAAACGTTGAGGGGTACACTTCAGTGTTTATGAAACTGAATTAATCATTTTCTGTCCAGCTGTCTGGCTTCAAAGACCTACGTGCAATTAAGACATTAAATGTGTAATTAAGAAATCTGACTGGATAAAGTAAAGGCTCCATTACAGACAGACCTGTGATCAAGGAAGAAATCAATGCACCTAATGTTTATTATATAAATTAAATCATTTCTATCGTCAGAAGTGGAAAGCTTAGAATTTTCTTGAATAAATATACTAAAAATCTTAGGGATTCGCGAGTCAGAAAGACATACTCAGGGCATAAGGAGGTGTGACAATGAAAGACTTTCTACTAGCAAAGACGGAGGAGATCTTGTTAAGTACACTGAAATGAAAACAGAAGTTTCTTGCACTTGTCATAGACCAACACAAGGAATCATAGAATCATTAGGGATGGGAAGGGACCTCAAAAGATCATCTGGTCCAATCCCCCTGCCACAGCAGGATCACCCAGACTAAGTCACACAGGAACACAGCCAGGCGGGGCTGGAGNAAACTAGGAAGGAGTTCCTGCTGAGATTGAGAGGGAACCTCCTCTGTTCCAGCTGGCACCCAGTGCCCCTTGTCCTCTCACCAGATGACCTTGAGAAGAGGCTGGCTCCATCCTCCTGACACTCACTCCTCACATCTTTATAGACACTGATGAGGTCCCCCCTCAGCCTCCTCTTCTCTAAGCTCAAGAGACCCAGCTTCAGGCTAAGGAAAGGCAGAAATTTGAACATTTCAAATAAATACTGGAAAGGAAGAAAAAATGAAAGAAAGAATGCCAACAGCATGGGTTTGTGGAGATTCTGGAGCTACAAGGAGCAGCTCGCCTTCAGACTTCTAATTGCTACTTTAGGTTTGATAAAGAATTGGCTGGTATCACACAACCATTTAAGACCAAAGTTGGGAATAAAACAGAAGAAACCCCCACAACTTCCTGTCCTTTGAAGTGAATTTGGCAGGTTTTTAACAGCATGGAGACGTGTAACTTCGCTCAAAACACAAAGTCTAACCTTTTACAAAGGGCCAGCACTCCCATACTCTACAGACATTTAAAAGGCTGCAAATGGCTTTACAGGTGTCTTGTTATTAGCAGGTAGAAGCACTTCTTGTGTATTTCATGTATTGAATCTAAATGTACAGAAGCCTGAAGGCTGGTGCTCCTAGACACGACAAAAAAATTTCAGGAAAATTCCTGCCTCTAGAAGTCAAATGGAAACGGCTGTTACCTAAGTTCTACCCAGACCAAAACATGTAGGCAGTGTTAAATTGCATAATTCAAGGTACTCCTGAGTTAAGCAGCAGTGCTCAGTATTAACAGCAATTAATGCTTTTTTGGAAGGATCAAGTGTTTAAGACACACACGAACCAAACTAGCATTTTGAAGTGCTGTGAGCAGAGATTGCATCATTACTACTGACCATCTGCTAGGAAGAGCACAGAGCAACAGATGAGGAGCTAAAGTCACTTCTGGCATAAAAGGATAGAGTGCCACTGACTTAGGGAAATTGATCTCAACATTCTTGTATGTGAGAGATTAATAAAATTATACACTTACAGAGCAGCAGAGGTGAAATGAGATTAAAACCACAACGACTGATGTAGCTACTCATCTAGAGCAACTTATTTTTTCACTACAAATGTATTTGTAGACAGTGAAAAAAATCAAGACTGCAATAGCTACTCACGAAGTCAATGTGCTGAGGAAGGGTACTTCTGCAGAGACAAGAAAGAACATATGGTCCTTGCTGCCAGCTAAAGGTCCCTTTTAAAACAATTTTCCTCAATCTGATTTGCTTTACAATTACACTAAATCCTGCCTTGATTGCTCTCATCGAGCACTCACAGAATTTGGCTTCCCTCGAAGACACATTTTTCCTTCCCCTAGTTACTGACTTTATTATTGATTTCTAGATAATCCCTGCAGTTACTAGAGAAAGGTTTTGGCAAGTTTCCCTAGAGGCCTGCAGATGCTTATTACCCTTATCAATAGGGCATCCTTTCACCCTTTAGCTACCATCCTCAGTTTCTAACTGCTTGACTATGCATGTATTCTGTTCAGAGACCAGCAGGGAGAACGCTTAATATCCTCTCACTAACAAACAGAAAGGCAACAGCTGCTGGCCTCAGCAGAGGGTCTGTTCAAGAAACCTGTCCCAGAGAGAAGCCTGCTTGGACCCAGATGAACTAAGGCAAAAGGAGCTATGAGTGATTTGGCACATTTTGTCCTCTACTCTTTGGAAGGAGATTACACTCTTTAAATAAATCCCAAACAACCAACCTACAAAAAAACCCTAAAAAACTCCACATATACACTCCCCCCTTCCACTAATACAGAAGCATTGTCATCAGAAAAGTAACCTCAACATCTCTGACACAGAGAATCAAATCAGAGCAGGGAGGGTGTTCTTTAGTCAGAGAAACAGCAGACTAGATATTCGGTTAACAAATATAAATCGCACCCTGAAGACGGGGCTGCCAGCAGGTCAGCTGCTTGCTGAGAACCAACTGATTTGGGAAGCTCGAAGCAACTTTTTTTGAGCCATTATCATAGAAATCAGAACTAACATGTGGCTATGGCTGGCCGTGTTGTATGGGACTTGGACACGGCTGCTGCTCCAGCAGCAGAGTAACCAGAGACATTACTTACCGCAGAGGTTTGATAGGTGACTGTCACTGCCAGCTCGGTTAGGTGAACAGTCACTATGATTAAATTGCTTAGTTCAGGTCTTGGAAGGCTTTGGGTTTGTTTGACTTTGTGCTGGGTGATTTTTGTTGGTGGTGGCTGGGATGTTTTTGAAACTGAGGAAGAACATCAACTGTTTAAGTCTTTTATTTAAGAAAGAAAAGGAAGAGTTTAATTTTCCTGCAAATGAATGACAAACCTCCGAAGCCACCAAGCAAATACAAGGATGCCAAGGCCCAACAAGCATAATTCAAGTATTGTTCCTTTTAATTTTGGGACTGCCAGCTGCCAGTCCTGTTCAGAAGCTGAAGCAGTTACAGGTCAGAGCAAGGATAGAAAAAATGAAGGGGAATAGAGCTTTTTTGAGGGAAGGAGTTGTGCCTGATCTTCAAATCTCTGTATCCATCTCCTTTAAAAGTTAAAAGGAGCTGTACTCTTCAAAATTGCTTCAGCTACCACTCAGGAAAAGGGGTAGAAACTATCAGAGTTAAAGGCTCCAGTCTCCAACTCATGACGTCAGGCGATGAGATGACAAACTCCAACTCCGGCCTCAAGTCAGGCCCTTAAAAAGGAAGACAGGAGAGTTTAAGGAGGATGGCTAGTGCTAGGATCAACCCACAGCAGTGTCTGCATTCCCAGGGCTGCAGAAACTGCTCTGCAGTGCTGGGAAAAGGGAGTGTCAGGCTGCTCTCATACTGGGCGGGTCTAACACTATCGGTAATTTTGTGGGCTCTACTCTTGTCCCAGCTTGCTCAAGTTCAGCAAGGCTGGCACAGAGCTGGGTTAGAGTTGAGTAAATATCCACTGCAATTCAGAGCTTCTGCCTTTGTTCTGAAATGAAGAAAACAGCTAGTTCTCCACTCACGTGAGTACAAACAAGCATGGGCTGCTCTCTCCCTGATAACGAGGGGTTAGAGGTGAGTGGAAATGTCAGGTTTTTGGTCTGGGGCTAAATAAACAGGTGCTAGTCACACCCCCAATGGATTCTGCTCCTTTACTGTTATGAGACTGAGAAAGGGTGAGTTCACAGCTTAGCTTGAGCTTAACCATGCATACCAGGATATTTAGCAAGCTCAGCAACTGGCATCAGGGTATGATACGGTTCAACAGATGTACTGCTTCCAGAACATAAGACACATATGCGTAGATTTGATAGTAGATAACAGGATGTGGTGAAACAGATAACTACAAATTCATGTCTGAACAAAGGAAGACTGTGGCCTTAAGCAAGTCTGAACTCGCTTTGTATTCTGGCAGTCAGCCCTAAGGAGAGGAAAGCACGTGTCAGGCAGAAGTTAATCAAAAGAAGATGGTGAGGAAGACTATAATTTGCTGCTAGAGACCACCAGAGGGCCACTGGCTCATTTAAATCTGTAAGATAGAACACGTATAGAGGACTAATGAAGATGTTTATTAGCTTTAATAAAAGTTATTAATATATTAATGAGTTAGTGGAAACCTGACAAATATGAATCACCCATGTTCTAGGTAAACTGTGATTTTGGGGAGCAGGTGTGCTCACCTTGGCAAAGCTATTCACTGCAACAGGGAATGTCCACTTCCTGAAACTCCAAACCCAGCTCTAGACAGCTCCTTTCAGGCAGCTTTACAGTAACAGGAGCCCATAGCGTGCGACAAACATTCACATTATTTAATTGTTACCACAACTGCATATAGGTACCGAACAAAGGTGGCCAATGGCTGAGCAGAAGAACCCAACTTGAACTCATTGGTGACTCAGAGGCTGTCATCAGAACCTGAGCCAGCTGACAGGATCATCCTACTGCTGCTCCTCTGTGAAAAAGGAAATAAAAGCAATCAACAATTAAACTCAAAGCAAAGCCTAAAATTCAAACAGCTCAGGAGATGCTAACCAGAGGGACCTGGACAGGCTGGAGAAGCAGGTCCAGGTGAACCTCATGAGGTTCAACAAGACCAGGTGCACCAGGAAGGCTGGGAAGAGAGGTTTCTTACAAAGGCAGGGGGTGAGAGGACAAGGGGTAATGGTTTTAAACTGAAAGAGGAGAGGTTTAGACTGGATATTAGGAAGCAGTTCCTTATTGTGAGGGTAATGAGACCCTTGAACAGATTTGCCCAGAGAAGTTTTGAAAGATCCATCACTGCAAGTATGGAGGGCCAGTCTGGATGGGGCTCTGGGCAACCTGATGTAGTAGGAAGTGTCCCTGCCCATGCAGGGGAGTTGGAACTCGATCTTTAAGATCCCTTCCAACTCAAACCTTTCTGTCATTCTATGATATCACACAGGCATTTCCCCTAAAATAGAAGTTTGCTTTCAGTAATAAAGAAAACAGTTTTAAGCATCTGACAAGAGACTGAAATGACACAACAATCACTGGAGCACGGAGATGCTTCTGAATAAGTCAAGTGAAGTTTTGTTTTTTAACTGAGGTGCAAACCTCTGGTAATCTGGAGATTAAAACCAGAAAGGCTGACAGATTTAATTCTTGCATACCAAGTAGTTTCACTGTGACCATATTGGTAATGTGTTAGTCTGAAACCTGATCTCAGTGTGACTTTCATACATGAGAACATGAATCCTGTTACTACCACATACTCTAAATGCCATTAGTTAAAGAGACAATTCATTTCTATAGCACATCTTTTAAAAAGTCTCATATGGGAGGAGTCTCTTGGCTTATTTATAGACAAAACAGCTGCTTTCCACATTAGGTGACCTAGT
This sequence comes from Upupa epops, assembly GCA_013397515.1. Taxonomy (NCBI): domain Eukaryota; kingdom Metazoa; phylum Chordata; class Aves; order Bucerotiformes; family Upupidae; genus Upupa; species Upupa epops. The sequence continues at coordinate 325,733 of VZRI01004062.1, forward strand.
CTGAGGTCTGCTTCAAGTGCTGCATGTATGATGCAGCTTGGGAACAGAGTTACCTTGTGTGGAAGCAAAATGCTGAGCTCCTTTGCCAAGAAATGAACAGTGCCTTTTTCACTGTGTGCTGACACCTCTTGCAGAGCATAACTTTACTGGTGGTTCTCTTTAATCAAGGAAAAGTGATAATTTTGGATGGTGGCAAGAAAGCTAAGCTAGATCTGGAACTTGGCTCATTTTATTTCAGAAAAGAGAGACATCCTTCACAACCAATTTCCTCTCAATTCCCCTCCTGGAATGCTCATTAAATAGATAACAAGTGAAAGCTAGTAATAGCCTCCTGACAGATTAGCACGTAAGATCGAGTTATGTTCCTCATCCACGCACTGAAATGATGACACTCCTCTCACCCCTGTACTCCAGCGCAGATGCTTTCTTCCACTGCCCACTTTCATTTATCCCACTCTATTGTCAGGACAAGCTGCCACTTTGCAACTGAAGAATGAAGTACCACGTACTTGTGCTAATATACAGTAGTACTGCCAGGCAAAGGCCCTCCCGTGTTGTTGCACATACAACGTCTTTGTGAAACCTCACAAGAGATGAGTACGTGTTCATGTTGCCTGCATTCATTTTCAAGCAATAGTATTCACTGCAACCAGAAGTATCAAGCTCTGTCTCAACACCAATTCTTACATGGATTCATACTCCTAAATCAGTGTTGAAAGAGTCTACATTTCTGCCCTCTGGTATTTTCAAGATAATAACCTTTTAGGATTTTGGCATAATTCATTTGTATTCATTATTGCTTTTCTGCATTAAAAGCCACTCCATTTCATGTAATGTCCTGGTTTTGATTTCCCAGGGTCTTCAAAACACAATAAACCCAAGGACAGTATTATGATAAAGAAAATTAACAAGTTTTATTAACAAAGAACAAGAAGCAGTTAAGAAAGGAAAAACAACCCTGTAAACCACTGGCAGAACAGCACCCACTGCAATCATGACGAACAAGAGGCTGCCTTGATAACTGAAACACCCCACCACCTTACAAACAGTGCAACGCGACCCTTGTGGGAACAAAAGGGGAAAAATCAATAGGGCAGTAGTTATAATGGATAGGGGAAAGGAAAGAGGGAAAAAGAAATACAAACCCCTACATGGGCATGGGGATAAAATGATACTGAAGACTGAATTAGGAATGAGGAGAAAACATGAATGAAAAGGCAGGAAAGGAGAGATAGAAGCTGTCAGGGAAAAGAATGAAAGGGGATTATCTTTTCACCAGGTCCATGTGGCTGCAGTAGAAGAAAGGCAGTAACAGCAGCTGCTCTACACAGTGGCTCAGGGAGGAGAGTTGTTCTTCCCTTCCACAACCCATTTATAGGGCTGTGGAGAAGGGATATCCTCTGGTTCTCACATTGGTCACATAATGAAATCTGGTTGGTTCCCTAAGCTATCATGTCATGTTAAGGGGTCAGGAATAAACTCCTCTTTCTGGATATTTTTATATATATAATGGTGAGGCACGTCCTGTTCCAATACAATTATCAGCACTTTGCCAAGCAGCAGCCAATATATACACTACTGCCACCAATCTCGAGCTGGAGGAGGTATCAGTGATGTAATTCTAGATTGCTTTGCTTCATACACACACAGACTGCAGAGAGGCAAACACAAGAAAGCAATTCCTTCTCCCAGGAATTCCAGCCTAATCTTCGCCAGGTTCCCCAAGGCCAAATGTAAAATCAATACAAGATTCAAAGACCGAGGCAGAGTAAGATTTCCTATGTTTACACAGTTTCAAGGCCAGGCTCTGCACAGCCATGAGTAATCTGCAATTAACTGCCAGTACAATACCTCTTCCCCAAAAGAACATTTACACTCACAGGAAGTAAAAGAATGTGAAAGAACACACCACTGCAATCTGGACTCTCCAAACACACATGGCAATAATCTTCCATCCAGTTAAATCCACTCGTAAAACTCATTCAGAGAAGCACAAAGCAATACATGCACATACTTGGGTATTAACACTGATTAAAATGATCAGGTTCCTGAAACCAGGCAACTTTAAGCATAGGCAAGCCTTGCAGTGTATTTGTACTACACACATACCAGATAAAGATTGGGGGTTAGGGAAATGCACTAGGTTTTAATTTTCTCTTCTTCTTTATTGCCCAAATGTACTCGTGCTGCTGCTCACATGGCATGTGTGTTTTATGCTGAACCATTCAGATGCTGTAGACATTTTCCTGTAAGATGTAGGATCCTCCAGCATGTAGCTAGCATAGTCAATGCTGCAACTCATAGCCTTCTTGCTCTGACAGCCAGCAGGTGCTTTAGCTGCTGGCTGAGCTAAACCTATACTAAACTGAACTGCAGACTGAAGCAGCCCCCAGCTGGCACCAGAACCCATAGCATGGGAAACTGACTCACAGCCAACTTTGCACAGCCCCCCTTCCCTACATTCTGAACATAGCTTTGCCAAGCATAAAGCATGCAAGCGTACAACGTGGTCCCAAGGTTTGTAAACCTTGGTCTGATCACACACCATATATCCAAACATGAGCTCTGTGTGTCTTTTTCTCCTATCTGCTTTCTCAAAAGCTGTAACCAACTATTTGGCTCTTTCTTCACGCAAGCCCGCCAGCTTCTATAAATGGACTCAGAACCTGGCAATCAGTATGCACAATTCTGGTTGCAATATCTCTGCTTTGCTGTCTATTTTTGTAGACACTTATTTCAAGTGCTTGCAAGCTGAGGTTATCTACCTTTGTTTAACTAACTATTCCATCTTAAATGGTATATAAGATTAATGCCTTCAGAAAAGATTCCAACCGTCCCTCCGGTGGTTTGAACTACATGAAAGAGACTTAAAAAGAGAGTTTTTCCTCTCTGTCGTTGCCAACACCGCAAGTCAGTGTTCTGCATACGTGCTAATTTATCCAGTTCTCCTATCTTCCTTCTCTCGCTCTCAGCTGATCCAAGGCCTGCCAAGTTCACGGTGTTTCCCTAATGCTGCACTGCTCTTCACTCACTCTTCCAAAGGGAACATCCTCCACGCCTATTCAGCAAGACAGCTTTTAAAAATAGGACCACAAAATCCAGTGCTGGGTTCAGTTCAGTTATGAGAGAGACAGCAGGCCCAGGTATTCTCTTACACAGCATTTTCTGATGATGCAACAGAGAGAGATTCTACACTCGTAAAGGGCTTAGGAGGACTCTTTAGGATACTTCCCTGCACAGCTTTTGAGCACTATAGTAAACAGCCTCCCATAAACAAGCGTGGCCAAGCTAGTAAGTGGAAGTGTAATTTCTGACTGACATTCAGCCTGCTGGATAAGCCAAGTCAGCATTTTCCACTCCAAATTCTGTAAGACTCCTCAAAATAACGAATTATCCCAAACAAGGCTGAGCTTTCTGAAGGGGCCCAGGAAGGTGTCTTCTATTTTCTCTGTTAGTTAATTCAACACATTAAATGGCAGTTGGTTGATCCTGCTGACCCCCTTTCAAATCTAGCATAAGTCCATCTAAAGATTTATCTACTTTGCTGTTGGTTTTACGCACCCATTGGACTTTTCTGTTCAGCAGAAGCACTGGGGAATGTTTCTTCTGTGCAAAAGCTTTTGACGTAAGACAGGGATGCATCCTCTTTAATGAAAGACAAAATCCAGTTTTCTATTGCAGTGCTGTCCACCTGATGGACAGGTGCACAAACTAGGACTTCTCTCTGTTTCAATGCTGACAGGATTTCTGGCAAAGCCCCACAATATTTGATCAGATACCCAGGCAACTCATCATTTCTTGTGCTGCAAAGCTGTAGCTCAATAAGGCAAGCTCACTGCTAGCTGACACTCTCTTGACTGCTAACTCTCCGTGCCATCCATCTTTCTCAGATAGGAAGCACTTAGTCTATGCTACAGCAAGACGCAATCAAGCCCTTTTACACCAGCCTTTGTGCTGGCTGCACTGGCCTGATATCCCTCCAGGGAGCTGGCTCAGGAAACAAAATGGTCAGAAACAAGAGCTCTGCTGCCAGTTAATTCAGTGAAATTCTTCTAGAGCTCTTCTTTCCAGAGCTAGCAGGGGATGAGTCCTCTCGGGGCAGTTAGCCGTCCACATCGCCATCTATAACTATAATGCAAAATCGAATCTCATAATGAGGAAGCACTCATAACTCAGATACCCTTTTGGACGGTCATCTACCACCTTCAAAAGGCAACACACTAGGAGAAAGCCACCCTGTGCATCCTGTCGTGTGCATCTTACTTTTGTTTTGGCACGCACTACAAAACAGTGCTCAAAAGTCTCATAAAGAGCAACAAGCAGCAAAAGACTCTGCACTGAACAACAAAACCTGGGAAAGGAAAAATGAATGCCTACTCAAGCATGAAAGGTTTTTTACCAAAAAACGAAGGTGTAATTCTCAAATCACAGAGCAATACTTGGGAATACAGTGCCCATGCTATAAAAGACTACTAGAATTCAAAAAAACCCTCGTCCCAAGTGTCGATAGTGAATATGTCACACACACAGCTCTTCCTTCTAACCTCTCCCTCACAGTTTTATTCTCAAAAGATCTCAAAAACCTTCTTGCTTCAAAATTTTAGGTACAGATGCCTTATCTATTCTAGTACAATAAAACACCAAATCCAAAGCAAGATCAGCTCCCTTTATTGTACTATCAGGTATGACTATGCTGCAAACCAACACTTCAGAAGCAAGTTTTCTGACTATGACAATACGTATTTGTAAACATTTATTAAACCCAGCCTGTGTCATTGTTTCCAGTGTTCTGGACTGCAATCCATCTTCCTGGCCATTTTTTCAAGAACCTTATCAAGCACCAAGACGTTCTTAGTGTCACTGTTCAAGCTAAACAAAATGCACCAAAATGATCTCAAACTACCGATTATTTTTGATTTAGGCACACTGATGATTTTCGAGTTCTTTGTGCTTAACATATTTTCTGAACTATCCAGAAATCAAAGCCTTTTAGTGATGCCCTATTTACCAATACTGACGCAAAGGCAAAGAGACTCCTCTAGTCTTCAGAATGTCAAATGAGAACAAATGCAGCCAAGAATTAGCCCAGAAATGTGGAACTAGAAGATGCATGATTAAATCTTAGCCTCAATAAAGTCACTATTACAAAACTCCAATCAAATGTCTCTGGCAATTACAGAGGGCATATCTTTCCTTCAAAAAGCCATCCTGCTTCAGGCACTGAACACTCAAATTGCCTGTGCTGCAAAGCACTAGATCTCAGATGTAGCAAAGCAAATTACTGAGTAGCTTCGCAGGGCTGCTCTACACAGTGTTGGCAGCCAGCATGCCTGAACTATCAGACATTTCTCTCTCTCTCTCATTTCCTTATTTGACTTTGCTGACCCCAACTGTGATACGGTGAATCATGCCTTGTCTCCAGACACTCCAGGTTTACCCAGCCCTTACTCTCGCAGACATCCCCACTGAGGCTGAGGGATTTATTTAGAGGCACTAGAGTTCAAAGAGGCTTTGCACCTTTCTAATAAAAACAGATTCGTTGGAACCACAGGTAATCTCTGATCAATACAGTTCTCTTGATGTTCCTCTCCTGCTTCTGCTGTGAACTCGATTGATAGGGTTACTGGCACCCTATTAAAGTTAGTATCATTAGCAGTTCTGCTCAGCCAATGGACAGAACCGATACCAGGAACATATCAGAGTCCAGTTTCCAGACAAGTCACAATTGTTCCTGCTAGTCCATCAACAACAAACACAGAGTATGGATTTAATGTGCATGCTGTCAAACAGCCTGCTCAGCACTAGTATACAGGCAATAGTCAGTGCCTTCAGTGATACTTTCTTCCTCTAACACACCTAGTGGAAGCTTGAAATAATTTTGCTAGTTAGACAAAGAGGTTATTCGTGTTTAAAAATAGCAGTCAAAAGTATTTTGATTCCTCAGTATGAAGTGCTTAAGGTTGTTTACAAAGATTTGACAACCCAGCACCCAGTCCCAAGCAGTTAATGCCAACACTTCCAGAATCAGGTTCTTTCAGTACTTTTTTTTCATCCAGCTTTTAAAATCCATTTCCATCGCTTGTTCTCAATGCTAAAACAGAAGTGATGTATAGGCAAAAAAAGACAAGCTGTGTAAATGAAGGTGTTCAAAGTGAGGGGATCCTTCTGACCAGCACATGCTTAAAAAGCTATTTATTATCCTTATTGTCAGATGTTCAAAATGCTATTGTTCTGTTCCTCTATCGTATAGCACCTACTACACCACAAAATACTCAAAACAACTGACACTATAAAGTCTTTCTCAGAACAGGTGTGATTTCAACTATTCCAGATTCTTTTAAAGACTGTCCAAATGCCACACACTGCTTTAAAACTAAGTTGTTCAGAAGTGCTTTGACTGCCAACAGAAGAATGATGTCCCTCCAACGGGAATTCTGCCTTTCAGCAGATGGTGTTTAGTCAAAACACAGCAGGAAGGACAACATACGTAATGATCTTTACTTTGCTGCCTTTCTTCTTATAAAACACTGGTCCTATCTAAAAGGAAACAGTTAGATTGGCACAAAAGACTTAATCTTCACGCTGAACTAGGATAAATTACACTGCCTTCCAAGCAGCTGCACACAATGAAGTTTGTGCAGCAGATACCACCAAGCAAACCCAAAAGGGTGTGCTGGCAGATTGCTACCCCTGTACAGGAAAGGCGAGCAGCACGGATTGCAGTTTCCCCAAGTTTACTCTAAGCAGAGCCTCTGGAAAGGATCCTGAGGTTTAAGGACTTAATACAGTCTCATAGAGCTGATCTGAAGAGAATTTGTTGGATCACAGCTTAAGTGAAACACCAGTGCCAGGTAAATGCTCACAGGTTTCAGGCTGTGTGGCAACTCCTCACCTGCTACAGGCTCTGCCACAGACCGTAAGGGAGACAGATCTGCTTCTACAGGCACGTGATGTTTGAGGGGGAATCCCTGCATCTGCCCAGATATCCTCATAGGCTGTCCTAGCACTCAATTAGACAGCAAAAACATCTTACTTGTGATTTAGAAAACAAAATTACAGTGCTAATACAGCTTAAATCAGAGCAACACTGCAAGTTGTGACATTCAACACAACGGGATAACATAATGCTGTATTCAAAGGCACTGAGCTAGGTGGCAGGGAGCAGGACCACGCATCCTTGTCACTCCAGCATGCAGCACCGTGAGGGGGAAAAGGAAATCTGTGCAGAACAGCATGTCCCTCCCTAGCATATTCTTGTGTAGCAGAGAAAAGGGCTAACTCAAAAGCAAAGACATTAAATAGCAGACCAAGAGCATCCTCATTACCCTATTTGCTGCAACACCTGCTTGTGACAAGAAAGTACTTATTGCAAGCTATGATGAGCAATGCTTGCTAAATTAAGAAAACAACCAAACCAACAAAACAAGGCAGACAGCGAAGCAGATTGTCCTCTATGAGGAAAAGAAATCTCTCTAAGACGAATGTGTCAAGGCTTGCCTTCTCACGTCACCATCCAAGTTGTTGGAACAAATATTATGGTGTACCACAGCAGCATCTCCTTAAGACAATGTACTAGCAGTCACCACCAGGTTTACTACGTGAACCACAGGCACTGAGAAGTACACAAAAAACACAAGTATATTAAATACAGACTCTACCACTGGTGTAAATATTCAAATTGAGATCTTCACCAAAGCAATTTCCTGCTTAACAGTTGGTAACAAATCTAAAAACATTGCAAGGTTTCCTCCTTCCAACTGTTGCTTTCGTGGTGAAAGACAAACATCCATTTCAGCTATTTAACTAGCAAACATTTTATCCAGATCCTGTGCTTATTTTCTGAATAACCTCTTAAAAACAAACAGAAAGGACTGTACTCTAAGGGGGAAAAAACCAGGCACTGTTATTATCATCATCATCATATAGTGTTGCTGCACCTGACTGGTGAAGGTAGCAGACTAGTAATTTTCATGGAGAAAGAGAACTAATAATACATTCTTCAGCGCTTGTCATAGGAACAGAGAAAAGCACCACATTTCAGTACAGTTCAGTACAAAGGCAATGTTAATATCTGCTTAAAAAAGGGGTGTATTTGTGTATATACATATTTGTAGATGATCTACAGAATATGACATACATAGATACTCGTATTGCATGTTCCTCCATGCTGGCGACACCACTCCACTCAGACAAGCAGATCCCCTTTCTTAGGAAATTCATTTCCCCAGCTCATCTTCACTAGACTTTCACATACTGGCTCCAAAGCCAGTAACCAGTCCCCAGGCATGGAGTTGCAAGCAAAAGACATTTGTCTGCTGCAGGTTCACAATTAAACTCAAGTAAGAATTTTTGGGATTGTCTCTTTGTGAAACCACATGAAAGGGATATTCCCATTTGCTTTCAGATTTAACCAGGGGCCTAAATGGAGGAAAGGGAATTCACAAAGACTGGCCTTGTGGCCACTGAGGAAGAAAACAGTCTGGCTGTCACTCTGCAGTTCAGATACTACAAAGCTGAGCAAATAGAAACAGGAGTAGTGTATGTGCTGGGAGAGCTGGGGACCAGGTACAACAAAAACTAGTTCAAATCCACCCATTCTCCTCACAGTGTTTCATCTCCTGTCCTATGGAACAAGGAAGAAAATAGCGAAGAAAAACAGCCAAAAAATGGACCTATATAAACATTCTTTCTTTTCAACCATTCTGCCACACAGTATATGTAAAAAACATACCTCTGCCCCCACTGCAGCTCTCCCTACCACACACAGTCATTAGTTTTCCACCTCACTAAGATGAATTGTGCAACACACCTGGAGTCTGAACTTGCAGCATCCTCACATACATGGGTCTCTATTTGCTTATTCCTGTGCTACACCACGGGCTGGTGATGCTGTCCTTCCCCCTCAGCACTCAAAGAGGCAGAGATCTGTGTAAACACTGACAATAAAAACAACTGTCTCATTACAGGCTTGGTAAACTACGGATTGGTGGAGAGGACAACAAGCAATGTAAAAAAATGGCAGGAAAGAGTCCACCTCAACACCTACCGAGAAAAAATCTATTGCATTTAAAACCTGAGCAGATCTGTGAACACACACACGTTACAAAACTAAAGCAACTCGGAACTAATGTCAAGTTTTCTCGCTCAGCAGTTTCTCTTGCGATTATACCAACGACAGCTACAAATCTCTGCAAAATGAAAATTGCACAACTCTAAGGAAATTTCTATGCATGGGTACTCACCCAGGAACAATGAAAGTACTGGGTCTGTCTGACACAGCTCAAATAAGGCAGCAGTTAATTAAACAATACGCATCTCTCACTGGAATGGGCATTGCTCCCAGCAAACAGAAACAGCACTCACTGTGGACAAGTCCCAACTGTTGCCAGGTGCAGGGTTTTGCAGCTAGGAACAGGGCAAGGATGGCTCCTTTACAGGCAGGAAACAAGGCTGGGACATTGTGTAGCTCTCAAGAAAAGGCAAAGACCTGGGCTTCTAGCCTTGTGTGGAGATGCAGGGGGAATTAGCTCAGTAACCATCAAGCTTTCCTTCTCCAGTTATCAGCCCCTTGTTTCCCACAGGTGGTTCCCTGCTTCAACAGGGATGTCCCTGGGAAAGTGGGATAATGGTAAAGTGGGCAAGAAAAGGGAGATTCCTACCTACAACAGGTAGTGACAGGGAAAAGCGCAGGGAATGCCAGACTCCTTGTCCAAGCCCTTCCCATGCATCACGGCCCCAGCTACAGGCACTTGGGAACCACCAGCCTGCATTTATGGCTGTGGGGACAGAGGAAGCAAAAGGGAGTAGAGAGAGAATAAGACAGAACTACGAAAGAATGAACAAAAAAATGAAAAGGAAAAGAAAAAAGAAAGCTTTGATAAGAAAAACTGGTGAAAGACTGTGCCTATCATAAGGAAAAGGAGGAACTGAAGGGAGTGGGAAAAAACATGAGTGAAAAGACTCCGGAGAAGACTAGAGCAGAGGAAACAGGAGGTCAGAGAACAAGCTGATGCGGAAAGGTCATGCTTATTTTCAGATTTTACTGAAAGATGGTTTTCTACAGTGTCCTTCACTGTTGGTTGGTTTAGTTATGCTAGCAAAACACAAACAAAGCAGGAAATTCCACAGCTGTCTGAATAAAAAAAAGCATTGACAAGAAAAGGGAGATTACAAAAATTGGACTAGTTTTGGCAGCAATTCAAGTGGAAAAACTGAGTCCAACTGACCTTTTCAACTTTGGGAACAATGATTGTCTTTGAAAATTCGCATGTGAGAATATTTTTCTTATTGGTTCTTGTCCTGGTGTCAGCTGGGATAGAGTTAATTTTCTTCCTAGTAACTGGTACAGTGCTGTGAGTTTGGATTTTGTGTGAGAACAATGTCAGTAACACACTGATGTTTTAGTTGTTGCTAAGTAGCACTTAACCCAAATCAAAGATTTTTCAGTTTGCCATACTCTGCCAGCAAGGAGATGCACAAGAAGCTAGGAGGGAGCACAGCCACTACAGCTGACCCCATATCAAGAGGATATTCCATACCATAGGACATCCTGCTCAGTGTATGAACTGGGGGAAGATGGCAAGTGCCAGGGTTGAGAGTAATTACTGCTTGGTGACTGGCTGGACATCAGTGGGTGGTGAGCACTTACACTGTGCATCACTTGCCTTTTCCTGGGGATTTTTTCTCCCTTTTAAAAATCCTTTTCCTTTTTATTACTACTATTATTAAATCTCATTTCGTGTATTGAACTGTTCTTAACTACTCAATTTTACTCATTCTCTTCTCCATCCCTCTGAATCAAAAAGTTATCAATATTGTGCCTGGAGTTTTACAAGCACAAACTTCAAGAAAGCAAATGTTCTGGCTTTCTCAACATCAACAATCTGAACTACAGAGTTATCTCTCACAACTGCTAGCATCTTTTCTATAGGTACCTAACTGCCTTAGCAATGTATTTGTGTGATCACACTGATCATAATATGCTAGCAAACGCACTCAACAGCATCAAAGCAAAAGTAATTACTGCTTAACAATGAGGCCTCTCCCTATCACCAACTGTTAGCTTTTACTTGAGGACTAGGCAGGTGGAAGCTTAATTTAGTTGCATAACACTCACATTGTTTGTGAATTAAGAGTGATCCGTAGAAATCACCCCCCTCCCAATTCAAAGATTGAGAAGCAGGTAGGTTTATTCAGTGCTAGGCAACATGGGGCATCACTCCACTAGAAGTGCACACCAGGGTTCTAGTTCATTCAGATTATGCTACAAGATTTCATACGTAAAGATCATGTAATCACACACAAGCATTAGATTTCCAAGACATCATTAACATATACAGCGCCTTTAACTCCTCCTGCCTGCACCTGCGTGGTATCACCTGGTGGTCGTGGGATGAAGTAAGAGGTTTTCCTTGTAATGAACACGTTACCTTTGGTACAAAATGCTGAGTTGTCTCCAGCCATTAACTGCAAAGCTGGTCAGAACCAGTTCTTGTCCTTGTGGATAACCATGTCCCTGCTGATTGGTTCTGCTTATCTCGTTACTGTTCTTTTCTCTGTTTCCTCTTATCTTACAGTGTACTTCTCCCTCTTACATCAACAATTTTGACTACAAGGCTACAAGCTATAGTTTATTATTCCCCCCTCCCCCTATTTCAAGTGCACCTATTCAAACAAGAACAGGTCCTAAAACCTGCACAAAACACGGAGAGCACAGAAAAATCAATACCTGTGTGTCCACTTAAACGTAACAAGCAAGGCTCATGTAATACTTGTTGACTGGCAAGAGAGAAAACAGGTCTGTAAGAAAGTGACCTGCCTTGAGGTATGCAAGAGCAAACAAGCAAACAAAATGTTTCCATGTATAGAAAATAAGAAGTAGTGGATAGATCTAAACTATGGCAAAACACCACAATCCTGTCTGCAGCTGAATGATGTTAACCAGGAAAGAAGTGGAAGAAATTTAAGTCTTCCTCTTCATTTCACCTGCCAGCTCCAGCCCTGCAGAACAAGTAAACATACCATACTCACAAGCTGGAGCTATTGTCTGGGGGATTTTTTGTCTAGACTGTGATAGATGTATTTTAAAATAATAATGGAGAACTTTGTATTGTTAATGTCTATAAATATGTGAAGGGTGGATGTCAGGAGGATGGAGCCAGGCTCTTCTCAAGGTCACCTGGTGATAGGACAAGGGGCAATGAGTGCAAGCTGCAACAGAGGAGGTTCCATAGAAATATCAGAAGGAACTTCTGCACAGGGAGGGTAACGGAGCCTGGCTGTGTTCCTGTGTGACTTGGTATGGGTGATCCTGCTGTGGCAGGGGGACTGGAATAGATGATCTTTCGAGGTCCCTTCCCATCCCTCATGATTCTGTGATTCTATGATTATCAGAACTCATGCCAAGCATCTCTGAAGAATTTTTATTTTTACTTCTTTATTTCACACAGGGCTTTAATCTGCAACAGTTACCTTCTGCCAGCATGTTGTGTGTTCCCTCTCTGTGACTGCCAACATATGTAACAGCCAGGATAACTGATACTGGCTCCAAGCTACTCTGATATGACCTTTTCACTTAACTATTTAAAGCATCGCCCTCTCCTGAGGGTTATTTCTAAGTCTCTTGCATGGGCAGAATGCTTACAGATCTGTGATTGCTTTTCTGCAGTGGATTAATTGACCCTTGATTTCCTAGATCATATAATCACATCTGTGGTTGGCTTGAGCACACACAAGATCTGACATCACTAGTTTGTACCAATTTCAGCAAAGACAAAGCCCTCACAGGTATAGATGTAAACAAAGTTCAGCAAATCCAACGCTGAGGGGTTTGTACATTACAAATCTTCCTAAAGATCTGTAGAAAAACAGAAATAACCAACCAGTGCTATCACTGAAAATATAAAAGCAGAATATTTGAGATAGATTTTTTCTACAGGAAGAAAACAGAACTTCAATAGCTATCTACCTCTACTAGAAGAGCTAAACCTCAACAATGACCAGAAGTAGTGTGGCATAAAAAGAAGCCATCAAGATCAGATTAGGATTATTTATTTCTTCAGTTTTAGATACAACTGGAGTTCCAGATGAAAGTCACCAGTAGAATAATAGTCAAAGTTTAACTTCATATGTCAATATAGTAAGTTACACTGCAAAGAGGTGAAAAGGGGCTCTCTACAGCTACCTAAGAGCTGCTGTTTGTTTCAGTATTGACTCTTGGTGAAACACTTTCTCTGAACTAGAGGATCAGCAGTTCTTTTGTCAGTCTGTCACAGCTTTTTAAAACTTTTAATAGTCCAAATGTTTAAGAGTAGATTTCTGAAAGCTCAGAGGTGCCTCTCAGTGGAACGTGTACTTCTGAGTCACTTCTTTAAAAACTTACCTGGAAATTACAGGGGAATTTTTGCTACATTACCAGCTCAGTGGAAGGTATAATAGCAAAACTGTTCTAATTACAAATCAGGTTTATGGATTCAAAACGCTGCTCAGTGTGACAGCACCCAATTTTACAGAAGGTGGTACAACCTTAAACCTCCGCAGTCATTCCAATGTTTTTGAACTCCTACAGTCTCCTGAAGGTGACAGCTTTGCATGAAGGTTTTACTATGCCACGCTAATACACTTAAGCCTTAAAGCTCAGATCCTTTAAGCTATTTCAGATGGGCAGGCTGTCAGTCTGTACAAACATCTGTCACAAGGGCCCTCCCTTGCTGCAAGATCTTATTGACAAACAGTTTATAGGACTGGGGTGGTTCTCCCTAACAAATGGGTACACGTAACACAACACCAGCACACTAATGCTGAGCAGTTTAGTCAAACTTAAGGCAGGAATTTGAGAAATTCCAAGATTCATGATGTTTTTCTGTTGTTCCTATGGAAGAAGTAGAGCAAACATCCAAAAGCACCTCTTTAACAAGACACCAGCAAATCTTCATTACATTTAATCATCATTGTTGCTCGCAACTTCCTATTAACTTAAGCAGTTGTAAACCTACTAGGCAGGTGGGCTTGTTGATTTGGTTGAATAATAAGCCCTCCTTGATTAAAACTACTTTCCAGGGGACTCAATCCAAGGGGTTATTGCAGAGTGTCTGAAACGCTGGAACCAGTACCCCTACAGGTGAAGGAATGAGAGCACACAACTGGAGACAAAAGAGAATCAGACTGAGGTGAGTGTTGGCAGACCAGAAAACTCACCCTCAAATTAATGACTGTGCTAGACAGGCCCGTCTGTAGGTAGTTCTCAGCCCATGTAAAACCTCATCTTCCAAGTCAGATTGTGTGATCCACTGCCAGATCTATTCCACAGGTGACTTAGAAGAGAGTTTGGTAGATGAAGATGCTTCATGAATTAATGGGGGTGCACTTTTCTGTACAGATGCATTACTGCTTACAAATACCAGCAATATAAAGGACCATGTGTAATAAAAGGACCATGTGTACTTCTTCATGCACCAGTTCCTACCTCCTAGTCAATCAACAAGCCAAATGAAAGGATCAAGATAGATTCTACTAATGCATATCTCAGGATGTTTTATGAAACAGAACACTTAGAGAACACCACGGTTAATCTACTGTGAAAATTATTATTTCTTAAACCAAAGTAATTAAATGTTAAAATATTTGAGCAAATATACATTTATTTTTTAGGTTTCTATTCCTGTAGTTACAGGCCTAGAAAACTGGACATTTATGACAGAAGTATAATAGTTAAATATTTGGCTTGTCTCTAACTCCCCCCAAAATTCAACAACTCTATGCGTTGTGTACAAATTATCCATTTTCAAACATTTCTCTCAAGTTCACCCTCAGTTTATTATTCTCCTTCTAAAGGGAAAATATTCACATTCTCACATACCCTCTGTCCTTCNCCCTTCTAAAGGGAAAATATTCACGTATTCACATTCTCACATACCCTCTGTCCCCATTCCGATTTCTACAGTTTTCTCTATAAAAAATGCCATCCATGGGTTTGGAAATCAATCAATCAACCAACCACCCACCCACCCAATTCCAGAGACTGTAGATCTTCACACTTATCATGGACAAATGGAAGTTTTTCTGCAAATAATTTGTTTTGATGCTCAGAAACTCGAAGAGCTACTAAACAAATGCAGGGAGAAACCATGCCAGGCCACTTACGTGAACTTGAGAGCTCCTCCCTGATCTAAATAAGTTTTCTCATCAGTCATGCTATAAAAGACTAGGACTAAAAAGTAGTACTCAAATAACAAATGTATTATGCACTTATTCATCATGATCCCAGAGACCAAGGTAAGAAATCAACTAGAGGTGAAATTCAGAACAGGTTCTGAGAGTCTTACACCCTTCTAGCACCTCAAAAAACATACATACCAGTGAGAAAGTTCTCTGGTATAAAGTACTTGAATCCATCTGCTCTTTTCTCTCAGCAGGGATTGTTTTATGTGGCATAGAGAAGAGACTTGGTTGTAGGAAAATATTCTAAACATTAAGCGCTTCTGAGAATTGTCTGATGTATGTTCCTGTGCCTAAGCACATCTCAAAATGTGACTGCTGAATGGCTCTTATAATTGGGCTTTTGACAAAACAAAGTGAGAAAAAAAGAGATTCTTTTTTAGAAACTGATACAGAATCTACAGAGTTACACAATTAAAAGGTATTTAAAAGTTTAAGTGGAGAAAAGGATAACAGCTATGTCCTGCTAAAATAAATGCCTCCCTGTCAATATGTCAGCTGGAACAAACCATGACAGCAGGTGAAGGAGCCATCTTCCAAGGCTGACACAGATCAGTGAGCAACAGACATGGTGCTTTTACATGAATTAGAGCAGGGCTTGTCCAGCCTCCAGTCCTGAAAGGCCATTTGCTTAGTGGAGAGTAAAGAAGTGTCTGAGTAAAAAACTTGATGTCTTAGAACATAATGCTCTAGCCTCCAAGCAACCCCTCTAACAAATATCCTTGCAGTCTCTGAAACACAAGTGAAATACTGTGTGAATATATTTCTTTAGCTGGTGTCCAACACAAATGTATTAGGAATGGGAAACATTAGAAAAGAGAAACCCAGTTGTGGTCACAGTATAATGTGCTGATGTTGCAAACAATACCCTGTCACCGTGTGTATCTCAAGAGCATTGCCTTGTACAGAATGATCACAAAATGCAACACTGGGTGTGACTGCTGAAACTTCCTTTGCTTAGATTTGTCCTTGACTGTCTGGGAAAAACCACTCCAGTAGTATTCTGTGCTGTCCATCATCTCAGAAGTGACGTATCTGTTACCACAGAAAAATCAAGCCATGCAAAAGCTACTACTAGTAAAAAGACCCGGAGTGAACCTATACAGCTTTCGTTATGAAGTAGGTTCAAACTACACGCACTCCAGCGCTCAATGTGAAAGCAAATGCCTCATTTGGTTTGCAGGCCAATGTTCAAAAGAACAGAAAAAGTAAACCATTAAGCAGTTAATACAGTCATATGTATGTACAACGGACACCTCGTGCTATCAGGATTTTTTCCTTTCCATTAGATTTTACTCTTTGTATCCTTTCACCTGCTGTTTGAAAAGAACTGAAATACAAGGATTTAGAGTTGATATTCACACAAATTCATTCTTTCACCACACACAGACTTCATAAATTAAGAGCTAGCATCTACTTTGACAAAAACAAGACTGCTTTTCCAATTGCAAGGTTCAGAAACAGCATCTCAAACCTACACAACACAGGCAGTTTGAATGTAGCCTCTAACTTAGGCGGAAATTCTCCAGTTATGTCCTTACCATGAGTGTGCTTCTTTCCTTGTGCCATCTCCACACTCCTGTGGGTATTGTTAATCTTCATTGCAACACCGTGCTTTCAAGTCCAGAATGGTTTACACTTGTTCTCTCCACGACATGCTAAACCAGCAGAGGGATTTGGGAGGGGACTCAGTTAAGATTTGCATGTACTGATACGTTAGTTGGTGACATTGAGAAGTATTTCCTTTTTTATTCTGGCTAAGATGCAACCTATTGTGTTGGAACTATGCTGCAGCCTGAGCAAGAAAGCTAAATAAGTAAACTGCTGGGTAATAGGAACAAGCAGCAGCATTTAAAGCTGGGTTGCACAAGTACTATAGAACTATAGATGATCTCAAGATAGTTATTCATCTACATTCTCAGTGTTCTGCAGAGCCTCTACCTTGCAACAGAAAATTTACCCAAGCAAGATGATCCAAGTAGCTGATCTTACTATAGACATCCATTCCACAAGAAATACATGGAATTACGCGACTAGCTCAAAGCCCTTTTCTTTATCTACTAAGTTACACTGTTACTTTGATGCTTAATGATCAGATAATCCCATAACCTACTCCAAAAGTACCTAGTAGATAGTCAGTGTGCTCCAATTCTAAAGAAAGTAGAAAAGAAAGGAATTCAAAGGTCTGCTTTACCCCTGAAGATGGATGTGGTTAAAGACAGCACAAGGCAAGATGGAAAAAAAAAAAAGACCACGTGTCTTACTTGCTCCAAGAGCATTAATAGTACCAGCCGTGTGCACATCTGCAGTGCATACGAAGCAGCATAACGCTACTCACCTTCCTTACTGCTGCAGAAAAGGTGCTTCTCTCTATACTTTTTGAACCCAGGAGACCTTTCAGACTCTGAATTTCCTTCCACTTCCCACTCCTATCCCAGTGCTAGCACTAGCTCAACTCTAAACAGGGAAAGCAACATCATCACACCCATCATTCAGCAGAAACAAACCTCACAGGATTTGGAGCCCTGAGGGAAAGATGTTGAAAATCTTATTGTGCTCTGCTTCTTTCTGCATTAAACAGGCTCCAACCTCCCAGTAATTTTCCTTGAAGGGAGAATTCAGTAGCATGCAATCGTTTTTACAGGTTTACACCAACAATGGCACTCAGATCCTACTTGGATGTCAGCATAGTTCAACTAGGGCAGCACTTACCACAGCGGACTTCAAGGCTGACCTCAGTTTTTCTGAGGGTTCTAACAACCACCAGTTGGGTGAATTGGCTTGTGAGTGGGTCAGGCAGTTCTCTCCAAATACAATTCTCTTCCCTGGAGAATTAAGGAGGTTTAGGCAGGGAGGAAGATAAACCTGAAATCATTGGTGTACAGGCTTCCCCGCTCCATGAGTCTGAAAGCGACTGGAGCGAGGACACTCTTAATTTTGGACTCAAATGAAATCACATGGTTACCACTCCTGATACGGGTAAAAGGTTTGGATTTTCTAGGGGTGGGGGTCCAGTTCAAACCACTGCAGGTCTAGCATCCAAATGTATACAGCTGATTTACTTTAAGACAATCTGTTAGAGCCTAAGCAAGATCTCTGCCCAGATCACTGGCTGATGCAGATCAACTGAAAACAATTTTCTCAGTCTCCTGCCAAGACTGATGGCAGCAGATCTGTTCTACCTCTCCTAAGCAGATCATAGAGTACTCCTAATTAGTACCAGCATGTTACTCTTCTCATCTACAGTCACTTATTCGCCATGAGTTCATTTTAAGTAAAATCCATAGCCAAAACAATGTTGTGAACTCCAATAAGCTATGCTGCAGCTAGAGATCACCTTTGCAATCTCAAGAAAAGCTAAACAAGCAAACAAACTCCTGCAAGTCATTACCATGCTTGCCAGACTCACGCTAAAACAACTTCACGTACACAGATAGTATCCAAGTTACACTGAGGGCTGCCTGTGCTAATATTGGCAACTGAAGCTCAATTGAAACAGTCATGGCAGAGGCCACGCATCATCTCTGGCTGCATACAGAGAGTCTGTTCAGCACTGGGAAAGTAACACTCATTTGCATGCTGCTTATTCCTTACTTTATCTTGGAAGTAGCTAGCACTGCTTAAGCTTTAAGGAAACGATGACTTTGCCTTCAAATGTTCGAAGAGCTTGCCCAAGGGGTATTTTGAACAGTAAAGCAAGTTCACTCTCCTGTTTACTTTTCCTAATGGAGCTATAGATTCAGCTAAGCACCTCTCAGCGTACCAAGCCACAGGTCTGACATTTATCATCTCCACAGCCAGTAAAGTTGTGGTGATGCTACAAAGAGCAGCCAGAGCAGACCTAAATTTTTAGGCCCCACAAGCGAGAATGACACAGAGATGAGATTCTTATCTTTGCATTTGAGACAGCTGGTTGCTGGGCAAAGGTTATCTTGCCTCATGATGTAAATGGCTAGTCTGTTAGAGACCAGGATTCCCCACACAGCAAGGATGCTTCCTGAAAGGGTTAAGTGGCATCATTTGTGCCTGAAACTCCTTTGCCCCATGGATTTCTTAGAAAGCACACTTCCCAGCAGGCCCTGAGATTTCACTGTGGAGTGTCTTTAGTCTCCATGGAAAAAGAGTATGATTAGATAGTTACTTAAGTCAATGGAGACAGATTCACTTCAAAATGCTATTTTCATCTGTTTCATTCATACAGGAACAGAGCTCATGAAAACCAGTCTGCATTCAAATGGCCAGAAACAAAACTAGAAATTTGACCTCAGAGCTTTTTCCATTTGGTCACCTTGCAAATTGTGCAAAGTTACCATTAGCAGGTAATTCTCTCCCAGAATAGGAGAGGGTGTAAGATAGTAGCAAGCAAGTGATAACTGCCATTCTCAATAGTGTGCAAGGCATTTATGGAGTATATTCCTAAAGCTTGGCTTAATTTTAACATCTGCTATCAGCTCATTTTAAGCAGTTTTGTAGCAGTAATCTAGACAGTTGATACTTGATTTGTCACTGCTGCATTGGAGTATCAGTGTTTGATCTTCAGTTAGTGATGCATTTCCCACATATTTGTAACTATCTCTGTTACCCTGTCTTTTAAAATCACCCTGAACTGACAATGTGCCTTGTCTGACTGAAACTTTTAAAGCCTCCAGCTCTTACCTTTCCTGATAAAAAGTTTCTACAAAGATGCAGGTATTCAAAGCCACCATAAAATGTGTCTATAATATCTGGTGTATTCTGTAAGCAGAATGGCAAAACCACTTTCAGCTGCAAGACAGAGTAATTACTGCTGGTTTAGGTCTCACAGGGTTCTCAATTCCAGCAAGTTCCTGACCACTTTCCTATCTTATCACTGCTTTTGTAAATTGCCAGTGATTCATAGCTGGGAGAACAGTTTGGGGGTGGGGGGGTTTAAGCTTAGATATTTGTGAAAGGGCTGTATTGATGATGACAGGGTGTGCAAAGAGGAAAAAGCATACTTATCAGGAACTAATTCAACATGCTCTGCAGGAAGGTCTTTGGGAGGTGACTGTGGAATACAAAGTGTTCACAAAATGCAGTGTGTTTCTAAAGACACTGAACTACAGAATGAGAATAAATACACATAACATGCTTGCTGCCAAGCTACCTGAATAAGAGAGGTCTTTCTGGTCTTTCTATCAGGTCTTTCTCCATTGCAAACAATCTTCCAAGTTATTTTTCTGCAGGACTTCAGCTAAAGGTATAGATATAGTGATCTGGGGGGGATCTGTGCACCCCACACTGCAGTTGGCTGTGGATAACTATTTTCAACTAAAAGGAAGTAGACAGGAAAGCAGTCTTGCAGATGAGGAATCAGAACAAAGCTCAGAGTTTGCTTCTACTAAACTCCTTCATGATGCTAATTGAAAGTCACTCAAAATATCTAACTATTAGTTCCTCATACCCACAAAATGGGAATAAGAACATTCTATCTCATTAAACTATGCTCTTCTTGTGGCAAGACAAATAATGCCACAGTATGCCAGTCACAGGGCAACACTTGCTGAAATGGGAGTTCAGCATAGAGATGCATAGATTTGATACTTGAAAACATGGTTTAGTGGGCAAGGTGGGCTTGACTTGATGATCCCAGAGGTCTCTTTCAACCTTAATGATTCTATGGCAATACTGATATATAAGCAACAACAGCCAGTTTACATTGAGGAAAAAGCCATCCTTTTCAAATAGCCAGACTGAAAGCACGCTGCATGATCCACAGAACCAGCTGCAACTCTAACATGTGTTTCACAAGATTTTCTCCCCATAGTTTCTTTTCATTTTGGAGGCTTACACTAGTTACTGAAACATTCATTCAGAACGCATTGAGGAATTATTTCTTCATACTGGCCACACAATTCACTGATCTGTTTACAGAAAAACTGTGGTAAATAGCTGGATTGTTGTCATGACCCTTCACCCAGATCTTTTGATAGTGGTTATTAGAATGTCACATAGAAATAAAATAAACAGCATTGAATGAGTTCCTGCTAAAAGCAGCTAGTCTAAGCAGAAAGATTAATGCCATATTATGTCTACCAAATTAAGTTATCTGACCAACAGCACTTTGTTGTGGATGAAGGGCAGTTTCACACAGGTTTACCCACTCCACATCCCTATAAATCCTGAATTGCTACAGTCAAGTACTGCTGCATAATGGCACATGTATTCTCCTATACAATACACAGCAAAGCACCAATGGCTCTAATGCCATGAAGGCCACTCTCGCTGTTGTAGAGATTTTCCACAGCTTGCTACCGTGTCTCTAGAGAGTTATTTTGATGGTTTTCAGTGAACAAATACTGGTAGAACACAAAGGTCTCAGCTTCTGACACCATAAAAAGCAGGTTTGGATTAGGGTGATAAAAGCAAATTTCTTTTAATCATAGTATCTGATAAACCCCAAACTCCTCCTTTCTTCAGAAGAGTAGTCTTTTACAACAGCACTTCCAAGTGCACTGAGTCTTTCCTACGCTGGATTCTCTTCAGCAGGTCTCACATTTCCAAAGGCACAGGGCAGTTCTTGCAGGAAAAGCGCTGCACAGCTCAGCTAACAGCTGTAACTTTCCACTGCCTAGCCTGCTCCGCACTGTGTGCCCTAGGCTGGCCTGATGTTTCAGCAGCACAGCCCCAATCTTTGTGCCCTGTTTATGTCCATCCCAACAGCTCTGTGCAATGTTAAAACTAGGAGGGAGGGGGCAAGGAGAAGGAAAACTGGCGAAACAAAAAGCAAGTGCCAGTTGAAGCAGATGAAATCCAGAAAGGAGGCCACACAGTTACCACTGCAAATAAAAGAGACTAAACAAGTTTCCAATGAAGTCTGTGTTGTAGTCACTATAAGGCAAGGAGTTACCAGGCTCTTAGCTAGTTACTATGCCAAGACTACAGAACACACTGAAAATGTATATCTTTGCAGTCAAATCTCTTAACCTAACTGGCACACTTGGCCTTTAACTGGTTATGCAAATTAAGACCCTAAATACAAAGCCCTCTCCTGAAGGCAGAAATGCTTTACATTGTTGTTTTTTTAATAGCACTGGTTGTCTTTGGGGGTTTTGGGTTTGTTTTTTTAAGACACCTTTTGAATGAAAGATACATCAAACCTCTTTTGACATGTGAAAAATCCAGCTGTTACTCCCTTACCCTGGCAGACCCCCAGGGATGTCAGCCAGTATCTAACCAGCTCTGCTATTAGTCCCATCATAAAGCGAGGAGAGCCAGAAAAGGTGCAGAGCTACAGGAATAGTAGGGCTGCGTAAGCTGGTCCTACCATGCAGAGTGCTCTGCTCTGAAGTCTGGATCGAAACGATCAGGTGTCTCCTTTGAACCTTCAACATCCTTTACCTTTCCTCCTCTTAACTTGTGAAATAACAAACCTTCCTCAAAGGACTGAACACTGTACTAAGCTCCTTTTAGCTCTCAGATCAAGGCTGTAAACTGCAGGAGCAGAGAGAAGCCTGACACAGAGTTTGCTGGGCTTTAAAAGCCAGCTGTCTGCTTCTTCTTGTCCTGGAACAGGGAAAGGGGTGGCCATACCATACTAGGCAGGTCAAAGACCTGGCTGTATAAAACAGTAACAGAAGCCATATGAGGCCACAGGAGGAACTTGAGGTAACTGTTTGGGACTGATGCTAAAAGCAGGACTGTACAATCAGTATAGAAAGCAGGAAAAACACCCTGACAAAGGCATAAGACCCCAAAATGGAAGTTTCCCTCCAGTGTGATGGTTAAGTTTGCCTTCCAGTGAGGAAAGACAAAAACAGAGAGGAGGATTTGATGCAAGACATGGAAAGGCTGAACCAAACTTGTTAGGCCCTAAAGAGTCAACCTTTGCAAAGCTTAGTTTTAATGACAATAGAAATACAAGGCATTATAATTTGTTGTCTTACTAGGCCTAGTGTTCCATCTCTGTTGTATTTTCAGATACAAAACATAACGCCAAGAAATTAACTCAACTGTGTTTTAGTTACAGTAGTGAATATTTTACTCACATGGAACAGCCCGAGACTTCCTGCAGTGCCAGGTTCTACCATCCTTTGAATGGTCAACAGAGTTCCCTCGGGATGATTGACACCTGCCAAAGTCCAGAGAGTTATGTCCACAGTGGAATCACTGCAGCCAGAACAATCTTCACAGTGATCCACAATAATTAATGAACTGCTTTCTCCAAAATAAATTACATGAATAGCATCCAGAACTACTCTGCTGCTTAGAATGCTCTCACTGATGCAAAATACTACCACCTGTTTGATCTCATTTCCAAAATGGGGTCCAGTACTTGATTGTTTAACACTACAGTGCATCACTGTGTGAATTTGGAGCACAGGTCATTGCTCCTTTTTCTCTATTTTACTTACCCTTTGAGGCCCTGTAGATTCAGGGGGTGTGTAGGGAGGTGTCTGGCACTCAGGTGTTTTTTTTTGGGGGGGAGATTGCTGAACTCAAAGGGAAAATTAGTGAGCACAGCTCCAAAGACATGCCCACCCAAAAGGAAAGATGAGAAGATGATACCCATCAAAAGATAAACTACCACTTCATTCCTGGAATTCATGAACTATGGTCTGAGAAAGCCATTCCTGGCTTTTCTAATGCTATAGAGGGCACGGCTAATCCACTTGTTTTGGGGGCACATGCAACAAGATTGTACTCTGAATGCTCACAACCACAAAGCAAGCAACTAAGGCATTTCACTCAAAAGAAAAGTGCTGTAGCAAACAATCTTACAAATGTACAGACGTAGCCTATGTAAGCTGTGTGGGAGTTTTACCAATTATATCCATTATAGCAGGACTGAAATACAAAGGAATAAAAGAAAATATATTTGTAATTTAGGAAAAACACAAATTTATTGGTGAGAATGTACTTTCCACCTGAAATGGAAACGAAGTAAATAAAGGTTCCTAATTAAGGGTCTAGCCTTGCAATGACTAGGTGCAAGCGTGCTGTGTAGGTACTTATAAATCCACAGAATCAGAGAGAGCTGCTGGAACCTGACTGACTTCAAACAAGTTCTATAGACAATTATATCCTTCACTTCTGAGTCACTGCTCTGATCATAGGAGTTATACTGTCACAATAATTAACAATTTTCCCCAATGAAAATTCACATTAGCTGTGCACTTACTGCAGTTCTTTTTCCCAGACGTAAGCCACAGAAGCTAAGCTGACCGTATCAAGCACTTGCCTGCAAAAAACCAAACCAAAAGTCAATACTTCAATTCTCTCCTATATTGTTGCATTTAATCCACCTTTCCACACTTACATAAAATCCTGCAATGCTGAAATCTATACTATTTTTAATTAAATGGATATTTATGCTGTAAAGTGCAATCTAACATTACCTGCTACAAACACAGGTTAGTTAATACATGTGTATATTAATACATACAAGTTCATTTAGCTACTTCCAAGCTAATTATCATTATACAATAGAAATATACAAGTCAATCATCAGCTACAACATATACCACAGCCACCTCAGAAATATCTTAGCAGCTGTTTATACAATATTTTTAATCAACAAATCTAGAAGCCTCTTGCAAAAGGACCACATAAACTGAATCAACACGAGGGGAAGTGTTTTACTGACAGCAGACCCAGATCAGAGACATTTCTAGGCCAGGTATCTGCTGCATAGGCTACACTTATGAAAAAGAGTCCTTGATTTTGTAACCAAGTGAAGTATCTGGACCCACTGGACATTATGCATTAGAATATGAATATATGCTTTTAAAGCTGAGGGGTTTTTCTTCTTTCAATAACACTTGATTGGATTTCCTCCCTTTTTATAGAGCAACCCTAACGAGACATTGGAGAAGTTGTAGATCCACTGCTTGTGCCCTTGAGAGATGAGTAAAAAGCAACAATGGAAGAAACAAAGCCCACTGCAGAATACCATTTACAATCAGAACGTACACAAATGTGTGAAGTACACAAGTGATAACACTGAGAATACTGAAACAACTGAGAATTGAATGTGGCATCTGAGCTTTACAGAAAGCACAGAAAATACAATAGCCTATTATTAGGCTATAGGATACAAAGACATTTCAGCTAAAAGGCATTACGTAACACTGCACTGTGCTATATTGAAGTCCCCCCCATGAACAGCTTTATTACTCCAGGCTGAACACTGAAACAAACATCAGAGAAAATCCATATGGGGAAATATACGTGTGGGGGTTTATACTCGATTAGCAGTGACAATAGAATATATTGTAATTAGGAGTTAGTATAGAAACGCACAACTCCCTCTAACATGTCTAGACAAACCACGTTCACACACATAGCACAGTCTACACTACACCATTAGCTTTGACTGTTAAATTGTGTTAAACATGACTAACCTATCTGTAAGAAATGCTTCCAGGCTATCAAAATGAGGATAAAGACATCGTAGGACAGAGCTAGGAAGGCAGGGGTGACAAAACAGTTAGTGTACGAGTCTGCACTTTCAATTAGCATACGTTTAACATTAGTTAACACTTAATTCAGAGAAGGCATTAAAAAAATGTGCTAGTCATTTACGGTGAGTTTCCCCCCACTGTACACTTCGGGTGCTGCTACCATTCAGCTGCTGAGCTGAAATGCAGATCCTGTGTGGACCAGTAGATGGCAGAAACCATTTATTTCACTTTAGCCATCACAACACTTATTGTAGTATCACAGAATTAGAGAAAAGTTGATTTTCCAGATAGTGTTGTCATACATACCTCTAAGCTAAGAGCAGTCAATCCTAACACACAATTAACTGAATTTATAGCTCCTTCTAAAGCCACTTAAAATAATACACACCGAACAAAAAACCTATGCTGCAAATGTTAAGCAAATAAACCTAGTAAGCAAATATGTTCCACATTTTAAGCTTGTTGCATACTTCTAACAGTTTTTCCGTAACTGTAGTCTGGAATATTGTGTCCAGGCCTGGGCCCCTCAGTTCAGGAAGAGCAGGGATCTGCTTGAAAGAGTCCAGCACAGAGCCACAAAAGTGATTAAGGATTTTCCCTTATGAGGAAAGGCTGAGGGAGCTGAGTCTCTTTAGCGTGGAAAAGAGCAGACTGAGAGGTGACCTCACTTATGTTTATACAGGGTTTAACAAGACCGAGTGTAAGGTCCTGCATCTGGGTCCAGGCAATACTAAGCACAGATACAGGCTGGGCAGTGACTGGCTGCAGAGTAGCTCTGAGGAGAGGCACTTGGGGGTGCTTGTGGAGGAAAAGCTCAACATGAGCCAGCAGTGTGCACTCACAGCCCAAAAGGCAAACCGGATCGTGGGCTGCATCAGAAGTGTGGCCAGCAGGTCGAAGGAGGTGATTCTCCCCCTCTACTCCACTCTGGTGAGTGGTGAGACCCCATCTGGAGTATTGCATCCAGTTCTGGAGCCCTTATTGGATGCGGATGTGCTGGAGTGAGTCCAGAGGAGGGTCACGAGGATGATCAGAGGGCTGGAGCACCTCTCCTATGAGGCGAAATTGAGAGAGTTAGGGCTGTTCAGTCTGGAGATGACCTTATTGTGGCCTTGCAGTATCTGAAGGGGGCCTACAAAAACCTGGGGAGGGGCTTTTTAGGATCTCAGGGAGCAACAGGACTAGGGGAATGGAGCAAAGCTGGAGATAGGGAGATTGAGACAATGTGAAGAGGAAGTTCTTCACACAAGGAGGCAAAAGGGGAAGAAAAAAATGTTCAAAGTACAAATCCCATGGTCTAACTCTAAAGAAGGAAAGTGCTGTCTGGATCAGAAAACATCCAAAAGAACTACCTCAGCAGGAGACAGGAGGATGATCAACAAGTGAGAGTGCTCATTGACAATGAGTACTGCTGAGATGGAAAGCACAAAGCACTGACTGACAAAAAGAATAATGATTAGTCACACATGTTTCAGATACAAGATAGAGCAGATTGATTTATCCCAGCTGTAAAAAACACTCCTGTTACAGGCTGTTTCCTTATAAAGGTGGCTCCAGACCCCCTCCAGGCTAAAGAAATGCTATGCATTAACATTTGGTGGCAAGTTTTCTCCTAGTAAGAGTACTGTAACTACAACCCTCCCAAAAATTCACTAAGAATTTCTATATGAACAAAGAAAACACTGGCTACATAGCACTCATAAGCTAGTAATAGTTATTTTTAAAAGCTACTCCAGCTGACTACATAGGTAATCTGAAAAGACTTTAGAAATGCCTTCTCTGTGGCAGAAACAGAAGCATATTGAGTTTGCAGACTGGTCTGCAGCAAATTCCAAGAACCTTCCAAAAACGCTCAATTTTATGTCCTGAAGAAACAAAGAGAGACAGAATTTATTGTTGCTGAAGTTAGCTTCCCTTGGTCAGGGACTACTATTCCAAAAGCGATTACATACTAGAGGGTCTTTTTCCTGTCAAGGAAGAGCAAGAAATGCCATTCTTAAGTGTTTTAGCAACACTTGCTACAGAAACTATTGTTTCAGGACCAAATACAAAATGAAATTACTCAATTGATAAATGATGTGCAGAATATCCAGAGGGAATAAAAAAACCCAACCAAAACCAAATGAAAACCCATAATAAAACCTCCTCCTGTAGAGCCTTGTCAGCTTCTCTGTCACATAGGCTGATTTTGAATGCATCACAAGGCTACTGTCTCAACTGTTGTGACAGTGGTCTTTTAGTTAACAGGTTTGACTCCGTAGTTCCTGGACCAAAGTATTTCCTCAGCAAACACAGGCAAGTCAAAGTCTACAGAATTCCCTACTCTCGCTTTCTGCCAATGTTGTTAAGACTGCTTTCCTACATTGTCTTCTGACTTTGGTCAGTTTTTTGGGAAGCAGCATCTGTCTTTGGCTGTGTGTAGATGTACTGTGATTTGAACAAACAGGTCCTACAACTGATGACACCATGAATCACAGTGAAATATTATAAAAAATACGGTACAGATTTAGAAACACTTTTTCCCCCCCTCTTGTGGGTATCTTTTGCAAAGCTACAATTAACCTCAATTAATAGGAAGGGTAAACTTTACACAGGGAATATGCGGTTCAGGTGTTCTTAATGAGAACAGCATTTGGCACTCTCTAATCTGAGTCCTCTGCTGGGGTGAAAATTAAAGTGGCTAAAGCTTAATCCAAGGGGAAAGTAGTTTATTTCCTCCTCCTATACAAAAAGTAATTCTAATAAACGCTACCTAGAAAAAAGTGTATTTAGCCAAGTACATTGATAGGCCTTAATTGCCTGAAACAGTCTCATCCACACACTCTGCTCTCTGGCCCATTTCATTCAGCTCAAGCTGAAGCCCCTAGACCTTTTCCAAGCTGCACAGGTGGGTCTGGCTCAGCCTGTCCCCTGCTGTGTCTGACTTGAGTGGACTTCCTGGCTTCCTGACCTCCAGCCTGCCTTAGCACCACGTATCTGTGGCATGTCTGACAGAGTTATGACAGACATGTCCCTGTGTGACTTGGTCCAGGTGATCCTGCAGTGGCAGGGGGATTGGACTAGATGATCTCTCAAGGTTCCTTCTGATCATTAATGATTCTATGATGTCTGATGATCACTAGGCTGCACTGAGGACATCTCGGTGTCACCAACTTCACGCAAAAACTAGAAAACTATTTTTCTGTATACTTCACATTAGGCAGTAGTGCTACAGTTAAGATCTTTGTTGTTGTTGTTGCTGCTCCTGCTTTCTCCCATTAAAATAAACACTTGAGGTGCCAACTTACACAACAGATCAATTTCACTAAAGACAAAGGCAGTGGAAAAATTATTGAATCCTGTACAGAACCATTCCCTTTAGAGTTTCATCTGTATTAACATTTAAAACTTCAAGTGATGAAGCTTCTCTCACATCACTTCAGGTACCTTTTATAGTCCACGCACAAGAACTAGGTCCTACTGGTATTCTGAGTACTAGTAACCTCTTGTGGACACAGAAAAAGCAGTGTGCCATACATGCTGTTTGTATCAAGTATATGGCTCTCCCGTAGACCAGAAACATTTCCCTTTGCAGTTCAATCTTTATGCCATCAGGCTGCTAATAATTTGCTGATCTTTTTCAATAGCATCAACCAAAGCAGAGTACCAGAAAATGCCCTGTAAAAAAAGCTACTTCCTTGAAATCAAAGGATTTTAACTTCTGAATTCTAAGGGGTTTTTTTTGGAATTGAAAAATTTCCCTGTGCATCTGAAGTTACTTTATTTGCACGTAACTTGGCTTTTAGTCATATAGTTTGAAGGAAATTGTATTGCATTATATTTTGGCCATACCACTAGCTCATTACAAAGGAGGGCAGACATCACTGACTTATCAGATGGCTGCTGACCTGGCAATGTCCTCTTCTAAACAGGTAGGTATAACAGAAGATCTAAATGAATAGAAGAGCCTGGTTAAAGTAGGAGCCTGAGCATGGTAAAAAGCTTCAAAATCACAAGCATGCATTTCATTGTCTTATTTGCCCCTTGATTTTGTCGTCTTCTAAGGTTACGGTTTTAAACAGAGCATATGATAAGTCATGATCAGTCATTCTAAACTGCTGCTGCTGCTAAAAGCCAGTTCTGTCACCGCTCCCAGCTTCCCTTCCCATTTAAACCCAGCTACACACCCATTGCTACTAGAAAAAATGTCTCCCAAAACCACCGCAATTCATATCCAGGTTAAAACTAATCACTTTTGTCAGGCTAGATCTCAGTCCTGGCTTAAAGCCTACGTGAAACTATGGCCTCATTAATCAGTAAATTTTATCTGAAAATGTGAAGTCACAAGGGATGACTGTGCTACTGTTAACATTTCACAGCTTCCATTCCCCAACTTTATGGGTTATGGTTTTCCCTTTCATCGAGCTCATGACCCAAATACTAGCACATATGAACAAATCCCTAGGACCCTTGAGACCCAGGCTGTACCTGCAATGGTCTCTGGCTCATAAATTACTGCTGTACTGCATAATGAGAAGTTCTTAACATAAAATTTCTCACCTAATACTGCAGACTCTGTCCCATTCCACCTGGTGTCAGGAGGTAGGGGAAGATGCAGTGTGAAGGAGGGAAGACTCAAAACAAATCCTTTCCCCAGGTCCCTCTTGTAAAAGCATTCCCTGATCCCCACCACAGAGGCCACAGTGTCAGCCTAAGAAATATCTGTTTGCCTGCTCTGAAAATATCTGTTGTATTCAGGATTTCAGGAAACAGAACCATTTTATTCCAGCTAAACCAGACAGATAAATAGTTTTTTCACAGACACACAACTCAAGCTCTCATATACAAGTATACACACTGGATAGAAAAGCTCTGCCTCTGGACTACTTAATAACAGAGCTTTTACAAACTAACCCAGCAGAATGGGGTTAGCAACAGCACTTTTTCTTGTAAAACAGTTTACCATAGCTGTGCTTCCCCCCCACCCCAAGAAAGCAATGAAGCTGTTCTGAGAGAGTACACATTATACTTCAAAACAGATTAAACATTTTAGTCTTCCCATTATCTACTTCATGAGAAAACATCCACAATTTGCTTTGAGTTCCCCTTTTGTGAGTAGTCTAGACTATCCTAATAGATTTGACAATTATTACATAACTTCCAAAACCAGACTATCATAGTATTTCCTTGTTAGAAAAAGTCTGCTCTGAGTAGGACAGGACAATGAGTGCCTTTAAAAAAAAATAATCACAAGTTCCTCTATTTTTGGTTTGCTTTCAAAGATTATTTCTCAGTCTAGAGAAGCAGAAATATCATGCCAAAGTGACACCCATACAAAGATTTCCTTCTCCTGTGCCTGCCCCTATGCATAAAGAAGAAGTCCTCATGCAAGTAAAAATAAAATTTGGCCTTAAATCACTGTTCCAAATAACAATAAAGAGATCATCCCAAACCAAGAACTGAATAAAAACTATGGTCACTGATTCCCCAAGATATCTGATTAAAAAGAGTGACATCAAAGCTGTTAGCTCTGTTAGTCACTCATAACTCCAAATTCTGAAGGGCTTTTTTCATTCTTTCTTATCAGTTACTCCTACAGGCAGGACATATTTCATCCTGCTGTGAGCAAGTAGGTGTAACAAATACTTGCTAACACTTTTTATTGTACTCATGGCCACAATAGTACCCTACCATCTGAAAAAGTGTCCAGCTGAGAGGCACAGTGAGGGCAGGAGAGACAGGCAGGCTTACATGACATAATACATTTTTGTGCTAAAGAAATAGGCTGCTTCAAATGTAGTTTAAGCCAAGAACTTTCAGAGTAAAGTATTTTTGTTCTATTTCAATCTCCTCCACAATTCAGTCTTCTGGACTACTTTTCTGTACTATTTTGCTATTGGAAATGATAAAAAAAAATATATATCTTTTTGCATATGGGTGAATATATGTACCTAACTTATTGTGCTTGCATATCGAGCTCCATTTTAAAAAGTTCTCAGTAAAAGTTTTGTAAACTCACTTATTTGAAGAACTCAAGTGAGGGAAGCATGGAAATTTCTTATCTTTCCCTTTGCCTTCTGCCCACTTTAATTATCAGCAGTATTCACATGGATACAGCAGCAAGATTAAGCTAGCCAAGAACTATATTATCAGTGAAACACCACAAAGATTTTCTCTTAAAGACTGCAGATGAAAGCTTTCTCTATTGTAACATGCAGTGGCCTTTCCCAGAGTTTTATTTGATTCCTCCTTAGAATCTATTTTTCATAGATCTGTACATACTGTGAGAAGCTTAAAACTGTGAAATAACTTAATTAAAAAGTAACTGCGAGTAAGGAGTAGTCATTACTTTAAAATGTTAAAAGTGTTTCTTTTATCGCTTTAGGAGCTTTATTGATCAATATATCCCCACCTGTTTTTCCCTCTCACCTGTATTTTACATATTTCATGCCTTTACTCTCTTTCTTCCTCAGTGGTAATTATTGATCACCTCCAATACTGTGCCCATCTGTTTACAACATACTGATAATGATATATCCAGGCTTAGCTACAATATTCTATGAGCTGTCTCAAAATTAAAGGCAGCCACTACCCTGCTGCTGTTCACAATGGTGCCCAGAGACACTCCCTATTTACACTGCCCTTTCCTTTGCTCTGTGTCCCAAACTGCTTGGTCAGTGAGGGGGTGTGTGTGTCAAGAATGATCCCAAGAGTGAAATTAAGAAGCAAATGAGGCTTTAACAATATGCAAAGAAAGAGTGATGTAGAGAGAGGGGAAAGAAGGGAGGGAAAAAGGATATATTGCCACCACCAAAATCTAGGTGTCCCCAGATTTCTCTAAAAGTATATCAGTGTCTTGCCATCTTCTGATCCTTGACAGACCTTTGGTGGGAGAAGCTTCCAAAGTTCTTCTTAAGAAGCCATCCTTTTTAAGTTGGGTGGTACACCTTACCCTCACCCCTTGATCTCATGGGGGCGCTGCCCCCTCTGCTGGTCTTTGGGCCAGTGTCAGTAGTTCTTTGTTCTTGTTGCTGAACCAGCCCGGAAGACTCAAGGTCAAAATGCCATCTTGTCATCTTGTTCCAGGCTCAGCAAGGCCAAAGCTACACTTTATTATCTTGAGTCCCCTAAATCTTATAAGGAGGGCCAGTTCACCGGCACAGCTATGCGGGTCTCCAAACAGTGAGCCATCTGCTCTTGGGGAGGAAGAGGGAGGCTTCATCATCCTAGCCTTCTGAGTAAGACCATGTTGAAACTGAAGTTCTTTTTGGAGGGCCACACCCTGTCACTGAGCAAAGTATGTACTTTGCTCTACTTTCTCCCTCAGCTACTCCGATTTCCTAAGTTTTCCCTTGTACTGAGTTCTTATTTTTTTTTCCTAACACCACATCAGTTTGTGCCTTTCCGCCCCACTCAGCTACACTGAATTGCCAAGATTTTCAGATTATCTTGTATTATTTGTTCTCACTCTGTGTTTGTAGCACCCAACATAGGATTGTCTGCAAGTGCTGTTAACGTTATTACTGCTCTATGACTTTGTTATGGGATAATCATCAGAAGAGTTGTTTTCTTCCATACAATAAATAAATTATGTGCAAAGTTAGTTTGGCCAAAGACAGAGTCAAGAATGACTGAGGAATAAAACATGTACATTAAGAGCTCTTACAAAAGGAAAAAACCGACTACAATTAAGAACAGCAGATGCTCAGTGAGAAGAGGAATGTCTAGGCAAGATTAGGTCTGCCATTTCTAGAACCACAGAAAGGGAGAGTGTAAGGACAGAACAAGTTCTCTACATTCTTTTCATCAGCCAAACATATTTCCTGGTCCTATCATGCCAATACTCCTGTAACTAAGTTTGACAGCTGCATGAGGATGTGGGAACAACAAGGCACATTTCCCTGCTTTTAGGAGAATGCTTTTGCAATAGACACTATACAGCAAGTATAAGCAAGTAAAAACTCCATAGTCATATACTTCCCTGCAAATGAATGGATTAGGGAGAGAAACTTCACTGAAGAAAGAGGTAGAGGCTGAAGCTGTTTACAATGACACTCACAGCATTAACAGATTGGTTTAGTTGTGTGTTGCCCTGACATCCTCGGAAATTTACAGCTGGCAATTTCCTCTGAATGCCTCTTTGCTTTCACTTCAGTTTCACTCAACACCTGCTTTCTCTTTTCCTTTGTCTTGTTTCCCTTAGCAGTGCTTTTCTCCATTCCCTGGACTTTCTGTTTAGTAATCCTGCTTCACAGAGTCAAGAAATTATGGCACTAACTGGATGTTTTTCTCCTGCTTTCAAAACCCTGGTTTTCCTGAGTGCACACTACCCAGTGCTAGTCCAGCACTTAACAACCTAGCCCTACTTCTGAAAAGCCTCAGACCAAATAAAATACATCTAAAAGAGGTTTCTTGATAAACTGATCATTTACAGGAATGATATTTTAAAAATCAATACGAAGCATTCTACAGTAAAAAAACCCAAAGCAATTAGATTGCACAGGGTTACTTACACCACTTGAAAAGAAGAATTAAAGCTAAGCATTCTTAATTTCCAACTTCATTCTGCGTTACACATTTCTTCCTCTACCTAGGGAGCAGTACCAGCGATACTGGCACACATTCACACACACTTGGGAACAAAACAATGAGGTCAGAGCACCTGAATTCCAGAGACAGTAAAGTAAAAGCTTTGAATATTAGAATATTAGATGTATAAGCACTTCTCCAGTGTGGCTCCATCATACAATATGCGGTAGAGGGGCACAAGGAAGCTTATTTTTTCAGCATGTAGACCACTTTCATAGAACATTCCTGACTATTACAATAAAAATTTGTGATGCCATCAAACGGACAAAATAATTTTAACACATCAGGATGTTCGACTGTTTTCAAAGAGACCAGAAGCACACAACATTTACATGTACAAAAATAGTAGAGAATTATACACACAAATAGAGAACTTCAGGCTTTTCTCCTAATCACTCTGGTTGGAAGGGGCCCTAGTACATCTACAGTCCAACCTGCTGTTCACGGCAGGATCAACACTGGATTCAGACCAAGATGCTCAAGGCATTGTTGTGCTTAATTATTTTCACAGTAAAAAACTATCCTCATCTCCGGTAGGAGAATGGCCTTTAATTCATGCCTGCATGCTCTCAGACTCACTCTTTCTTACAAGCTCAACTTAGACACTGGGGGCTGCTAGTGGGTCTTTCCTCATCTGTTTTTCAGGCTAGAAAAGCTCAGCTCCCTCAGACTGTCCTCCATCTCCTCAAACTTGGCCTTGCGGAGTTTTCAACATCTTTCTTGCACTGACGGATCACAAAACAGGCACAGTTTTTCTGATATAAGTAACAAGTACCAAATAAAGAGGAATAACTACTTCATGTGATCTACTGGTTATGCTCCTGTTAATACAGCAGAGTATGCAGTTAGCTTTTAGCACTACCAGGGCACACTGCTGACCTGAAACCCAAGCAAATTCTCCTATTGAGCTGAAATACCAGACTGAACATCTAATAAGGGAGCTAACAGACAGGGAACAGTTGTAACAAAACAGCATAAGCTGGCTGCTGATAGTGCATGCGTATCAGAAAAGTTAAGATCCAGATATATTCATCCTGTTAGAATAGCTGATTTTTTACACTACTGTCCTGAGTTTCTGAACCAGCCTTTACCTAGCTCCTTATGGAAGGGAGATGAGACATGTATTGTGTTCTCTCATGCTACAGCATGTTCAGCCACAGCTCACATGAACATAGAACCTTCCTAAAAAAAAGTTAGGATGTTATTTGAAATAAGCCAAGCCAGGGATGCTGCTTCCTACTAGAAAAAAACCCCTAACCATTTCCCTATTCAAAACCAGCAAAACTAAGCCACGTTTTCTTTGTTACTATTGCAATTTATCAAAACTATTCCATTCTAGGATGTTATCAACACTCACTGAAAACTTGAAAAGCTAAATCTGCTCTTCTGTTTTAAAGAGAAATGGTTAAACTGAAGTGACTCTCTAGCACAAACTAATAGGAGTTAAAAATGTATCTCTTAGCCCCTTACATCAGTTTGTTTTGAACACCATTACTAGCTAGAAAAATCAAAACACATGTGGAGATACTGTTTGTTCTAAGTTCTAGAATTACAGACAGCCCTGTTTTTAACCCATTGACAGCTGCTACACGTATCTATTCTATTTGAATCACTTTCATATGCAATCCTATCAACTACAATGCTATCCTCATTTTTAAGTCAGACTACAAAAACTACAGACACATTAATTCTTACAGGACCAAACACATCAGAGCAAGATAAAGCTAGTTAAAACACTTTGCTACCATTGTGACACTGATGCTACAGAATACAGTTATGTTTACACATAAAAGCGAGTGCTCAATGTTCCAGCTCTTCAAACCCTTTAATGCAGCACAACTTTTCACAAGAGATTTGATATCTAAATTAAGTACAGAAAACAATCAAACAGTCTTCTGCGGTGACAGTTTTAAGACAACTGCTACCTGTAAGAAAAAACTCAGTTATAGCTCCAATTTCTAAGGAGCAGAATAACTCATTTTGTGAGCTACAGAGACAACATATAAACACGGGTCACAAAAAGCTAAAAACACCCTCTTAACAAAAGTAAGCTGAAAAGAAACACAACTTTCAATTACATGCCCTCCCACTCCCCACCTGACCTGCGACTATCCTGATGGTGTGGCTACTTCTCCAGTAATTCATGACATGGGCTCTACTCCAGTATCTTGCATCTCCTCAGCTTCTACCTGAAACATAAAATGTGTATTTTGGATATACACATTACTTCTGTAGCTGTCCCAGAATTCTATGTAAAGAAACCACTTAACAAACCCACAAAATAAAGACCAAGGAATTGGAATCAGAACCAGACTATTTAATAATGGTTTATTTATTCAAGTATGTATACTACTAGAAATCATCTGACAATTGCTACGAGCCTTAAACTAAGATTTCACAGAAGGAACGGGTTAAACAAATAATGGAAGTACAAAAATCCAGTTTTGAACACAAACCAATAGTTTCACAGCTGAACACATACCGTGTATTAAGGTACAAAGCTAACAAAAAGGCTGAAAATATAAAACTGAGTTCCCTTTTAGCGACTTCATAGCAACAGCAGTCCCCGACTGTGGAATTCTTTTGTGCTAGGATACAAACTTCCCATCAACAGTAATTCAGCAGTGATCTTTGTATCAGTTAGTATTTTGTGATCATGCCCCATGGCCTACAGTATCACGGAAAGCAACTATACAGAGGCCAATCAACTGTTATTATGATTCCATGAATTTTCCCATATGAAAGGGAAACTTTGATTTGTTGATTTATTTTTCACAGACTTTCTCCTTGGTGATTCTCTACCAGTGAGAAAGTGCCTGTTCAAACAGAAAACCACTGCAATATCTAGTATTAAGTAAAAATGTCCCATTATTTCAAAAGCAGCCTCAGCTAAAGTAGTAAATGCACTGGAGAAAAATAACCTGTAAAAAGGCATCGCTCCTCACTTCCTATCTGACCTTCTGCAGGTACCTTAAAGTCTGAAGTGGAGCTAGTAGCTTAGCTCATTTAACACATCAGAGCAATCTCCCAGCATTAATACATTAAACCTGCTGCTGGACTCTTCATTGAATGAGTTAGCACCCACTTAGTCCCTACTGATAATTAAACTCTTTCTGGTAGAGGCTAAGTGACGTTTAAAGAAGTAATAAAGCTCTATTTAAAAGTCAAACAAATACTAAAAACATTATACACATAGTTATTGCATGTAACACAATGAAATTTATGTAAGTTAGTAAACTTATTTGAACAATTTATTATCAGTGTTCTCTGATAAAACTTCAATACTCATGGTAGAAAAATTTTGCAAAAAACCTAAGCTAATGCTGTAATCATCCCTCAACTTGAGAGCAAATACTGAAGTGTTTTGGGTAGGAAAAAATCCCCCACAAACTTGCAGGAAAATTTAAAAGTAGTAAAAAAACAAGGAAGACTTTGGCAGCTTGAAAAACTAGTAATTCTAATGTTATTAGCACTATGTTGTCATTCACAGCTTATGGAATGACCCCAAAGTCCTTTCCCAGAGTATTTTTTCCACCCTCACTCCCAAATGGTTTTTTGCCCTGTCCATATATTATGCCAAGCATATGGCAGAGGATTTCTTCCTATACTCATTGCATTCAGTTCTGCTGCAGGTTTTTGATGAAGCCATGAAGAACTTACCCTAACAGACTGAACCAAAAGCTGTAGATGAAAAAGACCCAGTAGTTGAAATGCTTGTTTTTCAAATATTCAGTTAGCTAAGCAGGGCACTTAAGACCGTAATTGATTAATCATTCATGTTGATATAGGAGCACATGTGTTATAATTAATTACAACAGTTGTTGTAACTCCTACTTTACTTACCTTAACAATGAAGAAATTAAAAGGCTTGGATTTGTTTTTGTCTACTAACTTCTATGAGTATCATTTTATTTTACAAGTTTCGGTATAAGTAGTTTGGCAAAAAAATGCCAACTTTAAAACCAGCCTCCGTATACCCCACCATCTATGAGACTGCAAAGGGCAGTTCAAACCTTCTAACAGAAGGTGAGTACTAAAACCTCTGGATCTTCACTGTTTTCCTATTTTAAATCAAATAAACTATTGGAGTTTTTTAAAAAAAAACAAAACCAAAAAAATCCTGCCAAAGCAAACATTTTGCCCAGATTCCTAAAGACAAATGCAGGGTCAATTTTCCAGATTAGGAATAATATTAAAAAAACGTGACAAGTCTCCAGTTTTGTGAGCAAAAGTCCAAATTTGTGACACGACAGATTTGTTTGTGAAGTTGAACGCACGCAAGAAACACGTTTTTCTCTTGAATTGTGCAAAAGGGCTTAACTCTCCCACACACCTGGCAACAGCAAAGAACAATATCACCCTACAGTGCTACACCACAGAGCAAGATTCCTTTCTGTTAGTAAAGCTAGCATTGTACAAACCAAGAGAATCACTTCTACAATCGTTTTTGCTGATAGTGCACCACTGTCTCAAAATCATCATCAAGGGGAACATTTTGCTTCAGACTACAAGTTCCTAGGACTTTTAAGTACTCTTTATTATTCTCCTCAGAGAACTTCATGAAGTTTCCCATAACATTATTGTTTCCACAGAAAGAGATAAAGCTTTAAAGCAAACTGTACACAGGTACCAAGTACCTTCTTTGCGTTTTCCATATGAAAGCATGTTCTTACGCTTGTTTGTGACACCACTGTCTCTGCTCTGAGATCACCCTTCTAGTTCATACCTGGAAGATTATCATTCTTCACAGGGTTCAAGTCTTCTCTTAGTTGCAAGCAAACCAATCTTGCCTGAACCATGGAAGGCTACCGTGAAGACTGAGGAACTCTAGCCAGATACTACATAAACACCGTACTCATCATACTTTCAACCTACCACAGGCCTTGACAGAAGGTACAGGGGCGCTTGAGTAACGCGTAAGCCAGTGGAGCAAGCTCTCGCCGTTACCTACCCACACAGAAAAGCATTTAATTACCCACCGGCCCAAGACACCACAGCAACGCCTCACGGTGTGAGGCACGGATCACCACTGCCATGGAGCCCCCACATCGCCCTCTCACCCACCAGGCGACTCCCCGACCCGAACTCTAAGCTCCCCCTGTAACGGGATACGGCGAGGCCCATCAGAGCACACCAAGGGTTCTGTTCCTTTCTTTTCCTCCCCATCCCGTTTTGTTCCGTTCCCTCTAGCTGAGGGCCGCGGGCTTCACGGTAACCATAGTCACTACCTCCCACCCCAGCACTGCCGCCACCTGCCTGCGCGCTCCTCCCCTCCGCAGCCCAGAGGGCCGCACACCAGCCGCGCCAAACCGCGACCAACCAGAAAGCGGCAGCGTCTGCGCCCGCCGTTTGTGAATTAAAGGCGGGACGCACTTTGAGCGGCAGCCCGGCCGATCAGCCAGCGGCAACCGGCCCGCTCAGCCTCCTCCCTCTGCGCACAAAACGCTGCTAGAGAGGGGGCGGCCTCCTTCCATCTTATTCCCCACCTCCCGCGGCCGCCTCTCCCTCCGCCCCTCCGAGTTACGCAGTAGATTGACGGCCAGGCAGACCAATAAGCGCGGAGGCCGCTTGCACGGCGGTCCGGCTCGGGACCAATGGGAGTGAAGGCTGGGCGGAGGCCCGAGGTTTCCAAACGCTCCGCGGCGCCATGCGCTGAAAACTAAACCGAGATGGAATCTCCCAGTCTGAACCGGTTTGAGCCGGTTCCGAGTCTGTGGCATTAGGAGGGGGGAGACGCGCCGCGCTCAGTCCCTGCTGCTGCCGCCTCCGCCGCTGTGCGTGTGACCTGCTCGTAGGGCAGCCCGCGGCAGGAATCGTCGGCGCAGCTGAGGGGGCAAAGTTTAGTGCAAGCCGGGGGGGGGGGGGGAATGGGGAAGTACTGAGCGCCGACCAGGCCTCGAGGAGGGCGGCAGCAATAGGAGTAGCGAGAGGCGCAGCCGCACGGGCCTGGGCAGCTAGCGACGCGGGAGAGAGCCAGAGAGAGCCAGGGTCCGCCAAGCCGCAGCCCCGAGCCGGGGCCACAAGGAAGGTAGAAATTTCACCCCCTTCTCCTTTTTACGGGCCTTAAGAGGCTGGAGCCCTGCGCCGACCCCTTCCTTCCCTCCGAGCGAAAGGAGGGAAGCGGCCCTGTCAACTGCGCGCCGGCCGGCCTTGCTGCTGGGCCGAGAGGAGGGCGAGGAGCCGAGCGCTGAGGGCACTGAACGCTGAGGGCAGCGCCCGCGCTGGGGCCGCAGGCGGCCACTGGCGCCCAGTGCGGTGGGCCGGTGTACGCGTGTGGGGGGAGCGCGGGGAGGAGAGGGCCCTTGTAGTACAAACCCCCAGGGAGGGGGTGCTTGGCCTTAATCTCCTGTGGGTTTATGTGGGGTCTTTTCTTTTTTTCTCGTTACTTTGCTTTTTTTTGGGGGAATATTTTTTGGTGGTGTTTATTTTCATTTTTCTTGCCGTGTGGTTAGAAACTTCGCTCACCTGCTCCTACTCTTTTAAGGAAGAGGCTGCAAGAAATACCTCGGTAAGTGAGCGCTGGGGCTGCGGCGGAAGGGGCTGTGGTAATGAGTAGCGCGGAGGGGGACAAGCGGGGAACGCTTGGGAGAGCTGTGGGGGGTAGGGAGGTGAGGACGTGCTTGTGGCTGCTCAGAGCTTTCCCTATGGAAGGAGCGGTGGGTTCCGAGGAAGTGTGAGCGGGGCACAGCCATCCTGTGCCTGGCCGAGACGCCCCGAGGAGCTCAGAGCCCGCGGGGAAGGCGGCAGCAGGCCTGGAAGCCACTGCTGGGGCGCACGACGGGGGCCTGCTCCCCGTTAATAGGGGTCCGGGCGGGTTGGAGTGGGGTGGGATCGGCTACGGGCAAAACGCGGAACATAATCTGTAAATTATTAGGAGTGGAAGTTTCCAGAAATATTTTTGTGTGTCTGTGCAGCAGTATTGAAACGTCCTCCCGCATCACGTGGGGGCCCTGTATAGCGCGCAGGGCTGGAGCCTAGGGAGGGAAGGATAGGAGGGAGGGGCTGCGCCGCCGCGGGCCCGCCGTGCTCCGCAGGGCCCCGGCCCGCCCGCCCAGGCCTTCCTCAGCCGCAACCGTTGTCGTCCGCCTCCTGGGTGAGCCGGGACGCAGCCCGCTGGGGTTCTGCAGCGGGAGCAGGAGGTCGCTGCGCCGCGTGTGTTCGAGCGATTTCGGGCGCGGCTGTACCGAGGACGAACGCGCCGAGGTGTCGGGAAGATGTTGGCTAAGAGGCCTTATTTAGTCTCCCCCGAATATGTATTAAGCGGCGAGGTGAAGGAAGCGGTCCGTGGCGGTTGTGCATAGTGTAACGCGAATGCGCTTGTGATGTGCTGCGCGCCGCGCAGCTGGAGGAATTTACGAGTAATGCAATTAATTCTTTCGAGGAGGGTAATTCACTTAAGTAGCGGAACTGCGTTCTTAGGAACGGGGCAGAGTGACTCTCATAGTATAGTCCTTTCAAAATTGTTTTTCTGGGATACTTTATTTTATATTTGGTGCCCCTGCTGAGCTCTGAGTGTCTGGGTTGAAGGTCCATTGGAAACACTCAGTGTTTCTTACTATTACAAACTTTTTGTCCTGTACCCTAATTGAATCAGGTATAACATAATGCACTAACTGTTGGGCTAAAACGTAAAGGTCCAGGGTCACAGAGAGTTGGAAGAACTATGTAAACAGTGCCGTAAATGCAATTCTCTTGACCTTCGATAGATGTCAGATTCTTGTTATGTTGTAGCTCAGACTTTATTTCTTTTTCTAACCTTTTCCTCTTCTGTTTTTATGTTTATTAGCAGTGTTGAAGAATTGTTTAGCCGTGGCTTTTAGACCTGAGGTTTAAACCTTTCCCGGAGTTCAGGCACGATGGGGCAAAAACTCCAGTAAATCTAAGATTATAAGCTTCGTGTGGGTGTGTTGTTAAGGGTAGAAACTTGAGTCGATTGCAGTTGGTGTTGACTACAAAGCTACCATTTCTGTATTTCGGTTGCGAGTAGGTAGGTCTTTTTGAAGATAATGCTGGGAGTGGCAGAGGGCCCTATTCAAAACATTTCCTTTCTGTTTCTATGTGATTAACAACTTCTCTTGATCACATGGCTCCTCGTTTG
This sequence comes from Upupa epops, assembly GCA_013397515.1. Lineage (NCBI taxonomy): Eukaryota > Metazoa > Chordata > Aves > Bucerotiformes > Upupidae > Upupa > Upupa epops. The sequence continues at coordinate 368,036 of VZRI01004062.1, forward strand.
TCCTTTTAGGGGTGCGTAAAAAACCTCAACACTAATGATTCTTAAATCTACAATGAATGGCGCTACCTGAGAATCAACCCATTTACGATGTTTAATGTAGTTTGAGAACCGCATTCCAGCTCTCGGCTCAGCCGTGGAGGCCAGATGTGAACAAAAAGGGGCGTGCCTGGAGCAGCATGTCTAGTGGAAGCATTAATCGCCCCAAGCTGGACAGTGTAGTCACTGGGGCAGCTTCTCTGGTTCTGCTAGCTGAGCCCCTGCAACGTGAAGTTTTAAAGCGTTAACAGAGTGAAATCAGCCTTCCCTGCCATTTTGGTTCTTCTGTACTTAAACCATTACAGTGTTGAAAACTTTAGGAGTTAAAGTAGATATAGAGTGGTAATTTTAATTTACTAGTTGACACGTATTTCTTCCTGTTTTTCCAGGTAGATGATGTAAAAAGGTTGATAGTGTTGAAATGCAGCTCTCAAAATGGTTACAGTGCTATAGTAATGCTAACAATCATAACTTCAAAATGCAAATGTCATGTTGGACTGTATAGAAGTAAACAAAATTGCTTAACGCTACTTACAAAAAGGCATTGATAAACACAAGGATTTCCTTGTCGGTGTTCTGCTGTAGGTAGGGTGTTTGGGTAGGGCCACAGGTTTGTCTTGCTCTTTTGAGCATGACTTAAATATGTAAGTCATAGTAATTCTTACCTACATGTGAAGTTGTGTAGTAACAACAGATCTGATTTAGAGGACGGGCTTGACTGAGCATATGGGGTCTGTTTCTGGAAGAGTTTCAGATTCTATCATGGAGTATGCAGATACCTCTGGAGGAACTTTTGCAGGGATCTTGCAGTTGTTCAGGCTTTCAGCTGTTTCTTGAGCTGGTTCTATGAGAAAATTGTAGTTTAATGAAGATATTGAAAAGTAGGGTGGATGGCAGGAGAGCTGCTGCAGAACAGAGGGAAGTAGTATGTGTTACAATTGCCAGTGACACAGAAGAGAGTAATAAATGGGGGGAGGTAAGAAGGTTAGAGTGTAATTTATCATCCATAGTTCTGTGGCTCCTGGCTTTCTTTATTCCTGACAAACATTGCCTTCATCCAGTCTTTGGCTGGCAAGCATCTTACCTGCACAGTCAGAATCACACCCCCTGCACCTGATTTCCTTTGCATAATATTGAGGGTGCTGTATCTAGGACAGAAAGTTAATGCATGTGTCACTGGTTTTATGGGACCTGAAACCTCCAGTAGAATTCCGTTTCAGTTTGAAGTGATCTAAAGTGGCACATGGGGTAACCTGCTGACTTAACAGTCAGTCCACTTCATTGTCTCAGTGTCTGCAAGCAGTCAACTTTCTTAGTTTCAGTGGTAGCTCTTTTTTACTTGTATGTAGTTAATGTGCAAGTTAGTTTCCCCAAGTATTTGAAAAACGCTCTCTAGCTAATTTCTTACTGTTTATGTAGATCACATTTCACTTCCATAAGCAGTTATTAAAAAGCTTTTGTAGCTGATCATCTAAATGTGCATGGCTGATTTTAAAACTCTAAATGTCACTTGAGTGTGCTAGTGTGGGTTTTGTTTGTGTTGATGCCAGGCATTTCTACCACCAGGCTTTGTGGGTTACGCATGTCTAGGGACTGTCAGGGATTGATAACCTGCTATAAACTAAGTTTTGAGTTGACATAAACACATCCCATTGACTGTTATGAGGTGTTAATACCTGTTGAAGAACCTGCAAATTTATTTGGGCTAGAGATATTTGAATTTTTTGTCTTGCTGACACTGAAGGAGTGTTGTATTCAGCACTGTCTAGAACTATTAATGCAACTTGTTCAAATGAGATGCCTGAATTGAAGCACTTACTGTACAACTACATTTAATAATTATTTCTTACTAATTGATTAAGATTTTTGATTTATTTGTTTTGCAGTAATCTATGCCAGCAATTATGACAATGTTAGCAGACCATGCAGCTCGTCAGCTGCTGGATTTTAACCAGAAACTGGATATCAATCTCTTGGACAATGTGGTGAACTGCTTGTACCATGGAGAAGGCACACAGGTAATGAATTGGAACTGTCGTTTATTGACCATGTTTAAACTTGCAGCAAATCAGTTCAGCAAAATTAATTCACTTAAATAAAAGTCAGTGATACTAGTGAACTTACTCTGCAACTGGCACTTCAGTACCCTCATTTAAAGACAGGCTTTGCAATGTAATACTGAAATCACATTTAGAAAAATGTTAGTGTGTGGTCGTTTCTAGAATGACTTCTGCAGTTGAAAAGTATCAGCAGTTTGGTAAGGGCACTTCTTGAAGCTCACCTCCTACTTACTGGATCTTCACAAACATCTGTGAAGATCTGTTACTATTGTAGACAGGATTGTGAAACCATAAGTTAATGTTGGTTTCTCTGCAAAACTGTATTTGGAAGAAAAATCTCAATTATATTACTTTTGTATTTGTACTTATAAGTAGTATGTCACACATTGAAGAGTGTCCTTTCTCCTGTCTAGGTTTTTTTCTGTGACTGTCTGCACAGGTTCTTGGACTTTTCTTTACAACTAGTGTGAATCGTGACCTTTTAAGTTTAAATTGGGGGAATCTGTTGTATTTTTGCACAACAATTAGTGAATTAAAATAACTACTAATTTAAATAACTACTTTATTCTTCCTTTCATACGTTAGAATAAACAATAATGTACTTGGTTTTGTGTGCACCTTAACAAAAAAAAGTGTTTGCTAAAGCTTACTGATGCAAATTCTTCCAGGTTCTGCAATACCTTCCTGTTTGTTGAAATAATCACGTTTTTAGTTTCCTAGATGCCTAAATCATAGAATCACACAATTCTTTAGATTGGAAAGGACCTCTGACATCATCTCATTCCAGCCCCCCTGCTGTGGACAGGGATACCTCTCACTAAACCAGGTTGCCTGGGGCCCTGTCCTGTCTGGCCTTAAACACTTCCAGAGAGGAGGCATCCACAGCCTCCCTGTGCAGCCTGTTCCGGTGCTTCACCACTCTCATAGTGAGGAATTTCTTCTTAAGATCCAATGCAAATCTCATCTCTTTTAACTTGAAACCACCCGCCTTGTCAGTGGAGTTCCTCCTAAAAAGTCCTTCCTGAACTTTTCTGCAGCCCTCTTCAGGAATGCTATAAGGTGTGGTGTTCAACTCTTTGAGTGTGACCATCCAGCCAATTCCTTATCCATCGAGCAGTCCATCTGTCAAAACCTTTGTCTCTGTACTTTAGAGAGCTGCAAACATATCATAAAAAGTCCACCACGTTTGTCAGGCACATTCAACCATCAGTGAAGCCCTCTTGGCTATCACCAAGCGTCTCCTTATTTTTCTTGTGCTTTAACATAGTTTCCAGAAGGATCTACACCGTGATCTTGCCAGGCACAGGTGAGACTGACTGGTCTGTAGTTTCCTAGGTCTTTTACCCTTCTTAAAAATGGTTATGCTTCCTCTTTTCTATTGGAACTCCACTAGACTGTCATGGTTTCTCGAGTGTGATGGATAATGGTGTAGCAACTTAATCCATCAGTTCCTCAGAATCTGTGAGTAAATCCTATTACACCCCATGGGCTTGTGAATCTTCAGGTTCTTTATATAGTTGAATCCTGATTTGTCTCTACCCTGAGTGGTGCTTCTTTGTCCCAGACCCAGCCTTTTAACTTCTGTGACCTCAGTGGTCTGGTTTGAGAGCTTTCTGGTAAAGGTTGAGGCAGAAAAAATCATCAGGCAGTTCAGCCTTCTCCATATTCCAGCTAACCAGGTCACCTGTTTTCTTCTGGAGGATGCCCACGCTTTCCTTTTTTCAGTAACATAGATACAGAAGCTTTTGTTGCTCTTGATGACTCTGGCTGGATTTAATTCTGTCCAGGCTTTTGTCATCTTGAGCCCAATACCTTGCTACGTGGACAATTACTCCATATTCCTCCCAGGCTACCTGTCCACTGTAGGTTTCAGGTAGCTTTTTTAACAGTTGTATAACAGAAAACTGCTTGTAGCTTTTTGCCTTAAAAGTATGGACTTGTGTTTATTGCCTTTCCAAATAGGTGGTGCTTATGCTATTGTTTGGTTTGAATGTGGTTGGGAGTTTTAAAAAGATGAATAGGAGATTAAAACAAAACACAGTTATCAAATTTCTATTGTTCTGGTGTTGTAAGAAACTGCTTCACCTAAGATAGCTGGGTAGTGTGGGATTTAGCAAATCAGTGCAGTAAAGAGCAAAAAATGCAAGAGGTGGCAAAAGTGAATTGGGGTATTAGTTACACTGCTATGTGTCACTTCAATTGAAATTTGTTTTGCTACTTCAGTGCAGATTCAAAGGTGGAGACATTAGAGCTCGCCTGCGAGCTGTTGTGTTTTCCAAATTGTTCAAAACAACCCTGGAGGAAAAAAAAGGCCTTTCTGTGGAGCCTNAAAAGTGAATTAGGGTATTAGTTACACTGCTAGGTGTCACTTCAATTGAAATTTGTTTTGCTACTTCAGTGCAGATTCAAAGGTGGAGGACATTAGAGCTCGCCTGCGAGCTGTTGTGTTTTCCAAATTGTTCAAAACAACCCTGGAGGAAAAAAAAGGCCTTTCTGTGGAGCCTGGCAGCTCAAATAATCAATAAAAGGGTGATAGAAATAATAATTGTTGAGGCAGCCAAATATTAAAACTTGGAGTTTAATAGTAGTTTGCCTGGAATATGTCAGGGCAGTGTTAAGGTAGGAAAAGTTTAGAATGTATCCTGCCTGTTCCTTGCTGAACTTCCCTTCAGATTTACCTGTCTGCTCCTTCTGCAACAAGAAGTAAGAATTAAGCAGAGCTCTTACCTGTAGATCTTTTAGGCAAGAAATAAGCTCTTTTCTGTCTTAGACTTTTAAAACTTTTTTTCTCTGAGCTCCTTTTTTCCTTTTTGTACACTTTTCTGAAAAGAATGAATGGTTCTAACTCCAGTACAACACATGACTGAGGTGAGTTAGTCAACTCAGAGGTTTACTTGGACTCATCCCCAGACTCCTAATTCCACTGCTCTGTTAGACTTGCTCATGTCCAGAGGATTGTTTATTAACTGATTTTCTTTTTGATAGCAAAAACACAGTTAGGCTTTGCTCCTGATTTAAGCATTACTGTTAAATTTACACTGTTTTTATGAAACTACAGGAATTCATGCCCAGTGAAGGGATTAGTGGTTATGAGAGAAAACATTTCAGTGCTTGGGAGGATACTGAGCCTCGGTATTTTACTGGTGTTGAAATTTGATCCTGTGACAGGTCACCAACCAAGAAGTGTTAGGGAGGTCAGTATAAATACACCCAGGTTGAACCTGGCAGTAATACAGCTATTTGTTCCCTCTTAATGCTAAATTGAATCAGAAGTGCTAATGTTTTCTTTAACCTCTGATGTCATACTCTGAGAATATGTTGTGAGACTATCATATTGTGAGAATATCCTTTTGGACTTAAAAGGAATTTCTGTGGTGGTACTTTGTGTCAAATCTCCAGGGGGCTTCCTTGCTGGTTACAGTTGATATCAAGACTGGAAATTGCTCCACTGCACTCAATTAGGTTAGGCAGGGATGCTAGTATTGTACAGATGGTTTAGACATCCTTGCTCTGTTTACTGTTGCAGCTGTCAAATTTTCATTTGCTAAATCCCACGCTAGATTTGTTTCTGCCATCATATGTACATAGATTTTGAGTCTTCATGGGGTTTGTCTTGTTAAAAATGTGTGTGTTTTCTTACACCAGTTGATGATTAATTAGCTCATGGCCTTGTAACAGACTAGGAATATGCATAGTTGTTGTAACTGTCAGAAGTTAGTTTTAGCTGCCTTGTGATTCTATTGAAGTTGCTCTACAATGCAGTGAATGAACTAAGTTCAGGTAATTGTGATATAAAATGTTCATGTTGTTGGTAAGTCAGTGTCTGATGGTTACAGATGATACAACTTGCAGTAAGATTTGTCAGTTCACTGCATTTTTTTTGAAATAGCTGGCATCATTAGGCTGTCTTAAAAATGCTTATGGGCATCCAGGCTTCTGAAAAAGGTATCTGGAGTGATTTCAGCTATTTCAGTGTGTAATTGCTTCAGATGAGATTTTTGCAAGTTACTGAGACCATGGTATCTAGTACAGTAATTGGTAGTGTCACGCTTAAGGAAAAGCAGCATGATTGACTTTGTCCCCCTAAACAGTTTTTATTTTGTGAGCTGTTAGATATATCAAGGGATTCCTCATGAGTAGGAGTTGTATACCTCTAAGATGCTGTGGTTCTTCCAAATTCCTACATGAGCCAGTTTACAGCATAGCAGAGTACTTGTTAAAGTGGATATTTTATATGAATACTTCCAGTAAAACTGTAAAGTTTGGGTGCCCTTGAATAAAATAGTATCTAAATGACTTTATTTAAGGGAAGAAAGCTTTATTCCTTTGTGGGTTTCTTCCTGTAATGTGTGAGATTCTTGTGTGTTCACTGCTGGTCTAGAATCATTCAGAGTAGGAGAGTCAAAGGAAGCAATTAACTCTTGCATCAGTGTGGTTTTGGAATTCAGTTGTTCATGAACTTCTTATCTGACACACAGAAGGAGGTTTAAGGGACTTCCTTATGATTGAGTACTGCCCAGTTCTGGATTAAGTGATGTAAAGACATGTTCAATATTAATGTTTTCACTGGAAGTAGATAATTCTTAAATAGTCTAATTATTTTTTTTTAAATTAAACTTTTTAGCAAAGAATGGCACAAGAAGTCTTGACTCACTTGAAAGAACATCCTGATGCGTGGACAAGAGTTGATACTATTTTGGAATTCTCTCAGAACATGAATACCAAAGTAAGCATATTGACTTCTATTTATTGGTTTTTCTCTCTCTTCCATTCATAAACTTTGAGGAAGGTATCTCACTTTTAGCCATAGACTTTCTTGAATAAAACCACTTTTCTTAATTGCAGTGTTCCCAAAGTTGGCTTTAAACATGAACTGTAAATAGTCAAAATACTTAAATCTCATTTTACATTGACAAAAGTGTCTTTCTCCTTTTTTTTGTTTTCAAAAAAAGGAATTGCTGAATTGGAAATACAGGGGTTTTTTTTCCAAGGCAAATGCAAGCATAATGCCAGTTGAAAAGATTGGGGTGTGTGTCTGTATACATCTGAGTAATGAAAAGTCTCCTAGAGGCCACATTTGATCCCTGGGTAAGTGCTTGGCTGTGTTTGATCATAATGAGAGCCATGTGCACGTACCCGAGGAGGGAATTTGTCCCTAGGTGTATTAAAGACAAAATAGAAACCTTACAGAGACAAAATTTTGAGCAATCAATGAAAGTTAAACACGCCACACTCTTTGTAGTATGAGATGGTAGTCTTTACTACTATGCAGGACACACTTGGTCTGTGTTGCTGTTTTAAATCCATCCATCATGGTAGAGACTAAAAGTGGCAACATTCAGTTTTTTCCTAGAATTTAAAATACTTTGCCTAATACTTCTGAAGTTTCAACTCAAAAGTTGATTGCAATGTGTTTTCACTGTCTTGAGTTTGGTGATTATCTCAAAGAACTGACATGCATGTTTTTCTGGTTGATACACCCAGTGTTCGAGCAGAAAATAATTGTGTTTGGATGGTTTCTGAAATCAGGCAGTATTCATGAAACAGCTCCATTTTTTTTTTTGTTTGTTTCATTGCTCTCTGAAGTTTAGGGGAAAGCAGCTTAAAGAACTTCCTCAAAGTGCTAACCTTTAAGTAACAGTGTTTGCCTGTTTGCTTGCCTGGTAAACTTTGCTTTTTATACTGACAGACATTACTAATGTTTAAGTTGATTTATCAACAGTATTTTTAAAAACTCAAAATTTGTCTTGTGAAAAATGAGATGATTAGAGGAACAGAAAGAAAGCAACAGGTAAAGAATTCTTCAATTTACATAAATTGCAAATGATTTGGTGCTAAATTTATGCACTATGACATTTGGCTTTTATGCAATCATATTTTTTCTTTAATTAAAGCTGTTAACACTACCTGATATTAATCATAATGTTCCATTATGTTGATTGCTTGTAATAGGAAGAAAAGGGGTGTCTTCCTGTGCAACTGACACAGCTAGGCTTTGACGGCAGGCCTCCACAAGGTCTACCCTTTTGATTCCCTTTAACTGAATTCTGTTCATCAATTGTTTTTGTTTCTTGGGAGGTGGGAGGGAAAGGGATTTGGTGCATAGAATAAGTAATAATAAGGGTACCACAGAAATTTCTGCCATAGGGATCATTTAATACTTTTTTTTTTCCAGTCTTTGCTGTTACCTGTCCCTCATCTTCATAACCGGGCAGTGAATTGCTGTTGTCCAATTAGAAATAAGCAGACCAAGGCCAAATGAATTTTGAAAGACTTTGTATTTTCTGTGCAGTTTAAATGTCTTGCTTGTATAGTTGCAATAGTTGATTAAAAGTGTACTTCTCATAGTTTGAATGGCAGAACTTGTAATTGGTGTCAGTGTAATTTTTTGGGCTGGGTGAATGTCAAAAATTGTAGAACTGTCAAATTAAATGTAGTTTAAAATAAACAACCCAGGAAGCCTCTTGCAGAGTGTTCAGATGTGCTGGTGATGCTTTCAAGTATGGTATGATGAGAAGAATGTGTAGGTGAAGACTATATACAGAATTTATTATTGCTGCTGTTTAATTTCATGCATGTGTGTTAGGAAAAGTAAAAATGAGTAGTACTGGGGGGAAAAAAAATGGGCAAGACCCTAACAGAGGGCAGAATTGAAGTAGTGCACAGAAGAGCAAGTAGAAACTTGGACAGCATGAACAGAGGTCACACTTTGAGGTACATGAATCTGAACTAGATACTTGAGTAGATAATGATGGATAGGTGTGGCAGATTGCTGGAGGTGCCTGTTCTTTTCTTTGAAAAGTTAGATGGGGGGATATTCCCTAAAGATGAGGCCTGCTCTTAATTTATGGTAGGATTTTGAGTTTTGTCTCATTTAATGCTTTTATAAAATGAAACTACACTTCCCATTTTGGTCTTAAAAGCTAAGTAAATTGAATTGTGATAAAAAGTTTGAAAGCAAAGCAGTTCTGGTTAGCTGTTAGCTGAAGGGCCTGCAGAATCTCAAAGTTTACCTGAAGTTTAGATTTGCTCCAGGAGATTTGGCACTGTCTGATAGGAAAGTTTCCAAAATTTTTAGAAGCTTTCATATGTATGTTTTCTTTAATGAGTCTGGATTAGTTGCAGAAGACATCTGTAAATCTATAGCAGTGACTGAAATCCCTTCCTGTGATGTGAAGCATTTTACTTAAGAATGTGTTCATACACTTTCCTATATGAGTATTACTTTGATTTCCTTTAGCTTTTATGTTAAGTAATGAAATAAGTTCATAGATTAAAATCTAGCTGATGAAGTTTAGCTGCTGACTATGAAGAATACCCTGCCAAATGTCTGTTAACACATGTATTTTCTTGGTAACCAAGGTTTTGGAAGGTGACAGAGTATTTTGTAGGATGTACATGAAGCTCACTGGAACTAAGAAGCAGTGGGGTTTAGGTTATGTTAAGATGAGAACAGCAAAAATGTTTTTTTTAATACAATGTAGTTTGGGACAGCCTACATTGTGTTTTTTTTAATTAAATGGAAGTTTTATATGATCCCTTTGGTTGAAATTCTAATGATCCTCCTACTTTGTATGAAAACTAACCTTTTTAAAGAGGAACTCTTATTCTCAGCCAAACTTTTAACTTTGAAAACTTGGAGTTTACCTTTCAGGCATTGATGTGATTTAATTTTTTTTTTCTTTCTAATCTGCTGTAGATAAATGTGCAACTCCTTGTCCCCTTTTCTCTCCTGTCTATTCATGTTAATGGGGTTTTGCATATTAAAGTTTGTTTGAGGATATAATCACAAACTCTTTCCCTGTTACCGTGAATTGGCAGTAGGAGTAAATGGGCAGAGGGATTGTCCTTACTGATTAGTTTGCTAATGTAATAGTTTTGGGTAGAACTACAGGAAGGAATTCCTGAAAGGTAAAAGCATTTCTAAGAGCTTATTCACACTTTTATTGTTCTTTGACTGAGCACAAAAGTTCATCTTTAAATAGTAGAAATAGCTGCAGTATTGGGGTGGGTATTGAAATTAAGTAAACCTGTGGGTTGTCTTGCTGTTCCTAAAGTAACACACCAGTGAAGTTTGGGAAATACTCACTTGAGAAAGTGCCAGTGTCAGGACCAGTAATACTAAGACAAGCTATTTTTTTTTTCAGCTGTTAGAGGAACGATAGGAAGCTTGAGACCATCCAAGCTGCTAAATATTTTAGTAGCCTGGTTGTGTTAATAATTATGAGCAGTCAGTTATGATGCAAATTCATATCTGGCTGCTACTTCTTCTTCTCCAGATAGTCAAATTACCTGCCAGAGAGAGTTGTTGTTGTCTTTTTTCTTTCCCCTCCTGGTGTGAGCATGATCAAACAGCAGGACTTAGAATAGCAAAGAATAAAACGAGAAAAAAGATGCATGAAACCTCAGTAAATGGGTGAATAGGCATATATATAATAAAATTGTTAGCTTAGTAATATTTGGAGTCTTAGATGTTAAGTGCGAATGTCTGATTGAATGACAGTCCTGAGGGTTAGTTAGTCTTACAGTAATGTACTCACATTTTGTTCTTCTCCAATTTCAGTATTATGGGCTGCAAATCTTGGAAAATGTGATAAAAACAAGATGGAAGATTCTTCCAAGGAACCAGTGTGAAGGTAGGGAGGGATGTTTGTCTTGTTTTAACTGTATACTAAATGAGATATAGACTGTCAGTCTCCTTTTAAGTCATTCAAAGCTTCAAATACAGTTCGTCTAGGACTAAGATCACCCATGCTGTTCTGGATTTTGACAGTGTCTTTCCCTTTTGTGATAATGATTACAGTGGTATGGTGAGCATTTGATTTTCTGTTACTGCAATGGAAAGGTAAAAAGTATCACTTTGAAAGTTTTGAAACACCGCTTAGTGTTATACAGACTTTCAGACCAAACATACCTGAGGATTGGCTAGGCCAGGCTGCTTCTGGGGTTAGCTCCTGGCTTTGAGGTAAAGGCTGTGATTCTCTGAACTTGGCACAGGATGTCTGTCTACAGCCCTGCAATCCCATTGCCATCTTTAGGATATGCTGGGTGCTCTGTTTGTAGTAGCATGTGTAGATTTAGGTGATTTTTGATATTGTAATTCTTTTAAATAGTTCTTTTAAAATGGAAGTGTTAAGTAAATGCATAGATCCACGGGTTTAGTGATTATTCTTTTAGGCAGAGAGACACTGTAACTTTGTCTTTCATTTAAGTGTCTATGCAGCTAGACTGCTGTAATTAAAAAGACACACTCTTAATGCATAGGACAGATGAGAAATAGTGGTGGTAGGAGGTTACTCACTGTGCTTCTGGTCATGTTTCCTTCTGTTTCTTTAAGATTCCAAGGTAATACTGAGCACACAGCTTGAATTAATTGCGGAGATGATGTATTTAAATTGATGTGCTGGAATATTGTTATTTTACAGTTTGCAGCCATAGTTCCCTGTCATCTGAAAAGATAAACTGTAGCCTGATACATTACAGTGCAAGATAAAGTTACTGACTGTAATTGTGCAATCAACTTTTAAGTGTTCTGTTCATGATTTTCTGTTTTGCATCTGAAGACTCCAGAGGGGAAAAAAAAAATTCTTGATCCTAACAAATCCAACCTTATACAGTATTTTCCCTTTCACAGAGCCAAACTAAAATGGTGAAACTGAATTTTATCCTCACATTTTACAGGGAATGAGTTAGTTGGCTTTTGCTTGTCTGGTTTCTCTTAAAGATCACCAGGAGTGTAACAAAATAGATTCAGCAGTGTACCATGGCATTTAGTCCATCTTTTCGCAGTGGTGTAGGAGGGAGAATCAACATAAAACATCTAATTCCATTTCACATGGTTTGTGTTGGTGGTTGATGATTTGTTTTGGTTGGGATTGGTTGTGGTTTTGGGGTGTGTTGGTTTTTTTATCTGATAGTACTGGTTGATATGAAAGAACTCTACTTATTTGGATGGCTTGATTACCTGAGTGATAAATCTGGTTAGATTGAGATTTCCTTGGTTCTGACTCTAGTCATTCGTTTGGTTGACAGGCTTTTTCTTGTTTCAAGTTTAACTAGTAAAATACAAGTATAGAAAACTGAAAGTCAGTATAGTGTAGTAATAATGCTTTGTGACAAAGCAATGCGTGCAGGTTATAAATTGGTTAATCTCTTATGTATCACTTTATGAAACTGAACATATCTAATTAGATTTGCATAGTAAATATAATTGATGCAGCTTGCTTTTGCTCAGTATTAAAATAAATTGATTTGTGAGAAAATACTGTTTTCCTTTAGTAGCTGTAAATATCACTGCTTAAGAATGGACATTAAGAGCAGACCTGAACTGAGCTGTGAGTGAATGAAAAAAGTTTTTGAAACAACTTTCCTGTTAATAAGCTATTGGCAAAATAAAACTGTGTCACCAAATACACAGCCTGAGATGTTGCGTTTTTTTGAGAATGTTTTTTTTCCTTAGCTGTACCTGCAGTTGTACATCAGGATGGTTTGTTGAGCCTTGAGGTTAGCCAGGATTTTATTAGTGCTTTTGCCTGAATGTTGGAAGGATTTGGCTTCCAGCCTAAAACTCCAAATGCAAGCATCACAATAAATTTTTCAGATGTTTTCTTCATACTCTAAACTGAATTCTTCAGTTTGATGTTTTTATTTTAAAATAGCTCTTAGTCCTGAGCTTTACTGGCATTGATTGCTACCTATTTAACTTGTAAAAAGTTGTGGTCTGCAGGTGTCACTGATGTTGAAGGTCATAGGTTGCACAACAGTCCAAGAGTTCATCTTTATTTTCCCATGTTTCTAGAATGGATTGGGAAAAGCAATCTACATTTCTAAAGCTTACATGATTGCTCTACTTTCCTTAAGAACTAGTTGGTTTGCTATTGGAGTTAGAAGTTTGAGCCAATTATCTAGGCAAAACTGAAATTAAAGGCACAGAAAGGATAAAATTCAATTAAATCAGGTGCCTGCTCTGTGTCATAGACTTTGAGACATGCTTAAGTTATAGGCCATAGCACTGGGTTAGGCTTGCTTTTTATAGTGTATTTACTCCTGAAGAGAATGTTTTGGGGTTGCTCTTAGCATGTATAAAAATGATGTAATGTGGTTTTCATTCAAACCTTACCAAGGCTGTTACAGAGAAAAGCAGGTGGCAAATTCTAGAACACCCCACACTGTAGGGAATCTGGCTTATTTCTGGAGTATTGTGCTACTACTCTCCAGTAAAAGCTTTCAGTTTATTGAGATGATACTAAATTGCTTTGAAGCCTGTTACTCTACAGAGTTGATTGTTTAATAGTTCCAAATGATGTAATTTTATTGTAGTTCTGTGTTTTCAACAGTGTTATCTGTCACAGTGTGAAAACCTACCTATAGAAGTAAAGGCTTCTTGGTCTTCCACCTGAGTTTTAATCTTCATTAATCCTGCGATGTGGAATGAAGTTACCTTCATATGAACAGGCCGAGCTCATTTGAAGTTTTACATTGCAAAGGGGATAAGCCCTTTGTTATGAAACCTGGACTGTTTGTACAACCTTTCTCATTCTGAAATGAGGAAAAATAAAAAGGTTGACTGTTCAGAGAGATGCAGTTTAATGGCTCGCAGGAGGTATTGGGGTTAAGTATAAAACTTGTGACGTAGTGGAAGCTGCTTATAGATTTTTCTGTGGAGTGATTAGATGCTTTAATGGAAATTTCTGGCCTACTTCTGTTGAGAGGTATTTTTTGGTTATCTGTGTAATGAAGGAGAAGCAAGTTAGATGGCACTTGTCTGTATGTGAGAGAACAAGCCCTGTGCCTTTCAAAGAATGTGACAAATTACTGCTTTTATTTTTAAATGTTGAAAAACCAATATGTAATGGATTGATCAGGTTCACCACTGATTTGTGGGATGGTATAGGCGAGCACTGTTTAAGGCTAAAAGTAAAATGGCATTTTGACCACGTTTTGGGGCAAGGCTACTCGAGCAGTGTAGCATATGTGCATGTATACAAACAGTTGGGGGCATAGTGGGGAGAGATTCTGTTTAGGATTTGAATTTTGGTTGCAAAATAATGTACTGTGTTACACTGTCCACCTGCTTTGTTTATGTCTTTTTCTCTTTTATCTAAACAGAGAACTTGTTAATTTTAGTAAAATAGTATAAACTCATATCCATAGCACCAGCTACTACACAGTACTTGCCTGTCATAAAACTTTGTAAAAGGCCTTGAAGTAATCATCCTCTTTTTGTGTTACATACAGAAGTACTTAGTTTACTCTGTTTATCAGAAAATGCTAACAGTGGCTGGCACTAATGCAGGCCTTCAGTCTAGGATTATGTCCAGCCATCCTGATTTATTTTGATAAGTTTGCAGCTAGGCTGAACTGCTGTAGATAGTGGTATTCTTGACCTGTCTACTTTTTGAGACTGTACCGGTGCTTTTCTGGCTGTTTAGAGAGTTAATCTGGTAGAAGTTACCTAACTGCTGAACTTGAACTTTCTGGTAACTACTTTCAGTAACGGTTCAGCCTCTGAACAAGTACTTGAGCAGATGCTAGCACTGCCTGTGCGATGTGAATGGACATGTTGGAATGTAGACAGGATCTTTGCTGTCTTTGGCTGCAGGTTGTCATGAGGTTGGTTGAGTTATTCGAGGACCATGCAATGTTATAATGTCATCTTTTGTCCTGGGTATTGCGTGTTTGGGGTTTTTTTTCTTTCATTTTGTTTTATTTTAAGGTTTATTTTCTAGGAATGTGTCCCTTTTTGGTGCAACGAAGGATCTGAAGTTGGCATTTGTGCTGTTGCCATCTTCAAGGCATGTTCAGCTGCTCCTGTGATTGAAGGAGACCTTCTAAGGCAGTGGTTGTGTGGCTTGTGCATGTGTCCTGTGCCTGCTTTTATAAAAGAACACTTCCCTTGAAGTTCTCGGAACACTGGTTTTAGCTAATCCCATATAGACTAGTACTCTTGAACAGTGGGACATGTTCTATTGAAAGGTTGAGGTATCTTTGTTCTACTGAGAGTAATCTTTCCTATGAAATAATAAAGAAACAAGCCATTAAAAATGAAGTGGAAACAACTGTACTTCACACTAAAAAAAAATATTTGAGCTAAAAAAAGGCATTATAGAATTGGATAGCTTCTGCTTTTAAGGGATTAAGAATGTGACTTTGTTCACTGGATTGAATACCTTAGAAGCCTGCAGCATGACATGCACAGACTGGCAAGCTTTTTAGATTTCAGTTTGAGCTCATTTCACTTTTCCCTTCAATGGAGAAACTGTGGAGCACAGCAGCTGTTTTCACCTGCTGATCTGAGGGCCAGAATTATGGGTGGCATAACATTTAGTTGTAATTCAACAGCATAACACTGTTGACGCAGTGAGAGGGAGAAAAACGTATCTCTGGAGTTGGTAGTCTAGGAAAAATGTTCATTTTTTAATTCTTTTCTGAAATGCAGAGTTGCAACAGTAGACTTCCTGTACTGGTTTGGCAGGCAGTCACAGTAGTTCAGTATCTGGCACAGCAAACCTACTCCCATACTATTTTTGGGCTTTCGTATCTCTGTATTACTGTAATGCTTCAGCAAAGTGTGCATGTGTCTTCTAGCTTTGAAGTACTAGGGTCAGGCCTACGGTGGTCAGACTAATGTTAGTACTTGGTAATAACAGTTACTGGGTGACTGGCAGTGATACATACTTTGTTAATGACTGTTCCTCTGAATTAGTATGGATTCATCTCAATTGATAATGACAAATAGTTTCCTTTGTAATTAGAACTACCTGTAAGCTCCTGTCTACTGCATTTCTAATTGCTCAAAGTCTATACCTCGTTTTTCCAGACTGTAGCGGGAGTGCAATTACCACACTGTTTCTTCTAATCCTGTTGCTTAGGCCTGAGATGCAAACAAATGTGCTATGTCTGGCAAAGTCTTAGAAATGCTCTAAAAATGAGAGCACTGGCTAGGGGGAAGCAAACTGTCTTCAACATCTGAGTAATGCTTGGAAAGCTCTTTATTCTTGGAGTGCATTTCTTTTTAATAAACCATGAGTGGAAGATAGAAGCCTCTTTTTTGTTTGTATTTTGTCTTGCATTGTGACCGTTTGGTTCAGGTACTAAGAACGTGTCTGCTAACTGTGGCTGAATCAGCTACGAGCTGAAAACGCAGAATGGGTAGAAATACAGTTCACTGAAGAAGTTCTACAGCAGTATTTGTAAGCATTTAACTATTAAAAACACGTGAACAGTGAATCTCAATTAAAAATAGTTACTACTACCTGACATAGTTGAAAATAACTTCCCAAATCTTCTGCAGGTATTAAAAAATACGTTGTCGGCCTAATTATCAAGACTTCGTCTGATCCAACATGCGTAGAAGTAAGTGAATTATTTTCAGATGAGGAGGAGGGAGGGGGGAGTATTATGCATAACCTGAATCTTCTCTTGTCTTCTCCAGAAAGAGAAGGTGTATATTGGGAAGCTGAATATGATTCTTGTTCAGGTAAGCTGGACTTGATGAAGTTTTCAGGTTTTTTTACCAAGTCTTTGGTTTTGTGTATTTATCTAATTACAGAGGCTTTGCTTTCCAGATACTGAAACAAGAATGGCCAAAGCACTGGCCAACCTTCATAAGTGATATTGTGGGAGCAAGCAGGACCAGTGAAAGCCTTTGCCAGAACAATATGGTGATCCTTAAACTATTGAGTGAAGAAGTGTTTGATTTTTCCAGTGGCCAGATTACTCAAGTAAAAGCTAAGCATTTGAAAGACAGGCAAGTATATATATTCAAATATTCATTACTGGGGTGGTCTTTTCTTGCTGCTAGATGTTTACATTCACTTTGAGCATTTGGTTTCTGAGACAGAGCAGGTTACTGATTTTTCTTCAAAGCAGTGGTATTGTTAGGTTGTACCAAACCTGCATTCTACACACAGGTTATTTCTACCTTATGACAGGGAACATCTGTTGACTGGATAGTTCCTGCCCTTTTAGCAGTGTGTTCAACACCATTTGTGTTTTCAAACGAGAGTTTGCACCCAGGCTTCAAGCTACTTTACTCATTTCTTACCATGAGAATTGGTAAAAACCAAGTGGCTTCAGGCTTGATCTGTGAGTGTAGACATTTTTGATGAAAGTGGATAGGATTGTTTATGGAATGTTTAAACATTTACTTTTGAACTTTACTTTTTTACAGCATGTGCAATGAGTTTTCTCAGATATTTCAACTGTGTCAGTTTGTGATGGTGAGTCTTACTTCTTCAATAACGTCTTAAATTCCTTCTGTCTCACCTAACGATGTCACAAACTAATGCTATTGATCATTTACAGGAAAACTCCCAAAATGCTCCTCTAGTTCACGCAACTTTGGAAACTTTGCTACGATTTCTGAACTGGATTCCTCTGGGATATATATTTGAGACCAAGTTAATCAGCACACTAATATACAAGGTACTTATGCAAAACTCGATGGCTGTTTAAATAGATGTTGACAAAAGCTTAGCGTGCAGCACTCTTGTAATAATCTTTTCCTTTTTTTCTCTCCTCTCAATAGTTCTTAAATGTTCCCATGTTCCGAAATGTCTCTTTGAAGTGCCTCACAGAGATTGCTGGTGTTAGTGTAAGCCAGTATGAAGAACAGTTTGTAACACTTTTTACACTGACCATGATGCAGTTAAAACAGGTAATGTCTTTTATGAATCTTTCTCTTGGAACAGGTTCATTTTGAAATTGGTGCAGTTTACGAGTGTGTATTGATTACAGAGCTCTTGATAGGGCAAATACTGTTCCTCAGTAGTATTTATGGGTGGATCAGAAGATGCTAAATAGGTTTTTCTGACTAGAGCCCAGCTGTATTTCTGCTGCATTGATTTGTTTTGGTGTGTTTTAGAGGTGTTTTGAGAACTTGGGCTGTCTAGGAAAGGTTGAAGGGGATGTAACCAAACATGTACTCCATGACTATATGCATATATGAGTTCTATATGAAATGTGAAAGTCTTGATTATGTCTCTCTTATTTTATTAGATGCTTCCTTTGAATACCAATATCCGACTTGCATACTCAAATGGAAAAGATGATGAACAGAACTTCATTCAGAATCTCAGTTTGTTCCTCTGCACATTCCTCAAGGAACACGGTCAGCTTATAGAAAAGAGATTGAATTTGAGGGAAACGTTAATGGAGGTAATTCACTTGGTTTATCTGGTTTAAAAGTGTAGGAAGTGTGTTTTTACAGAATATGATACTAATATCTCTAAAATGTTGTACTTCGAGAGAAAAATTTTATTCCTTAGTAAGTCTCTTGAATATAAAAACCTTTCTAGATACTTGTTTCCTTCTGTGCTTCCTGAAGACTCTTTCAGTGATGCTATACTAATATGTCAGAAGGAGTGTCTCTCTTACTTGGTCTTCCTTGAAAGTGTTGCACACCATTTTAAAATAAACGTGTTAATTTTTCCTGGATCTACACATACTCTTTAAGATGTTGTTCAACTCATGGAGGGATGGTGTTGGCTATCACGGAATGACTTAGTTTAGGAGAGACCTCAAAAGACTGTGTAGTCCCAACCCATTTGCCATGGGCAGGGACACCTGTCACAGGACCAGGTTGCCCAGACCTCTATCCAGCTTGACCTTGGCTGTGACTTCCATCAGTCTGTGTGAAGCAGCTCAGTCTTACTCAGAATCCAAAGCAGGTACTGCAGTACAGCAAACACATGTTGTAGTTCAGTGCTTCTATCCTTTGCCTGACTTGCCATTTCCCACAGTTTAACTGAAAGGCTTTAAACATGATCCTCAAGTTATGTACTCTGTTCTTAGGTGTAACAGACAGACAGTGTATGCCAGAAACACTAAATTTCAGAGCTCTATTAAATGACTATGAATGCCTTATCCTAGTGTTACTGGTTTTGGAATAGGAACAATGGGCTATGGTAGAGCAGCTGCTGAGAGTTGAGATTTACAGCTCCTTTTCTTCCCCTTTTTCCTTGGAGACTGTGTTCTTCTTGGTTTTTGTCAGTGAAGAACAACTAGCTGTTCTCTGATGAATTTCTAGCTATCTTATTCCTGCTGAGCTCTGAGGGGATGAAATCAGCTCGATAACCCCTTAAAGCACACCATCCTAGGCCCAAAAGCAAGCCCGATGCAGATAAAGCCATGTGAAATGACAGAGTGAGGAGCTGCCCTGAGACAGATTGGGAAATCAATATGGCATAGCTTAAACTGGAATGCCACGCTCCTCTGGGAGGGGAAAGATGCCTTGTAGGTGGATTAGCTGCAATCTGGTGTGTCCATTTGAAATGGAAAGTGTTCTGGTCAGTGCAAGGCACTCAAGCAGTATGGTTAATTTACAAACATGCTTATTTGGCTGTCATTCTTTAAGGTGTCTGTAGGCTACTTTAAATTTAAGAACTGATACCCACTTTGAAAGTAATAGTCATTGACTGGATGCTTTGATTTTGAGTTGCTGCACCAGTCACAAGTCTGACCAGTAACATAACATTCACGTTTCTTTTCTAACTTGTATGTTAACTATGTGTTTTATCAATATTTAGGTAACAGATTTTTAAGCCATGTTGTTTTATCTGCAGAGTTTATCAGTAATCAGATGTCTAAACCACACTTTTCCAGGCTCTTCATTATATGTTATTGGTATCAGAAGTTGAAGAAACTGAAATTTTCAAGATTTGTCTTGAGTATTGGAACCATTTAGCTGCTGAGCTCTACAGGGAAAGTCCATTTTCAACGCCTGCTTCTCCATTGCTTTCAGCAAGCCAACACTTTGATATTCCTCCAAGGAGACAGCTTTATTTGCCTGTATTGTCCAAGGTAATCTATGATTAAGTAAAGATACTATCAAGATTGAGATACTGTTCCTGAATTAAAGATTTTGCTTTCCGTAAGGAATGGCGTGAGGAAACGTTCCTTGCCTTGAGCTGTCAATAATCGATGTAACTCTCCTTATTTAATGTGCCATGATTTCAGAACTTGCAAATCACACTGGTGTATGACAGAAGTGTTCCTATGGTGTTTCAGTGTTTTGTAAGATACTTGAAAGACTTGTATTTTTAAAACAGTAAACCTGCATTAAACACTTCTTTAAACAGCTAAATGCTGGAGTGGTACCATTGGATGGAAAAGTTTGTGTTTAAAAATAGCTTTTTAAAGATCCTTTAATATTACATAATGTGTTTTGAAGTTCTGGAATGTAGACCTCGCCTTGTTCATGGAGAGAGGTAAATGAGCAGGCTGTCGTCTTAATGACTTCCTAGTTAACCAGTCTCTGTAGAATCTTCATGTAACTTAATCTCATCAGGTGCTGGATGTGCCTTTTGTATGGGTCAGACCAGATTGCTTCGGAATGCTCTGCAGACACCTGTGGAGCTAAGTGTGCCTTGTCATGTTCAAATGAGATTAGGTTTTTAACTCTTCTTTGCTGTGTACAGGTCCGATTGCTAATGGTTAGCCGGATGGCTAAACCTGAAGAAGTTCTAGTAGTGGAAAACGATCAAGGGGAAGTAGTACGAGAATTCATGAAGGATACAGATTCCATAAACTTGTATAAAAATATGAGAGAAACACTGGGTAAGTATTTCTGAGTTGTAGGCCTGTGTGGCTGTATCAGTAGCTGGAAATAAGAGTTACTTGCATTTAAAATGATTATCAGTGAGGAGGAAGGAAGAGTGCACAAACTTGAAAGGGAGGAGGTGGTGTTGGTCCGAAGTTTTCTGTTTTAAGCCTGTAGTGCTGAATAAATTGGTTAGGTATTAATACTCTTATGTGTCCCTTTCCTGTTCCTAGTGAATGACAGCTTTTGATGTCCTCTAGAACAAACATGAATTCTCAATAAAATACATCTTCCTGTCTTGTTAGTACAAAGTTTAAAGAAAATTCTATTTCAGTTTTTACCTCCTTCAGTCATGAGATCAGGAAAGAAGCGTTGTGTTTAAATTTGTCTTAAATACCACTTTGCTATGGAGTTGTGATCCAGGCTGTTGTTTTAAAATGTACCTGTTCACTGTGGATGTCTTGCAGTTTATCTTACACATCTGGATTACGCGGACACGGAACGAATCATGACTGAAAAACTTCACAATCAAGTGAACGGAACAGAATGGTCGTGGAAAAATTTGAATACCCTGTGTTGGGCTATAGGCTCAATCAGTGGCGCAATGCATGAAGAAGATGAAAAAAGATTCCTTGTTACAGTAATTAAGGTGGTATCGTGGTGCAAAACCAACAGCTTTGTTATGCTTCATAGCTGATGCTCAAGAGACTTAAGTTTGCAAAAATACTGCTGTATGCTCTTAGTAAGCTACTTGACATGATAAGAATAAATTAATGGGGAATCTTAGAGTGCAGATTTCAGGCTGATAAATTTTTCAGCTGTGAATAATGCAATAATCCAAATGGCCTGAACATTTCAGGAATAAACCTCAGTTCTTGGAGAACTGTTACTGTTCTTTACAGATGCAGAAGAGATGGAAAGTGACAGCTAATTAAAGGAGAGTGGCAAAAAACTAGCTGATAACCTATTTTGCTGTTTTCCAAGTAGTGATGAATTTTCAGTGAATCTGTGGATGGAAGCAAACCTGTAATATAATGACAAGAGTAACAGACCTTACTTATAATTGCAAGATAATATAGAATATATAATTTATTTTATGTGGGATATGTATTATTTTCAGCTGGTTAGTATTGAAAGCTGTGAGGCTTGTAGAAGTGCCCCCTGCAAAATCTTGAGAAACACTTACAGTTCAGATAGTCCACAGCTGAAAATAACAGTGTTCTTAGTTAGGCTGAGATTCAAAATAATTGCATCACCCCGGTCCTTGTGGTTTTGTTTGTTTAGCCCGTTTCAGTTTTTGTTTTTCTTTGGACTTTGCTAGCTCTTTATGTAATGTTATCTTGTATGTCTTCATTATAGCTTCTTGAAGGATTTCATGCTTTGTCTTGTTCTTTACTTGAACTGGACAAAGCTGGATGGGAAACTAAAAAATATGTTATGTTGTAGGATCTCCTGGGACTCTGTGAACAAAAGCGAGGAAAAGACAATAAAGCCATTATTGCATCAAATATAATGTATATAGTAGGTCAATACCCTCGGTTTTTGAGAGCTCACTGGAAATTTTTGAAGACAGTAGTCAACAAGCTGTTTGAATTTATGCATGGTAATTATCCCTTTTTTAACTTTAATTATTTAAAAAAAAATCCATGTGCATGCATGGGTATATATGCAGGGGAAGAATGCAGAGCAGTAACTGACTTGATTCCATTCAGAAACCCACGATGGCGTCCAGGACATGGCTTGTGATACCTTCATAAAAATAGCACAAAAATGCCGCCGACATTTCGTTCAGGTTCAAGTGGGAGAGGTCATGCCATTTATTGATGAAATCTTGAACAATATTAACACAATCATCTGTGATCTTCAGCCGCAGCAGGTAGGTTTACTGTGGAGTTTGAACGCTTGGAAGGAGAACTAAAGTGCACTTAGTTGGGATTTGGTTTTCTGGAATCTTCCAGCAATAAGATACCAAATCTAATATTGTTGTTCATATTAGGGGAAATAGTAATATCCTCCTATAACTCTGGTTATTGGTGTAACGGAGGCACAGAACAATCCAGAAGCATCTGTGTCTAGGAAGGGCGTAGCTCGTGAGTGAGGATTAGTGTTCACATGTGACACGCTGACATGTTGCAGTTAGGTGCTGAAATTCTGGACACTGTGGGTCTGGCTTATGGAAAGGGACACTCTAAAGGAGTCATGTGATATAATCTACAACTTAAATGTTTTTGCTAATAAACGGCTTAATCACTGGAGGATATGGAAGACTGGGTTGTATCTAGTGGTATTTAAAGCAAGACATTTATTATCTGAAGTAAAGGGGGTTAAAGTTTATTTAGACAGTGAAACCCATTTTCAGTATTAAGAACAGCACAGAATTGTTCTTAACTCCTTTTTCACTTGGTTTGGTTCCAATCAGGTGCATACATTCTATGAAGCAGTAGGATACATGATTGGGGCACAGACAGACCAGACGGTGCAGGAGCATCTGATAGAGAAATACATGTTGTTACCTAATCAAGTATGGGACAGCATCATCCAACAGGCAACAAAAGTAAGTTCATATGTTCAAAGTACATACTCTGTCTTTGGGTAAAGAAAACCTGCTATATTTTTCTTCTGGGTTTGGTTTTCATGTGGCATGACATCAAGTGTCTGTAGCTGCAGTGTGGTGGATTAAACAATGACTAAAGCAATGATTGACAGTGAAGTGGTGTTTTGAGGGATGAAACTCAAATGACAAAACAGATTCTGATCAGATTTGAGGGGTTAGGTTAGTAACCAACATGGTCCAGAGTGTTTTTCTAAGGCACCTTTTCCACCTGCAGTAGCAGCATTTTCTTTCTGAATAACAAAAAAAATTACAATGCTAAAAAACACTTGATTTCTGCGAGTCTCTTGCAGTAGGTACTTGTCTTGAGCTTTATCTCTCAGTTTTGTCAAAGCAGTACTTCTCCACACGTTAAGGAACAATCTTGCACTGCATAAGAGATCAAGCTGTTTGCAGTTAACCTAATTAAGGTCCTGAATCTTAAGCAAGCTTGAGTCATGTTTCTTACTCCGGCTTCCTTCTTAAAAGGGAAATGTGCCATGAAATAGTCAGCAGTGTATGTTCCGTCTGTGCGTTTCAGTGGTCTGTTCAGTGGGTAGTATTAAATACGTATTTAACCGTTCATATTTAAAGGCAAGGGGCAATTTTATTCACTAAACCATACTTTTTTTTTAACAGAATGTTGATATTCTAAAGGATTCTGAAACAGTGAAGCAGCTTGGTAGCATTCTGAAAACCAACGTAAGAGCGTGTAAAGCAGTTGGCCATCCTTTCGTGATTCAGCTTGGAAGAATTTATTTAGATATGCTGAATGTGTACAAGTGCCTAAGTGAAAATATTTCTGCAGCTATTCAGGCTAATGGTAAGAAATTCCATGTTCTTCCAGAAAAAAGGGGTTGGTTAGTTTGGGTTTCGAAGTGCGTTCCAATTATGATAATTGACTGTCTGTTAAAATGTTTTGGAATGTGAAAAATGACTAAAAGTGTTTGCTTAGAGTTTGTTAAAATGTTCTGTGAAATAAAGACTTTTTAATTTTAGGGGGAGGAAAAAATTGCCTATTAATGAGAAATTTTAAGACTAGTTTTCTTGCCAGTGTGGACGATACTTGGAATTGCAAATGTTGACTAAACCTCAGAACTGAGCAGCTGGTTTACCTCCAAGTAAATTCTCAGAATTCAGAATAAAACTGGGTGACAGACACATCAGTGTCTTTTGGTTCTGCAGCTTTAATGGTCAGAATTTGTCCTTGTCAGAAACGGTGAAGTTACAGAAGCAGTTACTGAGACTAGAGGCCTGGCATGCGACTGATCAGTAACTGCTGAGGTTGCAGTTGCCTCTGTGTCTTTTCAAACTGGTTGCATGTTGACAGAGCTGGGTCTCATACCAGCACGAGCAATCCTAACTTTCTTTTCCTGGTACCACTCTCTACTTTTTCGTGTGCTGTACTGCAGTGTTTGTGTGGCCATGCTGTTGGTTACATCAGGTTTTGCTAATGAGACCTTCTTGATATGGGAGATAAGAAACTGAACGAAGGCATGGCTACTTAAGCTTAAATGTAGACAAAGATAAGAAGAAAGCTTATTTCTCTTAAATGAAACCAGAAACTACCTTGTTCTCCCTCACACTTAGTGGTGATAAGCTCAGCTGAAGTAGAGAACTGACTGATTTTTCTCTTACTCTAACGGTGAACGGCAGCTTTTGTCTGTGTACTTGGCATGCAGTTTACTGCCAGTAGCAGTGCTAACTGGCTACTTGGGCCTGTGAACCTAGAATGGGGAGGTGTATTTTTCTATTGGCATAACACATATAAGCAGTCTTCAGTAGTCTTTGTGGTTGGAATGTAAAAGTCAAGCATTGTGCCATACCTGATAACTGAAGCTTGAAAACCTTTCAGGTGAGATGGTAACAAAGCAGCCTTTAATTAGAAGTATGAGGACTGTGAAAAGGGAGACCTTGAAACTGATTTCTGGCTGGGTGAGCAGGTCCAATGATCCTCAGATGGTAAGTAGATGGATTTGAAACAAATAACTCTTGAAAACGGAGTTGGGAAGAACCTTGCTTTTGGCTCAGTTGGTCATAGGAACTTGCATTAGGACTTGTATAGAATACAAGGGAGAAAGTGCTCTCATATAGAGGGCAGCCCAAGCTATATTTGAGATGCTTCATTTTAGCTAAACACAATCTGAACAGGAATCCAGGAGGTTTAAGAGAACCCTCTTGGAATCCCTGCTGGAGGGATCCAGAGGGTAGGGAGCTTATGGAAATGTAATGTGTTTGAGCTTCCTTAGGAAAAAAATCTCCTGTAACTAAACACCAAACTTTGCTATGAACTGATTCTATGATTCTGTAAACTGTTTGCTAGTGACTTTGTTCCGTACTGGCACTGTTACAACTGTGGCTTGCTCTTTCTATTAGGTAGCTGAAAACTTCGTTCCTCCCTTATTGGACGCAGTTCTTATTGACTACCAGAGAAATGTTCCAGCTGCCAGGGAACCTGAAGTGCTCAGTACTATGGCTATCATTGTAAACAAGCTGGGTGGACACATCACTGCTGAAATACCTCAGATATTTGATGCTGTTTTTGAGTGCACGTTAAATATGATCAACAAGGTATTTAAAGTTCGGATAAGGCATCTCGCTTGTGACAGGATTCTGAGGCTGCTGGCTGTTGGTACAGCTCTGAGTGGGTTCTTGAAGTGAGACGAGGCAATATGTAGTAAATGTAGCATCATCACACAGCTTTCATCCTAGGGAAATGAAGCAGAGGTTCATGCCCTCTTTCTGTGGAGATCATTTACGTGTGGTGTCTTTGCAGTCACCAGGTGCATTTGTGTCACTTAAAGACATTTCTGCTCAGATGAGATTTCTGCTCTGACGAACATACATGTGCTGGAGTCTGGCTGTCTAGTTGGATGCCTTAGTTTCACTGTCTTAAATTTGTCTGTTCAGCTCTTGATTTAAATTATTAGTAATTGTCATGTTCTGGGGACTTGGCGTATCATGCTTCTGGAAACAGACGTGTACTTGAGTCAAATGTCAGCGTAGGACTAGCTGCACGCGTTCATGACTATGTAAATTTTCTGACACGATTACTTGGCAGTCATTTGGATGACTGATGCATTCTTGTGCTGTAGTGTGCAGTAGCGTGGTTGCATAAATCTTGAACGCTACATGCTGAACTAGTGCTGCTTCGCAGTGGAGGGTAACCCGAAATCGTCGTGCTGTAGCAACACCGTTGCGTAGCCAGCGTTGAGACCCATTCATCCTGTGTCTGTGGACTGACTGACTAGTGATTGAGGTTCTGTACTAACAAAATGGGGATGGGCCTCTTGGTGATACTGCAAGATGGTTTTAGCAAGCTTTGGGGGGGAAAACTGTGGGGTAAAGTTAACTAGAAGGTACCAAAAGAGATCCTCATCAATCTCGGGCAACTTCTAAAAATATTTTTCTTCCTTTGTCCTTCCAGGACTTTGAAGAATATCCTGAACATAGAACAAACTTCTTCTTGCTACTCCAGGCTGTAAATTCTCACTGCTTCCCAGCGTTCCTGGCCATTCCACCCGCACAGTTCAAACTTGTTCTGGATTCTATTATTTGGGCTTTCAAACACACAATGAGAAACGTTGCGGATACAGGTCAGTGACAGTGTCGAATGTGCACGCTCGGTTTGAAGTGTTAGATATTTTTTGGTGGATTGCAGCTTTCTCGCATCTTTCTAACCAGACTTTAGTACTGCAGTTCCTCAATTCTGTACTGTGTTTGCACGAGAAAAATTCTCTCAGCTTCAGGTTGTCAAGCAGGTATACATTAATGGGTTGAAACACTTGGATGCAGTTTCACTCCCGCAGCTGTTGGAAAGCACTCCAGCAGTTTCTGTTCGCTTTCTTTTCTGCGTGGTGGTTGGCACTCTGAAATGGCTGAACTGACACAATAACTGGCTGCCGCTGGGACCGGTGTCACAGCTTTCCTTTTATAGCATGGCCTGTGGTGTTTGACTTAGTGCCTCGGTAAGACAGCTGTGTTGAGTAACTAATGAACAGTTTAGCAGAAAAATCAGTGGTATGGGGGCTGAACTTCCTGCGGTCTGGGAGCAAGGCTTTGATATAAGGAAAGGAAAACACCTTAGATTGTTACGAAGGTAGGTTGTTTCTTTTGGACAAGAGTTCAGCTGTTAAAATTCGGGATGAAATGCTATAGAGCATCTGTTTTGAGTGTATTATCTCACTTAAACCAGAGTAATGGAAGAGCACTCCAGAATGAGAGTTTCCAAGGATTAAATACTTAGAAGTCTTACTCTGAAAACACTGTTTAATACCCAGGGTCTAGTGCACCATCTCTACTACTGGATGGAGACTGCCCTGAAGTCACTTAGCTTTTAGACAGTTGTCTCATCTTTAGTGTTGGGAAGGGATGAGCGTTAAGATACCTCTGAGTTGCGTTGAACCTAGTCAGTTAGCCACGTGTATGTGTTGCTGTAGCCCTCTAGTGCCCACTTGAGGAAGTGCCCGGGAGCATCACTGCATGTCTAACACTGGACTTTTTAGTGGCTACCAGAATTCCTTGGGAGATTTGTATTCTTTTGGAAAACACAAAAATACACATGGAGGTTGTAATATTGTGCTGTTTTGTTTGTTTTAATGTTGTGCTTTATTTTTTTAATTCCTTTTTTCCAGGACTTCAGATACTTTATACTCTACTACAGAACGTTGCACAAGAAGAGACTGCTGCTCAGAGTTTCTATCAGACATATTTCTGTGATATTCTCCAGCACATTTTCTCAGTTGTAACAGACACCTCACACACTGCTGGTAAGAATGGGTGTCTGATGGGAGCTGCTGGGTGAACAGTCCTTTTCAATGTCAAGATCATGTTGTCTAATATTGTAAATAATCCCTGAGCCTTTATAACTTGGATCTGTTTAGGTTTGACAATGCATGCCTCGATCCTTGCATACATGTTCAACTTGGTAGAAGAGGGAAAAATAAGTACTCCGTTAAATCCTGGAAATCCAGTGAACAACCAAATGTTTATTCAGGAGTATGTTGCTAATCTTCTCAAATCTGCATTTCCTCACCTGCAAGAGTAAGTCTCCTGTGATTCTTTAATGCTTGCAAACGGGTTCTTGCGTCTCGTGTACTAACTGCTGCCTTTGCTGTTAGTGCCCAGGTTAAGCTGTTTGTAACAGGACTCTTCAGTTTAAACCAGGATATTCCTGCCTTCAAAGAACACCTAAGGGATTTCCTAGTGCAAATCAAGGTATGTTTGGCGTGCTTTTTGAAGAAGCGAGATGTCTTATGCGTGATCTGCTCTACTGTGATTCACTCTTATAAATCGGTCTTAAATGCCATCACTAGTGCTTTATGCTTTGTGTATACGAGATGGCTGCAAAACTTGGCCTGATGGGATGCACAGCAAGTTGATTTGTATTCAGATCTACTTGGATTTGAAACCTGTTTTGGAACTTGCTAGAGTAATCAGTGCCCAGTTTTTGTTTAGCTCAAGATGCTAGAGTTCAGGAGGATGATAGGAAAGAGTTTGCCGATTAGTTTAGAGACTGCAGTCATCAGGTATGTCCGAATTGTGGTGCTGCTGCTTAAATGTTGAGAGGCTCCTAACACTGGGTCATTGCCACAGCATCCTGAGAGCAGTAAAATACGTGAAACCTTTGGGACAGAAAAGGAAAGAAGCAAATTCTCTGTCCAAAGAATGTGAAGGGGAAATGTTTTGTGAATCATCCTGGACTTTGTAAAGTTATTACTCTGCCTAAAGCATTTGATAGTAACGATCTTCTG
Organism: Upupa epops; assembly: GCA_013397515.1. Taxonomy (NCBI): domain Eukaryota; kingdom Metazoa; phylum Chordata; class Aves; order Bucerotiformes; family Upupidae; genus Upupa; species Upupa epops. The sequence goes on from VZRI01004062.1 coordinate 397,016, forward strand.
TGAATTGTGCAGGAATTCGCAGGTGAAGACACATCAGACTTGTTCTTGGAGGAAAGAGAAACAGCCCTTCGGCAGGCTCAAGAGGAGAAACATAAACTTCAGATGTCTGTACCTGGCATCCTTAATCCACATGAAATTCCTGAGGACATGTGTGATTAAAAAGAAATAAAACAAGTTTTGCAGTTTTCTTTCTGTACAGCTACTTTGTTGTGATAGAAGAAAACAGCACTTGGATATTTGTTGACCAAAATGATGCCAATTTGTAAATTAAAATGTCACCTAGTGGCCCTTTTTCTTATGTGTTTTTTGTATGAGAAATTTTCTGTGAAATATCCTTCCATTGTTTAAGTTTTGTTTGGTCATCTTTATTTAGATTTGCATGAAGTTGAAAATTAAGGCATTTTCAAAGTAATTACTTCATGCCCATTTTGTGGCTAAGGGGAAAATAGGCAAAACATAAGTTGTAAAAGACTATATTGCAGAATAATACAATTTCCTGTAAGAAGCATCAATTTTAATTCGGGATAATTTTCTTTCTAGTCTGTCCTGCAGTCTAGGAGAAAAGGTAACGAGTAAAGCAGATTGAATTAATTGTTAAGCAGAGGATTATAGTGCTGCATTTGTTTTGATCAGTTAGCAGCTTTTTGGACTGAGTGGTAAGGCTAGGCTACGTGTATTTGCAAGTTGTATGGCAAGTTTGCAGCAAGATCATGTGCATATCATCCCATTGTAAAGCAACTTCTAAAGAGTATGGGAACACAGTACAGTTTAGTTATTTTTACACAGTTCTTTTGTTTTTGTGTGTGTGCTGTCGCTTTGTCGACAACAGCTTTTTGTTTTCCTCAATGAGGAGTGTTGCTCATTTGTGAGCCTTCATTAACTCGAAGTGAAATGGTTAAAATATTTATCCTGTTAGAATAGGCTGCATCTTTTTAACAACTCATAAAATAAAAAACAAACTCTGGCTTTTGAGATGACTTATACTAATTTACATTGTTTACCATGCTGTAGTGCTTAAAGAACACTACTTAAAAGCAAAATAAACTTGGTTTACATTTATTTTTCTTTCTTCGGCTTATTCTTTTATTGGATGGAAATGCTGTGATCGTATTTAAGACGCCTGCATCCTGCAGGTGTAGGAGAAGTTCCTTGAGGTAGAGAGAGAAAAATGTTACTTCTGGCTTGCCTCAGCTCAAGGCCTGTGGCTGTGTTTGACGTTAACGTGAAGTAAGTCGGGTTCTGTTTGGAAGTGCAGTAGCTGTTTCTGACTTACCCCATGAATAAATTCTCCATAGTACGCGTCTGTAAGATGCCAGGAGTGAGGTGCCTTTGCACTTGCTTTCTCTGGTCTCTTTGCAACGTGTTTTGAAGAGGTATTGCACTGTATCTTGACTGAACAGTTGATACCAGCACATGTTAAAAGCATGCGTAGAGAGGATCTACCGTTATTTTTCTATCTCAAGTTTTGTAGTTAAAGGATTTTCATAGGTTTATGAACTATGGATATGAAAAGCAGTAAGAGCACTACGATTGTACGGTCTTGGCTTCCCTGGTTTTGTAATCTCTCTGTCAGTTCATGATGTTAAGCTCTCTTAAGCATTTGTCTGTTGATTTGGTCTCTAATCTTAAGGCTGTTACTGTGACACAGAGTATAACTTTGCGCAGTGCTGTAAAACAAGGTTACAGACAGACATGGAGATGTGCTGTGTGAGTTTGGATACTGTAGTTAACTTTGTGCTGTATATTCCTCTTTGAAGTAGAAGTGCGTGAGTTCACAGTGCTCAAGTGGAATTGAGCTGTGACCAGAATGGTTGCAGTCTTAAGTACTGGCCCCTTTCTGTTGTTGAACACCTCTCCACTTGTTTGATGTAGCCGGCTCTCAAAAGCATAGGATGTTGTGAGCTGGCAGTTGCTAATCTTTGGAGAAGTTCCTCAAACCCTCTGTGGCCAGGACTTAAGATACCAGCCCACCAAAATTAATCACTTTGATAGTTGAAACCGCATTTTGTCCTGTCCTCACAGTTGAAGCTTTCTCATGTCCTCCTTTGCTGTTGCACAGCGTTCTGTGCCCCGCGGGGGAGGCAGTGTCTATCGTCTGTAGGCAGTTTAAAGTCAAATATTTGAAGTAATGCTGCAGGACGCATCTGGAATGGACATTAAATGGCTTGCGACCAGGCTTGCATTACAGAGCTACTGATGACCTAAACCCGGGCTAGAGAAGTAAGGAAATCTGATTAAAATGGGAAGAAATGCTGCCGATGGCATGACATCAGCGGGATTGCATCCCGTGAGTCACAGCTGAACCCTGAATTGGGTCTGGCGTGTGGCAGCGTTAACAGCCTTGGAAGAGAGTTTTGGACAGAAAAAGGCACGTGAGCTAGCTCTAAGGCACCGTTACCTTCCGTATTTTGACACTAAGCTTATTCAGAGGCTCATTGTCTGGTTACTTACTGAAGAAGCAAATCTGACCTGAGCTCTGAAACAACAAGCCTTAAACACTTCTTTGAAGTTGATTTAGTGAAGCGTTGTTTAATTCTTTTGGTTATATTTTGGATTCTTTAGTAACACAATTTTAGGTTTTGCTTCCTTTTTAGATCGAAAAACTTTTAACTGGGGTCTGGACTTGTTATCTGAAGAATTGGTGCCTTTCAGAAGTCTCTGCAGACTCTAAATACGCAGCTTCTGCAGAGATCTGGATACCGTTACAGATTTGACGTGTCTGCATATTTCTAGTGCGGTTATCTCGAACGTTAGGGGAAAAACAAATCACATGTACATCCAAGGAAGTTGTAGTGCACACTATAAATCAGAATACTTAGATAAGAAGCATGAACCGTCATAGAAACATCTGCATCACTTGTAATTCTGTGTAAACCGATGTTTTGTGCGTGTTTCTCTACAGCTTTATCCAGAAAAGGCCCGTTCTCTGTACTCCAGGGACACTCACGAAGACAAGTATTGCAGGGTGTTGTCTGTGTTCACAGGAAGTGAATGTCTGCTAGCCGATAGAGATGACCCCCCAAGTACTTGTTCCAGGCTACCATTATGTTTGCTACTGTAACTGAGGCAGATTATTTTTCAAAGCGTTTCAGGTTAGTTTTTTTAACTAGAATAATTTGTGTGTTAAATCTGGTTAAGCAAACTTTATTTTCCAATAAAGCTAATATTTATGCAAAAAAAACCACTTCAGAAAGGCTCATCTCTCAAGGAAGCTGTAAGAACTAATAGTTTTAGCACTGGAAAGGCAGTGGAAGACTTCAGCTGTGGGTTTCTGAATGGAAGAAGAGTCAGGAAAAGGTGTTGAAGGTAATGCCGAAAACACAGTGTTAAAATGTTGAGGCTGACTCGCGTTAGTGCTGTCTGGTGACGAGGGACCAGTCTGGCCCTAAAAATTGCACCACTGGATGTTCTTGATCCGAGACTCCTCGGGTGCTGGTGGAATGGCTGGAAGATGTATCTGGACTTTTTCCCCCAGCACTTACTAAGTCTCCAAGGGTTACAGATCAAAAGGAACATGGTGGAGGTGGCTTTTTAGAAGTCTTTGGGTACCAAAAAGTAGTAGAAGAACGCACCTCTCCCCCTCCCCTGTTGTGATTGCATCTCTCTGTTTGATTTCTGAGACTTTCAGCTGTAGTTGATCCTTGCTCCATTGTTCAAGGGTGGTTTATGGCCAGCAGTGTTCCCTCAGGAAAAGGTTTAACCAGTGTAGTTGAGGGATTAATTTCTCGTGTGAGATTGCACGTACAGGGCACCTTCCTGTCTTTATCCATACATACCTGCACTGCCCATCTTTGCTTGGATGTTTCTCACCACCTGTGAGTGCTTGTTCGTACTTCAGGTGGGTACCAGGAACTGCAGCAGTAAGGGAAGATGGAGTTGAGGAATGAGAATGAGAATGATAGAAGTCAAAGATGGAAACATCACGTTTTCCCTTTCAGCTACCCTGAATAAGTCAAAAGTTAAACAGGACTTCTTCCTGCGTGATACAGGGCAGGTAGTCTGTTACAAGTCCCCCATCAAAACATGTCAAGAGCTTGGGTTTTTATTGTTGAACATCTTTTCACATCATAACCCTTTTCTTGAGAAGCCTTGATGTGTATAGGGACAGTCAGGAAGAAATGGTTCATTTAAGGGTGGAAGGGGAGTTAAGATTGTTCCCTCTGATACAGTTAGACAAGGCTCGGTATGTACGTGTGCCCCAGAGAGCTGAGTCCACCCACTTCCTGTTCCTGCTGGCTATTCTAATACGTGTATTGATAGCCAGGCAGTAACGACCTGTTTCCTCTTGCAGCATCTCTAGGGCTAGATGTGGCCTGAGCATTTTTGCATCAATACGAACTCAAATCTTAGCTTGTGAAAGCTTTCCCCAGAACGCAGCCACTAAACAGCTTGCTTTGATGGTTAACTTGAAACTGCAATCATAGACGTTCTCCAAAGGAATGCTGGCAACAGGTGCTTTAAAAAGTCCAGAGGAGCCCCAGATGCAGCAAAAAAACTTGCTCTGCTCTCTGTCTTTGACTGGAAAGATGGTTTGAGTGCTAGTGGTATTGGTGCTCGTGCTCAAATAGGTAGCTGTCACCTTGCTTTTGAATCTGAAAGGATGAGACAACGAATCATCTCCAAGCTACCTGACAGACTGAAAAAATCACACGTGGAGCTTGAAACACACCGTGAGGCATGCTACCCTGAAAGGAGGCTGAGATTGTGGGTGTAATCCTCAGGCCCTCCCATCTGCAGAAAAGCTGTGTTAAGTCTAGTAGCACTGAATCAGAGCAAATTCTCCTCTGGATGTTAACAGGTACAGAAGTACTCAACCAAGAGAACTTCAACCGAGTTACGAACCAAGATTGCAAGCTGCAGAACAGGCTTCAAGGTGCTGTCTGAAGCCAGACACAGAGCTTGCCCTCTTTCCCTGTCTGTGCAGCCCGATTCGTGCCACACCCAAGCGCTGCTAATAACGTTCATTAGAATGCAGACTCTTTCCTTCGTAAAATGCTGATGAGCCAGTTAGACTGCCGATTTTGGAGCAAAGTGCTTAATGCAGCTTGGCAGCGTAACAAGCATCATCTCTTCTTTCATTACTTATTTTGAGTGTATCCTCTAATGTTTGGAGTGGGTCGCAATAAGTGGATGTGCCTTTGCAGGGTGCTGTGAGAGCAGAGTCTGGTTAGATGTAAACCCTGTTAGTGTGAAATGCTCACAGAGCGACGGAAGGCAAGTGCTAGAGCTTCCAGTGTGTGTAAATTTCAGGTCATTCTGTTGTACTTCAGCCAGGTTCCACTGGGAACTTAACAAGCACGATACTTCCATGGGGAACGTTATTTTCTAGGCAATGGATTGCAGCTGTTTCCACCATGACACACAAAACTCGACTGGTTGGGATTCACCTTCTGGATACTTCTCTGTCCAGTAGACATTACTTGCCCACTTCCTACCTGTCGCAGCTCCCATCTCCTCAGCATCTGCTGAAATCTGGGGTGTTAAGGATTTCACATTCCACAGTTACTACTCTGAGGTCCAATGATCAACTCTATGCATTCGTACAGAAAATGATGCCTTACAAATAAAACACGAGTCAGGCTAGGAGCGACTGGATTGTCCCAAACAAGGACTGGTGGCAGTGACTACTTAGCCTCCTAAACCACTTCAAGGTGATTGGTTTTAATTCCACATCAGTATGGGGAGATGGTGGCACATTCAGTTTGGAAAGTATCTATATTCTCAAGCTCAGTCCAGTCCTCGATTTGATTAAGAATGTTGGTTTTGCTCAGCTTTTAGATCTGGGTTGCTCCTCTAGAAGAGCTGTGCTTGTAGTCTACTAGAGTTCCCAATTAGGAGTATCATAATCGAGGGAAGAGGCCCCCTGGGATCACATAACCTTGTAAGGACAGCAGATGAAGAGAGAGTAAAGATTTAGAGGGGGAAAAAAAAGCAATGGAAGAGCTGGAGGCCGGGAGTCACTGTGACAGTTACAGTTCTGGTTGGCAGCTGCTATTTCACCTCTGTAAAAGAGATGTTAAAACCTGTGTCTGGTAAAAAGAAGTTGTCAGGCAATATTCCAGCCTGCAGGGAAACAGAAGTGACTCAAGGTCACTCATACTCTCCTGTTATATTTACTGAACTTGGCATGTGATACCGCACTTCAAAAGGCCCCTTATTGTGCTGACTCAGCTGTTATGTGGCACCACAGCCAGATCAAAGAGCTTGTTTGTCAGAAAAACATTTTTTCAGATGTTTCCGCAGTTAACTTTTGGTTCTGTTACAAAATTCACTGTAGGGCCTGCACGAGGAAGAAAGACGGGAGAGAAAAGCGCAAATTTGAATGGGATGATGCAGGCCGTAGAAGTGTGCTTTGCCTGAAACAGTTCGGTCCTGCTGCAGAAGCAGACCAGTACCAGGTAGCCACTGATTCCCACCATGCCCTGGGAATACCTGTGCCGGGTGATGGTAAAAGTTAAGGATGCCAATAGACGTGACTGGCAGGGGGTCAGGAATAGATCATCCCTCAGGTCCCTTCTGACCCAACCACTCTGTGATTCTTGGACATACAGGGTTTGTATTATTTTGATAGGACAAGGTTAAGGAGCTTTCTGAGCTGCTCTTTTCACAGCTCTGGCTTTCAGCATCAGTAACTTCAGTTGTGGTAATGGTAAGAAGTAAAACATATTCCAGCAAATGAAGACTGAGAAACCAGCATGCGGCATACTGTAGAGACCAATTACGAAAGCCATGAGAATCATTTCAGTAAGCTCAGACATGCAGAAGGTAAGACAGCACATCAGCTGAAAAATACCTCTGCGCATACACATGAAAGCCTCACACACCTTTGGTGAATCCCAAGCTGTGAAAGTAGTGCTGTAGAAAAGAAGGGTGATGTGTACCTTAAATTTGGCATGAGTTGAACGTGGGACTTGTAATATTCTCAACTGCTCTTTTACTCCACCATCACACAAGTTTACAGGCTCTCTGGAGATCACACAAGCTATAAAGGACTCAAGAAGGCCCAGTATGTCATTGTCATAGTAACTAACCCACCACACCACTGCAGGCGTTCAGTTATTAGACTAGTTAAGTATTAAACTAGTTAGTGGTGATTAGATTTGTCTATTGATAGCAAAGAATGTTTAGGAAAGCAATTAATGTTTTGATTACCAACAGTCATAACTACATATAACAACATAGGTCAGTAGAAGTTTCAGGGAACTCTTTATTTACTTGCAGTCCTCCTCTGGTCTGTTTTATTAGTGTCCTTTGATTTTGCTCAGAAATTCAGTTTGGAAGATACTTGCATTAACATATTATGAAAAGCAACAGACAACGAGGAATCTGTCTCTCGTGCAGACAAAAGAACTTTCACTATTAGTTTAATTAATGGACATCACAGCAGGGAGCATTTAAGAGTAGCTGTTCTCATTGATAACTCTAACTTGGAAAGCATTTAAAAAACAAGTAGTGACAAGAGCCTCGCTGAAAGATCATTCTCAAGCATTCCCGACTTCCAGTTAGGCGTAGATGAGTCTAGGTCAGTCATTTAAAATAATTTCTCTTACTTTTAAAACAGCCGTGGGTTTTTGTCTTAGCTTATTAGCACACTGCATCCTTGAAGGCAGTTAGGAGGAAAGCATTCAGCGCGCTGAAGTAGGATGTTAACACGCACAACCACCACTGGTGTAGAAAATACACACTTGGAACTACAAAAACAACTGCATTTCCACACTGAAAGAAATTTAAGTCAGACACTGGGGAAATTCAGAAGTCTCCATTTTTCTCCCAGATTGGGAAACGTAGAAAGTAAAATAAATCGACAAGCTATACTGCATCTGCATTGCGGCTATTAATAGAGCTGCTTCTTTAATCCTATGTGCAAGTCCGTCAACTGGAAGCATTCCGAACCGTGCACTCACTCACCGCTGGGTGGTACTACACAAATACAAACCACTACACGGCGGCGCAGAGGTGCCTCCGGGGAAGCGCAGCAGCCGCGGTCCGTCCTGCGCTCGGGTCCGGCTGCGAGTATCTGCCACGGGCAGCGTGTGAGCAGGAGTCGCTGCGACAGGGCAAAACCTAAGGGGGGTTTCTCCTATGAAAGGCGTCTGTTCCAAAGCTCGGAAAGCTTGTTCGGAATGTGCCCCAGCCAGAGTTCATTGATGCGGTAGTTATTATCAACTAATTAAGCCAACTTAATTTTTAAAAACGACATTCTTTCACCAAGATGCGGTGCTTTATGGCTCCTTACAGACGCCATGAGACGTGAATTAAGCAGATAAATCACTGTTCAACAACAGCAACAAAAATGCAGCTATATACGGTGAGAAATAATTATCAGCATAAACCGCTTCCGTAGCGCTTCAAACGCTGGTTTTCGTCCCCGAGCCGGGCGGAAAGATGACCGACCACTCCTCCGTCCCGCCCACGGAAAGCGCCCGGCGCTCCCCACAGCCCCGGGGAAGCGTCCGGCCCACGGCGTGACTGCGGGACGGCGGCTGCGACCGGGGTTGGGAGCCCGCTTGGGCCGAGTGCTCCCCTCAGATCGCCGGTCTCAGCCCGGCCGTCGCAGGCAAATCCACGGGAGGATGGCCGTGCCGCCCTCGGCAGTCAGTGCCCGCCCGCTGAGGCGGCAGCTCGGCTCTGAGCTGGGGAGACCCTCCCGCGGGGCCGCTCGCTTTAAGCGGCAGAGGCCGCCCCTCGCCCCCGTGAGCGCGGCGTGTGCGCGTTATTGGAGGAGCTTCCCCGCGGCAGGAGGCGCGAAGAGGGCCGGGAAAGGCGCTTCCCGCCCTGCCTCGGCCGCGCGCCGAGCTGTGACTGCAGCAGCCGCCATTTTACCCTCCCGGCCCCAGCTGCCGGCCCGCCCCCTTCCTCCTCCTCCCCGCTCGCCAGCCCGCTCTCGGCCCGCGCTGGGAAGGCGGAGCGAGAAGAACGGGAGGAGGGACTCGACTACCTTCGCCTCGCTGCCTGGTCGGAAACTGCCGAGCGGAGCCCGAACGCCCTGTCCCCCCTCGCTCCCGTCCCCTCCTCCTCCTTCCCCCTCAACAAAATGGCGGCGCGTGGAGTCACTGGGAACCAGTGAGTGACTCGGCTTCTCCTCC
>VZRI01004062.1:406356-429668 GCA_013397515.1 Upupa epops
CAACTCCGCTTCATCTCCTTCCTTACCTTTCCCCCCCCTCCTACCTTTCCCTGTTTGTTGCCTGTTGGGCCTCCTGGGTGCGGGGTTACTTCTCTCCGTGCGGGGTGGCCATAGAGGGAGATCCTGCCCCGCTCTGCGGCTTCCTTCTCCCTTCTCTCTCCGTATCGAGGCCGGGCCACTCGCAGCATTGGGAGGGTGCGTCGAGGGGCTGTCCCCGCCGGGCCTTTCGCAGAGCCATGCCCCCCCCATGCTTTTCCCGCCTGCCCCCTGTGGGGCCGGGCGGGGACGTGACCCCGTCGCTGGCTTGCAGAGCCCGCTCCTAGCCCCGCATCCCCGGTCAGCCGCAGCGGGGCCTAGCTGGCTCCGCGCGCTGCTGAGGAGGTGCCTGCTCCGGTGGCTGCCGAGCAGCTGGAGGCCGGGCCTGGGCTGGATCCCTTTTAAACAGTAGACAAGGCGGCTCCGAGTGATCCTGCCTCCCCGCTTTCCCTCACTTGTCCGCGGCGCGGGTGGTGGTGGTGGGGAAGTAAGGGACGCGGTGGAGCTGGGTTTCGGGTACCTATTTTGCTGAAGCCACTGCTTGGCTCTGAAGGAACCGGCGTCTGAAGGAGTCTGGTGCGGCTGAGCCAAGGCCAGGCTGGCGTGTAGGATAGAAAGCTCCCGGGTGTTTAGCTTCGGGGGTGGTCTCTTGTTTCCTTTTGAAGTTTCCTCTTTACAGGTGTTACCTGGACAGCTGGGGGGCTTAATATAGCGGATGTTTCTCCTCCGGTACAATTGAAACGGGTCTTAGTTTTGTGCACGAAATCCCTTTGCAATCCTATGCGGTAGGCCTCGTGTATCGCTTGGAACCTGCTCCTGGTTCTCTGTGGCAGGCAAGGTACCTTCCGAGCTTCTCAGAGGCTTGTTTCTGTGTACTGCCTCATGAACAAAGACTAAGGAACATGATTTGTAGAGATGCTGAGGTATTTAACCTACTTAGCAGCTGAACTTTTTTGTTAGTGGGAAGTGTAGCTGTTTCAAATCTTAAAACATTTTTCCTGCTTGCACACTGAGGCACATCGTGTTCCAATAAAGCATGGTACAGAATGCTTCCTACCACAGGAGTTGGGTAGAGTTCTCTTACCTCATGTGAGGTGAAATTGCATGTGGTTTTACTTCTTTCCTAGGATACACTGGAGTAGTGAAGTGTTGACCTCTTTTGGGGAAATACAGTGTTCAGTGATAGCTATTGTTTTATTTGGAAAGTAGAAATCTTATGTGCAAAACTAACTTTTGTGAGAGCCCAGATGCTGGAATAAGTCATGAGGTTAAAAACACAGAGGTGTTAGGTTTTTAAAAATGCTTGCCAAGTTTGGCTAAGCTTGTAGTTCTAGTATCTTGCTTTGAACAACTGTTGTGGTGCTTATATCATTTAGCACACGTATCTTATATATCTCCACTGGAGAGGTGGGGAATATGTTGGCATTATAAACAAAATGCTTATTTAAAGAATTCAAAGTCAGACTGAACTGTCAGTGCTCTGTTGATGGCAGCTGTTGGAACTTTGTTTGGGTTTGATGGACTGATAAATAATCACTTTTTAAGCTTGATCACAATCAGTATGATCAGCTATCAAATTTAACATTACAACTTTTTAATAGTTGAAAAAAATCTCTGAAATTCCAATATGAATTTATGTTTAGGTCTGTGTTGGTACTTGGGCTTTAAAGAGCTAGATATTCCCTCATGCATAAAGTAGTACCTTAAGTCATTGTAACTAAATAATCTATACCCCAGTTATACATTTTTTTAAATAGTTATTCTGTATGATGTAGTATATAAACTTATTATTTGTGACAAAGAAATGTGGCTTTTAAAGGCAAATCTGTTAGGGAAATTAGATGCTACTGTGGCTGAATAGTTAGCTTCCAAAAACGTAATCAGATAACTTAAGTTTTGTCTTTCCCGGCAGAGAAACTAGTTCAGGTTAAATAAACATAACTATTTTGTGTGTGTTGGGATGCACAGACTTCTTTGACGGCGCATTGTGTTTGCCACCCACCTTCTTACTGTGTGAGATTGAGTTGTAAGGGAGGTCTATTTTCCTTTATAACTTTGAGTTGTGTTCTTTGCATTTCTTAACGTGTAATTAAAGGTACCATACACAAGCCAACCCTTGTTTCTTAAAACACTGCAGCAAAAATGAAAAGTGGTAGTAAAGAATGAGGTCATGCCCAAAATGTGTGAGCCATAGACTGCCAGCAGTTTCCTTTTCTGCCCACTGAGCATTTGGGATTGTCTCCTCACTGAAACTACTGAAACAGTGTTTTGAAAGAGGTCCAGGAAACATAATCCAGTTTGTTTAGAAATTTCTTGATAGTGAAAACAGTTTTTTATGGAACGCATGCTGCCCTTTAACTTAATTTGCTTTAATGTTTACAGAATAATTACTTGGTATCACTTCTATGACAGGTCACTTAGAAAGTGAATGGAATAACAACTTTTAATGTATTGTTTTGAAAAGAGCACATGTGAAGCTCTGGTTTTCTACAGAATAAACTACCTATTTATGAATGACAGAAGAATGGAATTTAACTATTTTGCAAACAGCCTGGTGTGTTTTTACGATAAGTATGTTAGTTCCACTGTAAACTGCTACAGTACTAATCCACACACTGTAAGAATACGAGAGCTGGAGTTTCTGTCGAGCAGTGACCTGTGGGTGGGCCTAGGGTTATGTCTTGCTGGAGCTGCTTACAGGACTTCAGGTGCTCATGCCTGATTTTGTAACAGGTGGTCTGTAGACCTGTGTCTGTATTGCTCATAAGGGCTGTCTGAGGTCTTGTGGGACTGGACACCTGTAGTATGAAAAGCTTATTTCTTGGTCAAAGGTGTATATGTGTGTGTGTGTGTAAATATACGTTTAACAGAAAACTTCATTGCAGTGTTTAGGCATGAAAAGCACGTAATGTTTTACAGACAGAAGTAGCAATGTTGGGGTTTTTTTTCTCTCTCACAGCATCTGTATTGTCAGCTTTTGAACCAAGTATGAAATGCAGGAAATTTTTTGACCTTGAAGTTATTTTTTTAGAAGCAGTAGTAGTTTAAAGTTGCGGTGTGATCCAGGGACTCAGTTAAGCAAATTCCCTTCTGAAATGCCCAGTCTTTAAAACGCTTCTTCTTTGCAAGCCGTGTAATTTTCACGGAGCGCTCCAGGTATGTTATCATCATTTATGTTATCCTGGGCAGGGCTTTGGTAGGAATAAAATGTGGTCAGATTTTCTGAATTTATCTTCTAAAGCATAAACATTTTCAGTAGCCTTTAGCAGAAAGGAAGGAAGAAACAGTTCTCTTTTGAAGATAAGGATGCTTATTTACAAAAGACTTCAGGACACATTCTTATGGCATTAATTATAGGGGCTCATTTAAATGTGTGTCCACTTCTTTCGGGAAAAGCATGGAGGACATTATATACTTCTGTGGTAACTCTCTATATTCTAGAATTAATTTTGATAAAATGCCCTGTACATTCTTCGGTTTCTTTGGATGCGTGTTTTTGTCAGTCTAGAAGGGATCGTATTGAGTTTCATTTGTTCTTCAGTAATATTTACATTTCTGTGCTGCTTAGAGGCCCGGATCTGGATAGTTTTGTTTTGCTAGGCACAACAGAGATATCTGAATAGTCTTTACTGTATAGTATCCAGAAAATACAGGAACATAAGATTTAATGTGGATCTTTGTCATGCGCCTTTTACATTGCAGTTTTGCAAGTTGCCATGTGGTACCTAAAGCCACAGTAGTAGTTGGAGCTGCCTGTAGAACCGTACTATTACTGGACGGTACCACAGGTTTCACTTGAAAGTAGGGTATGGGATGTTCCATAAGAGCTATTTGTCGTTGTGTACCTGTGAGTGCTTCTTAGCGTGAAGTGGAAATGTAGTTCTCGGACTGGTCCCAAGCCAGCTGTGCTTGTAGTGTTGGCTGTGGCATGTCCCACAGAGCCTGACTGGGCTTGGCAGTCTAAAAAGCATCCCTTTGGGACTGCAGTTGGCGTTGATGTGTGTTGACTTAAAACTCTGTAGATGATTTTTGGGTAGATTTGTTTTGTTCTTGTTGTTTGGTTTGGTTTTTATAAAAGTAATGAAAATTGCAATGAGGAAAAAGGGGTTTTATTATACAGTGGCAGTTGTGGTTTTAGATAACTTTGGTAGGCCTAGGTTATTCCCAGTTCTTTGTTTCTGGGAACTAAGTTTCTCTTCTCAACTTCTGTTTAACTTGCTTCAGTAATTGCCTCTTCAGTCCATTTTTTTTCTCTAGCAACTGTAAAACATTTTAGAATCAGCTCACATGGATGAATAGAGGCTTATAGGTATTATTCTTCCACAAGTTTGCAGGCCATTTTTCATATGTCCTCTCTTGAACCTTTAGTAAAAGACTAAAATAAAACCCCCTCCAAAATAAAACCCCTTTAGATTACTCAAGTACCAGAGGTGGATGTGTTATTTTTTTGCTGTTCACTGTCAGCAGAACTGCTCCCAACATAATTGGGTCCATAACACGCTTGAGATGCTGGAATCTTTCACTGCTCATATACCTTCAGGATAGTCCTGACTTTGGATGCTGTAGATGCTTGACTTGACTTCTCGTCCTGTAATTCTTGCTTTCAGAAAGTACAAAGAGTAGACTTGGAGGTTGATTGAGGCTATGTTAACCTTGGGGTAGGTATGAAACGGAAGTACGCCAGAACATTGGTAGCCATCTTTTCTTTAGAATCTGGAGAGAATGAATATTTTATGCTGTGAGTATTTGTGTATTATTTCAGAGACTGAGTATATGTTGTACTAAGATTATTGCATAATTAAGATGACTTGGTCTACAAGAGCTGCTGTCACTTGTTTGGATTTTTTGACTACCTCAAGTGTTTTGTGCAGATACAGTGTTTCATTTGGCCATTTGCTGATTCCTCTTGTGCAAACAGTTGTCTGTGTCCTGTGGCTTTTTAAAAAAGATTCATGTTTTCTTTCCACTTATATTTCCATATTCAGAACCTCTGCATAGACTCTGTAGAGGAGTTATTGAGGTAACTGCTCAGATTTGTTATACTAACCTAAACCATTGCTGTCTGCTGTTGAAGAAAAGAAGCTCTGCTGTTTAGAAAACTTAAATTCAGTAATTGTTTCCTGTTTACTTTTGTCTTTGACCCTTCTTAAGAGGATGAGCAGACAGTTAAATGAAAATAACTTTTCATTCATAGTAGTATTGCCAAATTGCAATTAGGTAGAGCGTGGTGAAGTGCTCCTCCAAGTGAGTCAGAGGAACCAGAGTTAAAAAATGGAAGAAGGAACTTGTATCCTTTCTAATTGGGAACTTTATAAAGCAAAATGAAAGGTGACACTGAGATGAAATTGTTTCAACTCGGTGTTTTTAATTGTGAAGCATTTGAAGGAAAAAACCCTCTGACTTCAGTAGCTAAAAAGCTTCTATTTTTAGAAAGATGTTTCAGGTTTTATTCCACAGAGTGAGTTTTGGTTCATGATATTTGATGTGATCAAAAATGATTTTGTCCTGAAACTTTTCCTGTTCAGGCTGCTGAATACTGGTTCTTAATCATTGCTCAAGCTGCCTGATCACTGATGCTGAAGATCACTTATGTAAATCCCACTGTCTGAGTAGTTTTGTGAGTTACAGACTGTTTATGTATTTACTGACATCTTTCTCTCTGTATATAGGAGAGTCTTATGTTGTATAAGTACTTTTTACAATAGCCTTAAAGCTTTAAGCCACAGAACTGAACATCGTCCTATTTTGTATTGTGTGACACCAAGGAAATTAATTCCTTTATAGTAGAAATTATCAAATTTTATGCAAAAGATGTCCGCAGCTTTCCTGGTAAGGGGCTTGCACAGACTCCACAGTTGTGTTCTTAGTCACTAACTTCAAGGAAAACGAAGAAAAAAATTCCTTGCTTTATTTTAGTATCTTTAAAGATTTTTGACTTGAAATCATCTAGTTTCTTTTGTAGGAAGACTTTCTGGAGGTATTTCTCACTTTTTTTAGTTGCCATGTGATTTTGGTAAGGGTAGTTTTCAAGTTGCAGAAGTCCCAAGTATTTCGTGAGACATCTTCAAGATGCTGTATTTTAGGCTGTCTTTGATGTTGTTGGGGTCAGGTCTAGTGACAGACTAGCTGTAGCAGCTACCCTTAGATGCTCTAGTGATATGGGGTGTAATGGTGCATTGACCCTTGGAGGATGCTGATTGGGGGGCAGTACCTTGGAGAGCAGATGTTGGCCCTGTTTCCTTCCATTTGCCCTGAAGGTGATGCCTTGGCCTTTGCAGGTCCTACAGTTTTGTCTTCTGTGGAGGGACTTCAGGGCTCTGTGGGACTCGCCCTTTTTAGTTTGCAGAATTCCTTATCTTCCACGTTGGACAGAAGATATTTCTTCATTGTTAATACCTACTTTTCACTTTGTGGCTTTTAATTCCTTGCTACTTAGATTTGTCTGTGTTGTTGCCGTTTGCTTCTGCCTTCCTGTGCTCAAGTAACATTGAGTCAGAAAAGCATGTATGGCTTCCAGCAATTACATTCTGTGGAAAAGTGATGAGCGCTCTGCAATTTGGCATTTTAGGGATTGGAAGGGAAAAAGCAGTGTTTACTTCTTGGTTCCTCTTTATTTCTTGTATTTACTACTTTGAGTATTTAATCTCTATACTTGTTAATATTCACAGTGGATCTTTCATCTCATCTATTTGGAACTGTTCTCATAGCTTTCAAAGTTGGTATTTTTCTGTGCTTGTGATTTTATTTTTTTTTCCTCCCTTAGTTTCTGTTCTGCTTACCGTATGCTCTTTCTGCTCTTCCCTCTATCATCTACCCTGTTTCAGTGTTGCTATACGTGTAGGTCTACGTCTTCATATTACTGTTTCCTTTAACGACTTCTGTAATAGATTTTTTGGTTTTTTTAAAATTTATTTCCAGTATTGTCTCTATGACTCTTCAGGTCTGAATCAGAAAAGATGAGATGTATCAGTCAGAAATTGCCTGTGAATGATAGCAGTGCTACCTTAGTGTCTTGGTGCTTTTAGCAAAGCCTGTTGAGTACCCCACTGTACAGAACAGTGTTTTTTAGGGAGAGAAAGTCTCTGGATAGGATGGCCTTTAGGATGCACTTTTAGAATTTTTTTTAAATTCATTTTTTTAATGCAACTTGTCTGTTAGTTTCGACAACTTAGGTAACTAATAAGGAAGGATTTTTGCAGGCTAAGCTATGCATTTATAGTTGTCAGGATGCTGGGACAATGTGAAAAATTATCTTACTGCCTTCAGAAGCAAGTGGTTGTGATGATCACTCAATGCTGATTACACTAATAGCATGCTACAATTAAACATAGCTGAGGCCATTTAATTTGTGTTGCTTAAGTGTATGTTGGGGCAATTTCTTTTCATTTTGTGTTGCAAATTATCAGTTTCTAGAATGTAATCTGTGAAGAGGTGAGAAACCATTCTTTTTCACTTTCTTCTTTTCCTTGTATGGGAAGTAATTGCTATCCACATGCTAAACATGGACATAAAAATGTAAGAATCTATGTGGTTTGCTTAATGCTTTGTAAAAATACCCAGTATATTTGTAGTTCTGTGGAGTTTTACTTCTGGAATTTTCCAGATCTAGTGTGTGAGGTGAAAGGTGAACATCTTGAAAAAATCTGGTGCAAATGCATTACAGCTGTATGGATACTTATAGAACCTTTCTGGGAGATTTAGCATTGGAACAACTGGTTGAAAAGCTGAAACCTGTCAATAAAGGTCTCTGTGGAAAAAGTGCCTTTGTGTGTTGACCTTTGTTTAGCTAATTTGTAGAAGGTCTGTAAATAAGACTTCAAAAACATGTGACAGTTGAGGCGTGATTTATGGATCAGCGATTGATGCACATCATTGGTTGCCATCTATGAAGTGGGTTAACTTCCACTTGAGCATTTCTAATCTATAAACAATTCTATAATTGTTTATAGAAACTTTTTGAAGTTGAGGATAAAACTAAAGCATAGCCAGGTACTGTGGTCTTAACTGTGTTAGCCAAAAGGTTTACTCTATACATGAACCATGAAGTACTTCTCTACACTTACAAGAGTAGAAGTCTTGCTTTCTAGGCTGCAAGTGGATTTTTCTTGAGAAGGTAGTCTGTTTGCCTCCATGTGGTGTTTAGTAAAAAATGGGAACGGAAGGACACAAATTGCATGTTCTTCATGTGTGTGCTTTCTGATGTGTTGTGCAGCATTCATTGTTGTTGTCTCTGTGTCTTCTGAACTCATTTTGAGAGAACTTGAAAATTTGTAATAAAAATTTTCAGGAAGTGGTCAGTTGCTTGTTTATTACTGTGACATGTAACTACTACATTATTCATAAGGTACAGTACAACCCGCTCTATTTTTACTAGCAATTAAAATTGTTTAAGTTTGTGTGAACTGGAAAACTAGTATCTTCCAGAGTCCTTTTCTGTCAGTAGTCTCTACTTTTTGCAAATCTCATGATCAGTCTTCATTCTAAACTGTCTGGGCATCAGTAAACCTGTCAATACAATACTTGTGTACTCTTGGGCTTGGCGAAGCTGTTAACAGTTCTGGAAATGGACAGTGGCGTATTTGCAAGGGAGGACAACTTCAGGAAAACTGTAGAATGGCCAGAAAATCAGAATGGGGAAAATGGTCTGTCTGTGACCATTCCTTGCACAGTACAGCTTATGCCACCCTTTTCAGTTGCCTGGTGTTTCAGCCAGGAGGTGCATGGCAGCAGTGCATTCAAGGCTAGCCGTCATGAGCTGGTAGAAGAGTCTGAACCAATTTATTTTCCTTTCTTAAACTCATATAGGGTAGCACTTGGGAGTGTGAGCTCAAAAGCTCACTAAAATTAAGTATGTTTGCTTGGTTTTAGAATGATCAATGCAGTAAATCCTTTGCTGCATAGGCCACACTCTCTGACTTCTTTTCCAGTTAAGTAAACTAGCAGTGGCATATTCCTCTGATCAAAGTAGTATTTTTAATGCAAGCTATTTCTTTTCCTAATCCTTGAAATTCAACTTCTACATTGAAGTGTTTCTAGAGAAAGGTCTTGATGTTTTATTTGTTGATATAATATTTAAAATAGAGACAATATGATCAGGTTGGTTGTATTTGAGATCAGTTTTCGTCACTGTAAAACTCTTGAAAAGTCTTAACAGCAGTGTCAGTTAGGAGCTTTTCAAAGTGGGCTAGCTTTGTACATTGTGTATAGACATAGTGACAAATACTGACTCGGGTGTACTTGCAGATAGGTGACCAGCAAAATGTCATTTTGATATAAATGGGTATTTGTAAATGTTTTCTGTTTGGGTGAGAGATGCTTGTCATGAAACTTAACTGCAATCTTAGAAATACTTGTACAGACTGTAGTTGTTACCTTTGGGTGTCTCTAACTCCTTTTGGCCTACAGTTCTTTCAGAAAAACAGCAATCCAATTATGATTTAGCCAGTAAATTAGTGAATACACCATGTGTTTCGGTGAGGCATTAGAGAAGGATTATCTAGCAAAAGTGTGTGTAGAATTTGAGCATGTGTTTCAAAGTTGAGAAAGCAATTCTGCTGCTCATCTCTCCCTTCTCTATATTCTTGGTATTTTATACTTTTTTTTTGAGTGAGAGTTCCTTGTGTTTCTAGATGAAAACATACTGCATTGGAGTTCAAACGCTCAGCAAGCTTTCAAAGAACAGCCTGAAACTCCATTTAGTATAATGACCCCATTGCCCGTTTATATATGTTATCTCCTTGTTTAAGCAAGCTCAAAATTAATCAAGAAATATATTGCTCATATTAAAATGTCATAGGTTTTGTCCCTAAAATTTGGAGCACAATCATTATGTGATATTGTTACAAATGTGCTGGTAATCTGTTGCTTTTTACTGGCTGTGGTGGCTCAGTTATGGGCCTTTTCTTTCAGGTG
The DNA here is from genome assembly GCA_013397515.1 of Upupa epops. Lineage (NCBI taxonomy): Eukaryota > Metazoa > Chordata > Aves > Bucerotiformes > Upupidae > Upupa > Upupa epops. Next base: position 416,305 of record VZRI01004062.1, read on the forward strand.
AAGAGTCGTTGTATGCTGTGACTGATTCATAGTGTGCCAAGTAGTTCAGCTGAACTAATTTGCAAAGATCTCACTTGAAAATAGTATGCTTTCTGTAGTAGGTATTGTAATTTTTACATTTCTTGCTACTTTTAATTACAACTAATAGAAAGCTTTTGGAACCTTATTCATGCTATTAGATCTTTGTTCTACTTACAAAACAGTTTGATATACTTTGAGTTGTACGTTTTCACCTTGAAGTAGTGTTTTAAAAATGTTCAAAGAGGGAGTATTTAGAGAAATGTAATTAAAAACCAGAGTCCTTTTCAAGTACTGATCTGTTATTTTCAGACTTAGTATATTATTTAAAACATAAGAATACAGGTACTGTATTTTAAGTTGAAGGCAAGTAGTCCTTTATTATAGCAGGAGTTTTGGCATTGACAGTGTCAGCAATAGCTTTGACATTTACCTTGTGGCAATTAATGATAGTCTGCAAAGTGAGGGGTTAATGTAGTGCTTGTCCAATCCTAAACTGATTCTTTGAGAAACTTGCAGTGGCCACTGTCAAAATAAGATGGACAGCCTGACTCTAGTCTAGTATGCCTTTTGGTGATGTAAAGCAGACTTGATTGTATGATAATACTACTTAAATTGAACTGACTTCTTATTTCTTTTTATTAAAAGAGGAACTCTCAACAACTTTAATATAAAGGCAGACATGCACTCTTCCCTGAATTGCAATGTCTTATCTCAGAGTTGAAGAGACAGCTTTGAGTACTGAGGTAAAACAAGACTCTGAAATAAAACTACTTTTTAAAAAAACTCGAGCAACTGGCATACGTGCTTTTGAATGGCTTGATAGATTTTTTTCCTCGTAGGTTTTTTTGTAGAGTTGATAAATCCTAATAGACTTTGGCTCACTCTTGCTGTACCATCAGGCTCCTGCTCCCCTTGCTCAGCTTCTGTGGAAATGCAACTTGGTGGACTGGTGTTTATGCTGCATAGCAACTTGGGCTCTGCTGTGTCTGAAAATTGCAGTGCTGCTTCTGGACTTGAACTGGTTAATGAAGTAGCACAGTTGTGTAGCTGTTTGAGATGCCATGTCTGGGAGTTTATTTAAATTATAATTCATCTGGATAGAACCAACTTCAGTGTCTTGGATAAATTGTCAGCCAGTGATTGAGATTTGACTGCATTTGAAGGAATTTCATGTGGGCCTCTTCTCGGAAGCAGTTGCTGTGGTTTGGTCTCCTTAAGGCAGAATTCATAAGATGTTTTTAGTAAAGGCAGTGGTTGGCTGTGGTAGATGTGTGTGAGCATTTTAAGTGTTAAGTCTCAAAGCCATCATGACCTAGCAACATAAGGATTGCATTGCTTTTGAGAATTGCCAATTTTTAAATTTCATACAGCTTTTCGGTCTGCTTCTACTGTTTAGTGTGTTATAACATGCATATGTTATAAATGCATGTTATAATAACTAATGCATGTGTGCATTAGCATGTTATAATAAAAAGGTATTAGATGTTTGGAGAAGATGAGTGAGATGGAAAGTGTAGAGATCCAAAGAGAGGGGAATTTTGTGGCAGTTTCATGTAAACAGATATATAAAGGTAGCAAAATCACCTGATTTGCCCTGTTCTGATAAGTGATGTTGAACAGATGATCATAACAAGGCTTGTGTTCTTCCTAGTTTGGTAACTAGACTGTACATTAAAATACTGGACTAAACTATTCAGGGGCTATGTGAAATTTATGTAGATGCTGAATAACCAGCAGTGACTGATTCTGGGGATAGTTGGGGACCACTTGTAACTGCTTTTTCCATACTCTGAGTAGCTTCTGTATTTCCATTTGTAAGAATCTATCGTTGTGTAGACTTTAAAACATTTGTCAGATTACTTAAAATTGCTTTTATGTTCAAAAGTGTAGGTTTAAGTGTCTAACAGGCCAGTAATGTGATAGCCAGTTTATTTTTCAAAGGAAATGACACTTTAAAAGGTTACTCATTTTTGTCTTTAAGGTATCATGTTGCCTCTGTAATATTTGCTTAGTAATCTCTCTATTCTTTGTAATAAACTTGTAGGGAAGCAGTAAACATACCAAGTTGGAGTATTTTTAAGAAATTTAGAATTTGTGCTGGTCTTTAAAATGAATTCAGGCATGTTATGGGATGGTAGTTTTTATAATTACCCTTAATGCCCTAGTGGTATGATGAGGGTGACCGTTGACAGCTCAGTATCATAAATACAGCATAAAGGCACTCAGAAACACCTTTTTTATATATGACAGTACTTTCCACATTAGCATTTCAGCACCCGGGAGATGTATGTGTATACCAGTGTTCTGGAGTGCTTTTGTTTTATGGAGACTGAGTAGTGCAGAGGCTTATTCCCTCACTGGAAAGTTGGGGGGAAGCTTGAACAGTTCAGCTATCACTACTGAAGTTGATGCTGTCGTCTTAGATGCTTGTATAAGATGACTTTAAAGGCCTGGAAGAACTGACAGATCGAGCTAAGGCAGTAATGAGTTCTTTATAATAAAAAATGAGTAATTCTAATAGATGAAAGTAGAAGAAATGGTAGACACTAATTTATTCTTACTTCCTGTTACTCATAAACAGAAATACCATGCACCCCTACCCCCCACCCCCAAGTATCAAAAAAATCCCAATGCATGGAAAAAAAGGATTGGTTCCCTATAGGGGGAAAAAGGGTACCTTTACAGAAGATAATGTGTATATTTCTTTCAAGATATCGGGGAACAATTTCTGAGAATAATGTCCATTCTGACAGTGATCTAGTCTTTCCCATGAGAAGCTGGTATCAGATGAGTCTCGGGGAAGGAAGGGGAAGGAGCAGAATCTGTACACATTTGTATCTCCTAAGAGTTAGTCTTAGAAAACTTCAGTATATCTGTTTATTGTTTCTGAAAGTAGAGGAAGTAGACTTTTAAAAATTATTTGGTTTACTTGCCATTTGACTTTGTATTTAGTGTGATAAGTGACCTTTGGACACAAGATACTCCTAACAAGTCTAGCATGATGGTTGTCCTTGAGGTCTAATTACAGTCTGATACTCTAGCTCTGAAGTTCTTACTAAAAATTTGCTTATAGGCACCTGAGCTTTGTTTGGTCACAGTTGAAATTATATTGCTTCCTTGTTTACAATTGATTTATATTTTTTCTAGTGTTATGTAATGTCCTTGGTTTAGTAGCTTTAATTGTTTTGGAGGTTTTTGTAGCTTGGGAGATCAGGTTTCTAGTGCTGTAGACACTTCTAGCAAATCACCTTTTTATGCAAGATTAGGTAAATCACTAAAGTTCTCATTTAAAACTAGCCAAGTAAAATAAGAGACTGGAGAAACAGCAAGACAATTTTATTTTTCCTGAAATGTTTTAAATTTTTACAGTTTACACAGTTTATTAGGGTTGGAAGAGGCCTTCAAAGGCCATTGGGTCCAACCCTTCTGTTCAAGCAGGATACAGATTACTGAGAACCATAACTGCCATTACTTGGAGTAATTTTAAATAACTCATGTCTTTCTTAGGTGGTGGTACTGTGACTAAAAAAATGTCTAAAACATCTTGGTAATGCGTCAGTAAAATGAGATATTGCAAGTATGCAAAAAGATGCCATTTTTTACATCATATCTGTAGAATATATTCAGCTGCAATTTATCTACATAACTATCTTTTTTTTTTTTTGTTATGGATCTGCTTAAGGCCTTCAGCATTCTGGATTTTTACATATGCTAAGTGTAGCCATATCTTCAGGTTCTACCTGTAGATGAGCAGTATTAGGATGCAGTTATTCCAGGTAGGGTGGGGCAATTTTATGTGTTCAACAAGTGTGAATTTCTCTGACTTGTACTCCATGTTTTTATTTCCAGCCTCCCCTTATGTAATTGCCACCCACAGTATTCAGTGTCATATAAAGCCAGTAATAATGTGGATAGTTTTAAGTTAGTTTGGTAAGTTGGCTCTGCTCATGTCCTGCTGAGGCTGTCTTCTGTGGCAACACTAGTAGTCGATTATGGATACTGTTGGTAGTGTGGACTTGAACTGGATAACGCTGACTTTGAAATTGGTGCTAGCACAGGGCAGAGGTGTTCATGTGCGTGGAAAGCAAGAGGGAAAAGAAAGGACTGGAGAATGAGGGAGTCTGAGGCTTTAACTGAGAAGTTGCTAGAGCAAATTTTAAGGAAGGAGTGCCTGGAGAAAGAAGTGGCCACAGCAGACAGGGGTGAAGAAGTTGAGCCTAGAAGTGGAGTGTCATTGCTGAGAAAGATACTAATAGATCACAGAATGACTGGCTGAAAAGCTCTGGAGTATGTATTATCAATTCTTATTGATGAGAGTGCACAAGCTATAACTTTGATGCACTTCAGATGCTCTCACAGCATGCAAGTACACAATAGAGCATCTTGTGGGAATATCTGCCTTAGGTATGAAACTAGGGGAAAGGCTTATCTACCAAATCAATGTGCAAGAATGAGGCTTGCCACAGCTTAAGTTTTGGAAAAAGCTTCATGTGATTGTTACTGCTGGGTTTGAAACATTAGAATTTTGAGAGACTGGGGACAGTATGTTAAGGAGAATTTAAGGCACAGCATGCACAGTGCTTGAATATGGGAGAATGAAGGATGTGCTTTATTTAAAAGTGCATGAGCCCATTTTAAACTACTAGCCCCTTCAAGGTAGAAGACAACTAGTTGGAAAGGAGAGACAGACATAATCAGTTGGAATTGAAATAATTTGCAGCAAGTCTTTTTACAGAACTGACTGAAGTTAGCAAATGTGCAGGAATGATGAGTGTGGCTGTGCCTATTGCTTGTGTGTCAGTATTTTTTTCAATTAAAATACTAGAAAGGCTTCATAGTGAATTGTTGCTGTTCTTCAGGCTTCATGTGTCTGAATGGAAGCTCTCTAAATACAGAGGACTCTGTAAGTTGGTATTTACAGTAAGCCTAAGATGTTAATTTTGATTGAGGGCACAGATCACCTGAGCTAAAAAATATAATTTCTGCGAAGAAGAAGAGAGACCTTAAATGAAGGTCTAGCAGAAGCAGCTCTGCCAGATATGTTGCTGCCTAACTTGATAGTGGTACAGATTTATGTCAGCCCCATGGAAAACTTCAGCCTCACTGTGGTTGTTCCTGTTTCGGGCTTCCTGAATATTTTTAGGAATAAGAGCAGTATTCTTTCTAGGTTTAGAAAGAAAAAGGAAGTCGTGGTAGTCACTGTGTTGGCAAAGATGAGTAAATATGACCAGTTTAAACTGAAGATGAAGGAAGGTTTAGAAATGTATGAATGCATATGTAAGACCCTCCAAGTTAGAATTGGGTTTGTTGCTACTGAATTATCAGCTTTGAGGGAGTTAGTCTTAGTAAAACAGTAGTCACAAAATCTGAAAGCATTTATGAACCTTTTGTGCTGGGCAAGTCTTTTATTAGATATTATCTATAGTTAAAGGTCTGTCTTTGGTGGTGAGCTTGACCTGAATTGTTTGGCAGAGTCGTTTTCTTCAGTGGTGTGCATTGTCCTTAAGAGAGTCAAGTATCCTGGTAATTTCTGGTGTTTAAAATAAAAAGTACTATCAAGTGATACTCAGCTTCTAGTATACTTGTCGATTTTGTACTTTTCTGGTATTATGTAGCCATCTCTGAGTGAGACAAAGATAATTTTTAGTGTTTAATGGTATCCTGTCGGGAGTCTGTTTTTTGTCTATTTTATATTTGCGTGTGTGTGTATATATGAAGATGTGTGTATGCGCATGACTAGTGTCTTTATTTCAAGTAAGTATTGTGAGGTTATTTGCATAAATAATATCATATACTTTCTGATCTATGCCAGTAGATTTTTTCAGCACTTAATGCTGAAATTTCACTTGGAATGCTTGAAATTTCACATGAATGTAGAAATGAGTACTCAGTTATAAACAAAATGGTCAACTTAAAAGTTGTGCTGACATTCTCAATTCATGTAGCAATAAGATAACTGTAGTAGGGTGTAGAAATTTAGCACAACAGTAAAGTGAAAATTGTGTGCTGATAATTGGGAAAGGTATGTAGCCAGTAGAGTTGGTTGATGTGTAGCTGGAGTTATGCGCTACTGCTGATGTTTGGCTTATTCGCATGTATAAACGTTTTTTTAGATGGAAGTGGGACTTCTGACAATACCTTACTGAAATATTTGGGTTTTGAATTTACTACCTAACCGTTGTGTTTTCCAGGTATAATAAATGTGGTGTTTATTGTTTTGCCAGTTAGTGAGTGATTCACTATGATTAAATGTCAGTATAGACATGTCTATGTTTGAAAGGAATAGTCATCAAGTCATCAACTTTGCTAGTCAGTAAGGACTTTCAAGATAAGAACAGTGTACTTATATAGTTTTGTTGTTGGGGGTTCATTTGGGGGGGTTATTTTTCAAATCTTTAGCTGATCAGGAAAAGAAAGTTAAGGTCTTCTGGTTGTCTCCAAATGCAGACTTCCACAATTTGGGAGGGAGTGAGGAGGCAGAAGGTTCACATTTACAAGTGCATGTCAGTCAGCAGTTCCCAGTGTTGCTTAGGAAGAGGATTTCACAAGAAGAGGATTAGAAGAAGGGGCTGTTCTCCATCAGTACTTCACACAGCAGCGTTGAAGAATGCTGTGCAGTTTCTATTTTCAACCTTATCATTGTTTACTGAAGCAAAAGATACATGGATTCTTATAAGGACTTCAGCCTCCGATATGAAAATACGTTTACAAACTATGTATTTTTATTTTTTATGGTAATTTAAAATAAAAATAGAAAACCTGCACAGGTGGATTTTTTTCCTACTAATATGTTCATGGTTTTGTTTTCTTTAGTATCAGATATTGAAGGTGCTGATGGGTTGCAGCTCAGAAAGGAACATGCCCTCAAGATATTTGCTTACATCAATTCCTGGACACAAAGGTAATTTTGAACTTCATGAGGTTTAACATGGCTGGGTGTAAAGTCTTGACCTGGGTCAGGGAAATTGTCACTGTCAGTGCAGGCTGGGAGACGATGTGATTGAGAGCAGTCCTGGACATGAGCAAACTGTGCCATTCTGTGAGCCCAGAAGACCAATTGCATCCTGGGCTGCATCAATAGAAGGCTCATGGAGGTGATTCTCCTCCTCTGCTTTGGTGAGATCCTACCCTGGAGTACTGCATCCAGCTCTGCAGTCCTCAACATAAGACCAATGTGAACCTTTGGTAGCAGAAGGTATCAGAGGGGGTTGGTACACCTCTCCTATATAAACTGCAAGAGTTAGGATTGTTCAGCCTGGACAAAACGTGTTTCTGAGGTCACCTTCAGTCTTTCAGTACTTAAATGAAGACTACAAAAAAGATGAGGAGAGCCTACTTAGCAAGGCCTGTTGTGGCAGGAAAAAGAGGTGATGGTTTCAAGCTATAAGTAGGGACATTTAGACTAGACATAAGGAAGAAATCTTTTCACAATGAGGGTGGTGAATCACTGGAACAAATTGCCCAGGTTGGCTGTGGAGGTCACATCCCTCAACTTTCAAGGTGAGGCTGTGAGCCACCTGCTCTAATTGCAGATGTTCCTGCTCATTGTGGGGGGCGGTTGGACTAGATGACCTTCACAGGTTCATTCCAACCCAATGCATTCTGTGATTCTGCTAAACAATTAAAATTCTTAGTGTAAGGCTGTCTTAAACCAACTACATTATTTCTTTTAATCTTTTGCTTAAAGTACTGATGTTGGAATTTTTTTTTTTAGGAAGAAGTAGCTGTATCAACTATTCTTTTTACCTCTCAGTTACTTTATTTTCAGCACAAGGAATTATATGGGTATTAGAATAAAAGAACAGTAAGGATGGGATTCAGTATTTAGCAGTGGTCACAAGACCAAGTGTATCCATATGAAATATTTGGAACAGCAGGGATTGGAAAACATTACTCTGTTGTTTAAAAGTTTTCAGAATTAAAATAAGGATTTTCATATTTTGGGCACCTGAGAAAGCGGAATAGTTTTCCTCATTCTACACAAAGAAGGGCATTCAAAGCAAATTTGTTATCTTCTGCACTATGCTATTAGACACAGAGAAGGAATTTGAAATCAAACTGAACAGCAGCAGCAGAAACTAGAATGATGTCACTTCTCACAGGTCCTAGATCTCAAGTTTGCCTGAGAAAATTGCAGCTGAGGCATTTTCCAGGTCTTCATCTGTTCAGTTTTATTCTGTTCAACAGCTACACTGTGTCAACCTCAACCTGAAGGAAAAATAAGGAGTGGATAACATTGAACTCTAATATTTTCTTCTGGTTTCTTTTTTACCTTCTACATGTATGGTATCTTACTGTTAAAAGAGTATGAAAAGCAGTCCCTAAGCTGTTCAAAGCAGAGTCTAGCAGAGAGGCCGCAGGAAGGAGTTTTAATTTACGTTTTAATTTTGTGTTCTATTTCTATTTTGTCAAAAAGACATTTTGAAAGTTCTGCTCGTTGTTTGGTGCTTGAGGCCTTCCTTAAGAACAACTTTTTTTCTTACCTGTACTTTTAAATTCTTCCTTTTCTTCAGAGGATTAGTTAGCAGCTAAGCCTGAAGAATACCATCTTTTCCATATGCGTGTAGTGTTTCCATTTCCGTTTTCTTGAAATGACCATGTTCAGAGGATATTGCACTTGTATTGTGCTTATGTTTTTCATAGATCTTTAATGTTTGGTGGAGCATTTTTCCCTCTGAACATCTTCAGTTGCATGAAGACTTGGACGTTTTGCACATACATCAGTCTTGAAAGCAAAAGTGCCTGCCTGTGAGATGTTCCTCCAGTATTGGTTGATATTCAGAGACAGATAAGAAGTATTCACCAGACTTTATTCCAATTAATAATGAAAATTACTTGTTACAACCAAGTAATTTCTAGGCATAAGAGGTTGGCCTATTGTACATAATTTTCCTCTAGGATAAGTGCTTGAGGATACACTTGGTTTAGCCTGCAGTTTATTGTTGTCATGTCTTAATACAAAAATGACAATCTAATTTTCAAATGGGTAAAGGCAGTCTATGCTTACGCAGTATTAAAAGGAATTTTATTCCTGCATAGATGGAACTAAGTGTTTAAGTTGCTTCTAGCACCATATCTGTGCTGGAATTAGGGAGTACTGAATATTATCTTTGTGTAACCCACTAAAAACCAGATTCAAAACATATGTGCATTAAGAGCTGTGGCTCAAGGGCATGTTTGTATTCCATCAAGAAAGGTAACACTCCCTACCTGTCAACATTCTGAGTTCTGTCTCTTCTTTTTCCTTGTAAATTTATAGTTTACTAAGCTCACTTTGAAGATGAAATCGTAGAATATCTCAACTTAGAAGAGGCCTATAATCGCTTCTTATTTAGGACTTCTTGCCATATCTTTTTCCTGCAAATTTATGTGCAATCTTTACACTATTTTAGTAACTGAGAACTCCAGTCAGGGAGTAGAGATGATGGTTCAGCATATACCAGAGTAAGGGTTTCCACTGCAAGACTGCTACTAGTTTGTATAGCAGTTATATCATGCAGTAGAATTTGAGTGAGAAGCTGCCTGGCCCATCTCAAAGATTCTGCTACAAGCATATGACCTTTGATTTTAGCTTTGGTTGAAGTACCCTTGCTTATTGATTGCTTTCTTCTCTGTATTTGGCAGGATTTACATCTTTTAAGGGAAAGATCATCCACCTTTTGTTCAATATGAGAACATGGTTGGTTTGTGTGAAGTGTTCCCAGACAAGAGGTTCTGGTGTTTCTGTCTTGAGGGGATGTATGCACCCAGAATCTCACTGACATGTATAGTTTTCCTTGCCCACAGTTAGAGCTATATTGAGAGTTTTCTAACTTCATTATTTGATTCATTGTATTGAAGTAATGGAATATAGGTTCCAGGCTTGTTCCTTTTGGTTTACAGTGTGTCAGTAGACATTCAGAGGAATAATCTCTGAGCCTACAAAGTGAAGAAAATAATGAAGATAGTTAATGCTGCTTTTTACCTCAAGGGTAAGGGGTATCAATGTGAATGGAGTTTCTATCCAAATGCAGATAATGCATGTGAGCTTAAATGCTCACTTGAAAATCAAATTGTTCCTCAGCCCTGTGCAGTTAAAAAATAACAATAGTTAGTTCTTGCAGAGCTGATATCAGGTGGCTTATTGCAGTAAATATAAACTCAGAAAGCCAGATGAGGAAATGTATTCAGGAACTTACTGAAGAACTTTGCTTTTCATGTAGTACAGTAACCCTGCCCTCTAAGAGTTCTTGTATATGTTTTACTCACAGTGGCAGCTGCTAAATGATAACAGGGACTTCATACTTGAGTATGCATTTGGAAGTAATGGAATGTTCACAGGGTTTAAGGAAGGCTTTGTACCTCCCACCTGCTGCTGGGTAGAGTCTTGTTTCATTTGTATTTCCTTGCTTTTATGGGTCTGTCAACTATTTTGCTATTTAAAATATTTTAATATGAAGAGTTCTTTTGGTGTGTTACAGTTCTGATTTTAGCTGCTTTAGAAGTTTTAATTGTTTCCTCTGTTTTCTTACAGACAATGTCTGTGTTGTTTCAAGGAGTATAAGCATTTGGAGATCTTTAACCAAGTAGTATGTGCGCTTATTAACTTAGTGATTGCCCAAGTTCAAGCTCTGCGGGACCAGCTCTGTAAACATTGCACTATTAATATAGATTCAACATGGCAAGATCAGAGTAATCATGCTGATGAGCCCTTGAATGTAGAAGGAGAGTCTCACGAAGAAGAAAACGGAGAACGACAGAAGTCTATAGAGAGAAAATTAGATGCTGCAAGAACTTGTATCCTGACAGAGGAGGAGCCTGCAAAGAACACTGATGCTTTTAGCTTATGGAGCACTGATGAGAAAGAAAAGTTGTTGCTGTGTGTGGCAAAAATCTTTCAGATTCAGTTTCCTCTGTACACTGCTTATAAGCATAATACTCATCCTACAATAGAGGTATATCTTATCTATATGTATATATTATTTTGTGAAAGGTTGTTTGTTCTCATTGCTGTGTAGACTGTGCATGTTTGGCGATAGTTGCTTTCACGCAGGATGGGCACATTCAGCTCTCCTGTTGGCTTCAGTAGTACGTTTCAGAGAAACTTCTTAAATGACACATACTCTTACACTTTATTTAAAATATGCTTAATTGTTATAGGTAATGTATTGATAAGTGTTGGATGGAACTATACACTGAATTATTGTACTGTTTAAATAACAGGAAGGCAAAAAGGGGACTATAGCGAAGCCTTTCTTCCAGAAGGTAACCAATTAATAGTTTACTAATTTCTGTTCCTTGCGATTTGTGGTTCTAGAAGCAAAGCTTCATAGACTGAAGACCAAACTTGTTTGTTTAAACAGTTAATTGCCTGGGGTCACATAGCTTTGTTCCTTGGTGCTGTTCTTTCTCTGATATTTGTTGTAGCTACCATTCACATTTTTCCATGCTTTTTTCAGGGAAAAAAAACTCAGCAAACAAATTTTTCACAAGTCCTGCAATATTTAATGCACAATTTCTGAAATAACTATGATGGTGATAAGGTTCCTTAGTTCAAGTAATACACTTACTTGATGTGAAACTTGTGGTAGTTTGGTAATATTCACGTGCAAAGAAGATGTATAATTAGGTATAGAAAGAAAGCTTATACCCAACCATCTTTAGAGAAAGTCAGGGAATTAAACTCCAGCTAACCCCGTCTTATTTATGCTTTATTTCGAGAATTTGGGAGGTTCTGATAAGGATACCTCTGGTGACACGCCTTCCAAAATGAGTAGATAACAAGTCATGTCTAATTTTTGCTTGTCTTGTGGGTGATCACAAGATACAATCTCCTCTTATTGAGTGAATCCTGATGTATCTGGCGAAAAGTCTAGTTAAAACCTTCAACAAGGAGGGTTTTTTAGGTGGGCTGGATCTTGGTTTCTTATTCAGAAACATATGGGCATAAGTTGACAGAGCTTGTTTCACAGAAGTACAGAAAAATGAGACACAGGATTTGTGTTTCAGGTTTCCCATCATTTGCTTTGGCCTGCCTTTTAAACTTTCACCGTATGCAAATAAAACTGCAATTCAGCCTCTACAAGTAGGAACCATAGAGAGTAGATCTGTCTTGTCTCTTAAAAGAGAATAAATCAATGACTGAAGTGATTTATCTTTTGTACTCCTGTAGAATGTCTTCTGAGACTATCTTCTTAGGAGTATGCAATGAACAATTTTGGATCAGCTTTTCTGTGTAAGGATACTTGCTGCTTCTAAATTAAATTTCATGAGGGGTTTTTTTCTCTTCATTTTAGTTCTAAATTATAAAAAGAAAATACCAAAGTGCCTGGTGGGATTTTTTTCACTTGATGTACAGCCATAAAGCGATTTGGACACGTGTGGAGGCTGGCACTGTAGATGTACTAGTACATACGTATATAATTTGAATTATTGAATACTTTAATTAGCTATCCTAAAAACATTAAAGTGGAGACTCAACAACACTTACCTGAGATACAAAAAATGAGGCAAAAGGGTTTTATTTTTTTGCTAGACTGTGTAATCACAGAATGTTAGGGGTTTGGGAAGGATCCTTGGAAGATCATCTAGACCAACACCACCACCACCCCCCACCACAGCAGGATAACCTGCAGCAGGGCACACAGGAATGCATCTAGGCAGATTTTGAATGTCTACAGAGAAGGATGTCTCCAGAGAAGGAGACTCTGCAATCTCTCTGGGCAGCCCATTCCAGTGTTCTGTCACCCTCACAGTAAAAAAATTTTTCTAAGTTAAATGGAGCCTCCTCTGCTCTAGCTTGTGTCCATTAGCCCCTGTCCTGTAATTGGGCACCACTGAGTAGAGTTTTGCCATGTCCTCCTAACAGTTGCCCTTTACGTACTTAAAAACATTAATGAGAGCACCCCTCAATCTCTCTCAAGGTAAAGACCCCCCAGCTCCCTCAGCCTTTCCTCATAACGGAGACACACTTAATCATCTTTGTGCCTCTGTGCTGGACTCTTTCAGCCACTTCCCTGCCCTCCGTGAGTTGAGGGGCCTAGAACTGGCCACATGCAGTCTAGGCAGGGCGGAGCAGAGGTGGAGCGCCTTTCTTGACTTGCTAACCACGCCTCTTCCAGTATACTCCAGGTTGCCATTGGCATCCCAAAGAGGTGTGCTAGTTTGACATATGTGTTGTGTACCTTTTGAATTTCAGTTGAGAGCACGTCTTAGTTGGATTGAGACTAATTATTAGTCCCTTACAGTGTTTCTAGAGTGAGTGTGTAAAGGCTACAGAAGTCTAACTGGTAGCCAGAAGGGCTGTCTGCTCTTGTCAACAGAAGCATCTTACAGACAGATCTGCACCTGGGTTGAGGCAGTCC
>VZRI01004063.1:0-18088 GCA_013397515.1 Upupa epops
ACAACAAGATGAGAAGCAACTTCATCCTGATGAGGATGATGGAACCCTGGAAGGGGGCTGTCCAGGGAGGCTGTGGAGTTTCCTTCTCTAGAGATGTTTCAAACCTGTCTGGCCTGTTCTTGTGTTACTAGAGGGTTCTGCTGTGGCAGGGGGGGGGGGGTGGGGGTTTTGTGGGGCCTTNGTTCTGCTGTGGCAGGGGGATTGGGCTGGATCTTTTGCGGTCCCTTCCAATCCCTAACACTCTGTGATTCTGTGACAATTACGTGCCAGATAATCCATTCTGAATCCTTAGACATGAAATCCCAATATGGAAACATTTTTTTGCTTCCTAAAGGATGATTGAAGTAACTTTATCTGAAAGCTCGTGTTCTTTCCAGTTATAAATTAAAGAAAAAGGGAGGGCTTGCAGGGGGGTCTGCCTGTTTTCCCATAGCTTCCCAAAGAAGAGCTGTGTCATGTGTTGATCTCTATAATTTGCTTTGCAATGACTTGAACTCTGTGATTAAGCATACTAAACTTTGTTTTACTGCAGTCAGAGAGCCCTGGCCTGAAGAAGTCCGTGTCGCTGCTTTCTCTGAATACTCCAAACAGCAATCGCAAAAGACGCCGTTTGAAAGAGACTCTTGCACAACTGACCAGAGAAACCGACCTTTCACCGTTCCCTCCTCGCAAACGCCCGTCAGCTGAGCATTCTCTTTCTATTGGGTCCTTGCTGGATATTTCTAACACTCCAGAGTCAAGCACTACCAGTGGAGGTATTGCTAAAAATCTTACACAGGTTTTACATCATTCCAGGATTTAGCCTTTTCTGGTCCCAGGAAGGGTATTTATAGCTGAAAGGAAGGGAGGAAAAGCTATGGAGCTGAGAAATCAGGACAGCAGTACAGTGCTATTCCTAACAGCTTCAAATACTGCGCTGGAAATCTACAGTGAATAAGTAAATGTAAATAAACACTTCTCCAGTAGGCTGTTTGGATAAAGGAGGATGAAGATGCTTTTCTAAATGAATTCAAGAGAAAACTCCTGCAAAGCCTAGGCCTTTTGAAAAGTTCTGTTGTGGAAACACTACTTATCAAACTGTCATGTCAGAGCTTAGCGAGGATATAAATCACCAGCTAGTTGGAGTTGGCAAAGAGCTTGTTGTGTTTCTGCATGTTGGTCTTGAGGAGGAAAGGAAAAGGCAAGTAGGGAAAGACTTATTTTGGTTAGGTCAGAAGCTAATACCTGAGAATTAAAAACTAAATAACCCAGCCCCAGTTCCATCAGAGCAGGTTTCCAGTATTACTGCTTTAAAAAGGCCTCTGCAACTTAAATAAGAATCAAATGTGATCATTTGGAAGCAGTACAGGGAAGATGAGCTTATCCTCAAAGAGCAGTTTTCTTGGGTCAATCGAGTGCTCTTGCAGTCCTTGCTGTGAAATTTTCTTCTATCCAACATTAGCAGGCATTTCAGAAAATGGTTTACTAGGTTCAGCGAGTCTGTTGTACCTGGAATTAGGGTGTAATAAAGCTACTTCTTCTAAGAGCTGTTATCTATAGAGTAACCTACAGAACAGCCTTGAAAAAAGCTATCTTGAAAATTCTGAAGGGATTTTGTTTCTGTCTGAGGTTTTGAGAAGCAGCTCTGTTTCTCAAGCTCTGATATTATTTAGGGTCTCTATTGTAATAAAGCTCTATTTTTCTTGTTCTTTCTTAATCAGAAACACCAAAATCCTGTGCCAGACCTTCCAAAAACTCAACTCCCCTTCCACTGAAGCAGTCTGCAAGGTGGCAGGTTGCAAAAGAATTGTATCAGACGGAAAGTAACTACGTCGATATTCTAACAACAGTCATTCAGGTGAGCTGGGTTTGAGGCACAGGTCAACAGTCATCAGCTGTCCTAGTGTTTACATCAGTGATTTTTCATCTGCAGGCTTTTGAGGGTTTGGGTGCATTTGAAGGTTCATAAAGATAACACAACTGGTCCTAATTTTCCTTGTGTATAGGAGTGTTTAGTTGTTAACAGAGCTGATACTAGTGATGACTGGAATGGACAACTTCTCCTCTGTCATGTACAGTGGAATTACTGTTTGTGTGGAGATTCCAAACTTCAGGAAAATGTTCACGACTCAGATTTTTAAAGTGTTAGTGACTGGAGAGTGGAAAAAGCTCTTGCTGCTTTATTCTGAGAAAAGCAGAAGAGCAAACAGCTTAATACCTTCCAGGGAGAGCTTAATTTCTTGCATGTTTGCTTCCATTGCAGCTGGTTATCTACTTAAAGAATGAGCTAAGGTTGGTTTGAGTAGAAACAGAGAGAAAAGGGGAGGGGGTGGGGGGTTATGACATAGTGTTGCATTGAGCTTGGTGTTTGTATCTTAAAACCACTTCTGTAACTCCAGTGTGTTACCTCTAGATAGCTGCTGCAGGTAAGTGTGGTCTGGGAGGAGAGCACTTGCTTTCATAACTCTTTCTAACACGGTATGTGGTGATTGGGAGGATGTGAACTATTTTTATCTTAATTCATCAGTTATTTAAAGTTCCGTTGGAGAAGGAAGGACAACTTGGAGGACCAATCCTTGCCCAGGAAGAGATCAAGACCATATTTGGCAGCATTCCAGATATTCTTGATGTGCACATCAAAATCAAGGCAAGCTGCTAGCCCTTCCCTGCAGGGGAAGCTTTGATACGGAATGAATCTTTTCTGCTTGCTTTAAGTTGTGCCTGCTGGATAGGGATAGATCCATCTGATGCTGGTGCATACTGTTCCACCTATGGCATTACACACAAACACTTGAACACTTAGTACTTCTTGTAAAATACCTGAAGTCTGAGTAGTGTAAGCATTGAACTGACTCCTTTCCCAGTTTTAGAGCTTCTTCTCAGTTGAACTATTAAAAAAACTAGTCAAAAGGTCTAGTGGTATCAAGTGGTAGCCCAGCTTTCACAAGTACTAACATACATGTTTAGTATTAAAGCTGCAAGCAAGGCTTCTTGGAAGGCTAGCCAAAGCCATGGACTTAAAAAAGCCCCTAAAGCCAAAACAAAGCAATCAGTTAAAATCCCCACTATATCCTTCCTTGCAGATGCAACAAAACAAACCAGACAAATTGGTCTTTTCCTGTGCTTTAGACCTGGTCTGACTGAGGAAATTTCTATCAGCTCTGTGATCTGTTAGGAAAACCATCGTCCTTTAAAAGGCTTGAAACCAGTTTTCAGAAACTACTGGCTCTCAAAAATGCTTCGTGCTGCTTCTGGAGCAGCTGACCTGGTACTCCTGAGACCTGATAAAGAGCTGATTAGATTTCTTTGAGATCTGGTTATATTTTAATGTAGATTGCAACCACACTCTGAAGCAATCTGTGGGTCTTACAAATAAACTATGATGCAAGTCTTCCTCAAATGTGAAGTAATCTCCTTGAAAAAATAGCTTATCTCTGTTCTGGTCTGCATTTCACAGGAGGCTTTTATAATAGAGAGACTTTCAGGCTGCCTCTAACTCGGTAGTTTGTCTTTTGGTGTTGTGTTGTGTGGGTGTCTCTTCCAACTGTTGGAATCCAGGCGGGTTAATGAGGACAGGTATTGATATGTGCCTGCTGAGACTGAGATGAAAGCAGTGCGGGTGTGCCTGTGTGTCAGGCAGGGTTCACCAGCAGCGTGCACTGTCGGCAAAGTCCTCTCCATGTGATTGTCTTTTCCTTCATCCTTTTATGTAATAAGCAGCAGCAATATTAGTAGTGAATATTCTCCGCTTAAGGGGAACCCTCAACCTTCATCTGTGCCCCCCTTCTCCCTGTTGAGCTGACAGTGAATAAGCTTGATCCTTATCAAGCTGATACAGGCTTAACAGCTTGCTTTCACTTTCCTTGACACCTTGGTGCAGCAGGTGAAGGAAACTTAGGCTAGTTCTATTTCAATCCTATCCTATGGACTTAAGAGTCCTATTTTAGCTGTGCAGTCGTAATCAGAATTAGCTCAGCTGTCTTTTTGTGTGTGCTTCTAATAATCCTCTGGGCTGTGGTGTGTACTGTGTTGAACACAGCAGCCTCACCTTGTTGCAGAACTGTCTGTTGCCCATATACTGCTAGGCTGTGCCTGTATTGATTCATAGCTACACACTCAGATAAACCAGAGCTCCTTCAGCTCTTGCTAGGCTGAATGAGCTGCATGTGGGGGTTTCCTGGGTGGTCAGCATGGAAACAGACAGCTTGTTATGTTGGGCAGAACACTGACTCCTGTATGTTGCTTCATGCCTTTCATTCTCATCTTATTTTCTTCCCTGGCATTCCTGCCTGTATTCTAGGAAGACCTGGAAGATCTTATGATTAACTGGACTGAAAGCAGAAGTATTGGTGATATCATTCTTAAATATGTAAGTTTTTGCCATTGTTTTTAATGCATTTGACCTATTAAAAGCTATTTTTTTGCCTTACGAAGAATCCATTTGTAGGAGCTAGCAAACACAAAGAACTACCGAGTGAGAAAGCACCAACTTGTATGTTTTGTCCTTTTGTTTAGTCATATCAGCTGAGGTGGCTGATATATTCTGTATAGGTAATCCAAGGTGTTTGTGTCACCCCCTTATACAAGTGAGCAGAAATTGAATGGATACAGTTTGAGGACTGCAGTTTGAAACACCCCAGACCTGCTTTTCACTCTGATGTTACAAGGGTCTCCTGTAACCTTAGTTATCCTCTGCCTCTAATCCATAGTGACTATGATCCTATGGACTTTACTAGTTAGTATGTGCCAGGCTGGAAGGGACCTCCAGAGGTCATCCAGTCCAACCTCCCTACACAAGCAGGGATACTTCTACGTAGGGCAGGCAACTCAGAGCATCATCAAGCCTGAGCTTAAATGACTCTAGGGATGGGGCCCTCACCACCTCCCTGGGCAGCCCATTGCAGCCATCAACCCCCTCACATTGTAGAGCTTTTTTCTGATCTCCAGCCTAAATCTCTCCTTTCCCAGCTGGAACCCAGTGCTCCTTGTGTTATCCATACAAACCCTTTAGAATAGACCTTCCCCTGCCTTCATGTGTGCTGCCCTCAGGTTCTGGAAGGTCAAAAGAAGGGTCCCCCTAGAGTCTCCTCCAGGCTGAACAGCTCCAACTGTCTTAGCCTGTTCTCATAGAAGAGATGCTACATTCCCTTGAGCGTTTGGGTGGCCTCCTCTGGACACAGTCCACTGTCTCTGCATCTTGTTCTGGGAGCTCCAGAACTAGACATAACACTCTGGATGAGGTCTCTCCATGGCAGAGTAGAGAAACTTACTGTTCTTTCTGAAGTGTGAATAAGCACTCCTTGGTTTCTCAAGTACCCAGTGTGCAGAGCAAGGAGCTAGGTCTGGGTGTGCAATGTATTTTAACACAAGTAGTCTGCTAGCTATCTTGTGATTTTGCTGGTCTGATCAATTTGAGTGTTTGGCAGACAACATCTTTCCTTCTAAAGTACTGCTTCTTGTGGGGTTAGTCCCTTCTAAGGGTGATCACAGTAACTAGAGACAATACCTGTCTGACTTTTCCAAAGCTCTCTCTTGCTAGGTGAGAATCTGCCTTCCGTTCGAGTTGCTTAGCAGCTTCTAAGATTGTCATGCATACTTGGTGTTTCTGAGAGCAGCCTGTGTTTCAGCAGCAGCGCTGAGTCTTGGGCATCTGGCATGCCAAAATAACTCGTTCTGTGAACGAGCAGGGCTTTACAACACATTTTTGATTATTCTTTGTTGAAATGTGCCTTGGAGCAGCTTTGTACGGCTCGGGGCACGCCAACATATGTACGGTGTTACGTAATGTGTAAAGCAGAGCCCTAACAGTTGTTTCTTTCAGTCGAAAGACTTGTTGAAAACATACCCTCCGTTTGTGAATTTCTTTGAAATGAGCAAGGAGACTATTACTCGATGTGAGAAACAGAAGCCGAGGTTTCATGCCTTCCTAAAGGTAAGTGCTTGTTTGCGGAGCCACGTCATGGAAACCATCAGTAAGTAAACTAATTAATGCAGCAGATGGAAGAATGTGGAGTTTTGGAATCTTGGAGGAAGGTTGACCGTCTCTTGGTAAGACAGGAGTAGGAAGGATTTAAACATCAGTCCCTTGAGCTCTACCTAAGACCCTCTCATAACAGTTCATCCTCTGTTTTACAGCTTTCAGATTAGATGGGTTGTCTTTGTTGCAGGAAAAAGTCCACTCGGAGTACTTGTTCCCAAATATCCACTCCTTGGATAAGGAGCTGGCTGGCTGTTTGCCCCCACAGAGTTGTGATCAATGGCTAAGTCTGGAAGGGAGGGGAGTGACGAGTGCTGCTCCTCAAGGGTCAGCACTGTTTAACATCAACATTGGTGACATGGACAGTGGGATTGGATGCACCCTGAGTCAGAGGGACCTTGCCAAGCTTGAGAAGCAGGCTTGTGCAAACTGCATGGAATTCAGCAAGGGTTGAGGCAACCCCATGCATGAATACAGACTGGCAGGAGAAAGGACTGAGGACAGCCCTGAGGAGAAGGACTTGAGGGTGAGGGTGGACCCTAAGTTTAATAGGAGCTGTAAGTGCACTTGCAGCCCAGAAAGCCAACCGTGTCCTGGGCTGCCTTGATAGAAGCAGTGGCAGTCAGTTGAGGGAGGTGATCCTCCCCTTTTACCTTACAACTGGTGAGGACCCCCCCACACTCTGGTGTACTGTGTCTAGCTCTGGAGTCTCCTACATAAGGAGGACACAAAGCTCCCAGAGGAGAACAACTCAAATGATCAGAGGGCTGGAGCACCTCTGATCTGAGTAAGTTGGGGTTGTTCAGCCTGGAGAACAGGAGGCTCCCAGGTGCCTTATAGCAGCTTTTCAATAGCTGAAGGGGGCTGCAAGAAAGCTGGGGTAGAGCTTTTGACATGGGTGGTAGTGAGAGGACAAGAGGAGAGGGTCCTGAGTAACCTGCTCTAGTGAAGTTGTCGCTGCCTGTGCAGGGGGCTTGGAACTGGATGATCTTTAAGGTCTCTTCCACCCTGGCCATTTTATGATTCTGTATAATGTCTCTGCTTTCCTGTAAGATGGGTAGAGCTGCTGGTTTTTATTGGTCCTCCTCTCAGTGTTTAAAAGACTTTGTATTTCTGAAATAGCTTTAAACTAGCTTTCAGCAGCTGTGAGGATTTAAGGAGGTAGAATCTCTTGTGACTAATGAATAGGAGCTTAACAGTGGAGATCTAACATGAAGATGATCTTCAAAGAGAGTTGTCTGAAGATAAGTTTTAAGACTGAGTTCTTTAGATGAAGGGATGTAGTTGATTAATAGAGCAGTGTAGCTTTAATGCTTCTGTATCCAACAAAGGTCTCTCATGGGGGAGTAATCAGGCTGACAGATTTCAGCCCATGTTTTCTGAGGTTCTAGAAATTATTTCCAAGTATTGATATCAAAATGATGAAAGAATGAATAAGAATGAGAAACAAGGACTGTGATATTGCAAACACAATGTAAAGGTTAACAATTGAACACAAATAGTTTGGTAAATACTGCACAGGTCTTTAATATAATGTGGTTTTAAACGTGATCTGTTAATGACTGAGTGAGCCGAATGGTTCTCCAACTTCTACTGCAAGGCTTGTTGCAAGGAAGACACTTTTTCATCTAGCTTGTGGTTCCTATGTGGGAAATAGTAGGAAATAATTCCTGTCTCCCTTTTCACTGCCTCAGATAAACCAAGCGAAGCCTGAATGTGGTCGCCAAAGCCTAGCTGAACTGTTGATCCGTCCTGTTCAAAGGCTGCCTAGTGTTGCTCTACTACTAAATGGTAAGCTAGTGATGAATGTTCCTTCGTAGTTTCTGTGAAGGTGTTAAAGCCAAGATAGTGTCTGCCTTTTGTCATAAATAGCAACAGCTCCTCTCATGTAGAAGCCAAGCCTGCCTGGGAGTTTATCATATGTGATGCAGTCAGTGGGATTGAATGCTGGGGAAAGGCTATTGGGGCTAAATTTAATTTGTTTATATATTTGTCTGCAGGATAAAGGTAGAGGAGAAACTTGCTCTGACAGTTTTGTCTCTTCAAATACAAATATAATTGAGACTCCAGTGCAATACTGTAAACTAGAGAGCCATTTCTATGGGTAGTGCCTAGAGCCTGGTGTGTTCTACTTGCTGTACTAATGACTACATTAATGAAAGTAATACAAATCCCCTCCCATGCTACTTGTGCTTCAGTTAGTCTTCTGTGCTTGTCTCTGCACTTCAACAACACCAGCACGTGGCCTTGTTGCTTTTGGAATGGTTTGAGGGGTTATCTTAATGCATTGCATGGACAACTGCTGCCCACCCTTCTTCCCCATGTAATCAAGGCAGTTTAGACTTAGGATAAGTGAAGAAATCAAATACCTTTAAGATTAAACTTGAAGTCAGATAATTTTGTTTCTTCTTGTAATGCGGGGGTTGTTGTTTTAATTGTAGATATTAAGAAGCATACGGCAGAGGAGAACCCAGATAAAGTAACTCTAGAGAGAGCTATTGAATCATTGAAGGAAGTGATGACGTAAGTGATGCTTGTCCTCTTGCATCTGCTTCTTGGGGCTTACCAAGAAAAGCCAGGCAGCCCTGGCTTTGTGGGGGTAAACTGCAGGCTGAGAAGAACTGCAGCGTGTTGGCCTTTAGTCCCAAATCTCATGGGGCAGGGGAGAGGAATTGGGTGCTGCTAACTGAATGGGGCATCAACTACTGATTACAAGACAAGAATACTGCTCTAGATGTGAAGTTTCTGATGTGCTTCGTGTGTGGTGCTTGGCTATTTCCATGAACAAGTGTGATTGATTCATGTTTTCCATTGCTGCTGTGCAAAATAGATCTCTGAATGTTTAGCTTCATTATTTTTGAATATCTGAGATGCAATGTGTTCACTTCTTACTGAAGATAAATACAATGTGCTTCCCTCAGACACATTAATGAAGACAAAAGAAAAACAGAGGCACAAAGGCAGTTCTTTGATGTTGTCTATGAAGTTGATGGGTGTCCGGTAAGTAGTTTCTCTGAAGCTGCAGACCTGTGAAGTCTGTGCACTAGTTGGCTCCCTTCGAAAAAGCCTGTGAGGCTGAAGGTGTTGGTTTAAACAGATTTGCAGTGTTAAGTTGTAAGCAGTAATCCAGCCCTTCAACTAATCCTTAATGAGCCTTTTGCTTCTACTGCTTAGGCCAATCTCTTGTCCTCTCACCGAAGCTTAGTTCAGCGCTTGGAGACTGTGGCTCTTGGCGATGACCTCTGTGACAGAGGAGAACAGGTCACACTCTTTCTGTTCAATGATTGCCTGGAGGTAAGATGACTGTATAAGTACATCAAACTGAATTATAGAAGGTTTGACACTACGTAAGAGCAAAAGATGTTGAAGCAGAAGTCTATATTGCGGGAAGCTGAGAGCTCAACAGATGCTGATGGTGCTTTTTTGTTAGCTATTGTAGAAGCCAATGCAAGTAGTCACTTCCAAGTGAACCTATCCAGGTTATTTAGCCTGGAGAAGAAGAGACTCGGAGGGGACCTTATGTTCTGTAACTACCTGATGGGAAGTTGCAGACTGGTGCTGGTTGGGTTCTTCTCCCAGGGCAACTAGTGATAGGATGAGAGTACAGGGCCTGAAGCTGCATCAGGGGAAGGTTAGGTTGGCTGTCAGGAAGCCCTTCCTCAGGGAAAGGGTGCTCAGAGCCTGGACTGGACTGCTCAGGGCAGTGGGGGAGTCCCTGTGTCTGGAGGTGTTGAAGGACAGCCTGGCTCTGGCCCCTAGTGCCCTGGTCTGGCCACTGTGGTGATGTCATGGGTTATGCTTGATGATCTCAGCAGTCTTTTCCAGCCTCAATGATTCTGTAAATAGAGTGAATAACTTGTTTAGAGTATTTCTTTATAGCAAGACTTTCAGTGCCTTTCTGTGTACTGGAAAGTAAAATCTAGAGGGGAAATGAAACAATGGCAGTGGACTTTCTAACTCAAGCTCTTCTCTTCTATCTTCTCTCCTAAAGACCTGCAGATTGCGAGGAAAAGGCATAAAGTCATCGGTGCTTTCAAGAGTCCACATGGCCACACACGGCCTCCTGCCTCTCTCAAGCATGTTGTTCTCATGCCTCTCTCCCAGATCAAGAAGGTCCTAGACATCAGGGAGACAGAAGGTCTGTACGTTTGGAAGTGCTCTCTTAGCTGAGGCAGGCTGTGGTTCAGAGTACAAAGGATGAGGTTCTGTGTGATAGGGTGCCAGGGAATGTCTGTCGTGTGACGTGATAGTGATTTTTAGGGTAAGCTTCTGTTTGAAGCTCTGACACGTGCTGGCATTTTAAGAATAGCTGCAGGATGCTCTGTTTGGCAGGGCTGGCATTAACATAAGCCATCCACAACTCTGTGAGTTACACAGAGGAGTACGTACACCTGACAGCTCTGGATTTACAACACCAAGGCTTCAACCTAACCAGTGACAAGGGCTGTTGCTGTGAAACCTGATAGTTTCACTGGTGATAGCTCAGGCAGAGCTGTGCTTGGCATCTCAAACATTTAGATGGCTTAATTTCTGTGGCCACACTGATGCTGTAGGGGTTTCTCTGAAGTGATGCAGTGCTACAGCAGCAGGACTTCGGCTGAAACAGCACTATAGCAGCTTGATGGTCACTTCTAAAGCAGCCTGGTCAGACTGGCTTTTATTATACCCTAGAATAACGGCACGGATATCTCGCTGCGGGTGCTGGTGTGCATGTCACACCTGCTTTATTCTCTGAAACACCTGAACCTAGGACTCATTAAAAACCCCAGAAAAGACACACAATGGATAGAATAGATAGGAGCCGCGATGTGTGGCTGCTTTTTAGAAAGGTACCTTGGGGTGTCTGTTCTAAGAATTCTCTAGATTACTGTACTTAATTTACTTTGGCTTTGGATGCCAAATGCAAACAATCCACTGAAGAACTAAAGCCATCAGTGTACAAACCTTGGGAGCAGCCAGCTACTCTCTTGCTTAGGCTCTTTTGGATCTGGTCCTCTCGATTGGCGATGGCTGTGGGTTTTTCCCTCTCAGCTGTATTTAACATGCTTCAGCTGTGTCTGCTGTAAAGAAGGATCAGCAATGGATTAATTTTCTTGCTATCAAGTGAGCAATCTCTGTCAAGTATAAACAGTAAAACTTGTAACTTGACTATTCTAATGTGCTGTATTCAGTCCTGATGTCTTTATTGCTTCTCCCTGCTTTATAAAAGCAGGGGAAATATTTTCCTTCTCTGTTGATGAAATGATCTGTCCAACATTTCACGAGTTAGAGAATTAAATCGGTATTGTTAGATCAGTGAGAACTGACTTGTTTGCAGACTACAGTATGTAGATACTTGGGTAACAACTGCTGTGCGAGCAGCTAATTGCAGCCTTCTAATGAAGGATGCGGATGGAACTCTGCTCTTGCGAGTGATACAGCTGCTATCTTGTAAAGATAAAACCCTTGCTCTGAAGCATGGCATCCTAAACTCCAGCTCTGGGCAGGTGGAGGGATGGTAACTCTTCTGCAGGTTCCCCCCTAAATGATGTGACAGCATTCTTGATGTTCTCGTCTGTTTTTTAATAGATTGCCAGAAAGCCTTCGCCTTAGTTGTGCGGCCACCCACAGAACTCAACAACAAGCTACTCAGTTTCCAGATGACAACTGAAGAACCTCCTAAAGAAGACTGGTTGAAGACGTTGTGTCGGCACGTGGCTAACACGATTTGTAAAGCGGATGCGGTAAGTGCTCTTCGTGTTGCTGATTGGATATCTCCCTCTTTTTTTTGGCTGGAAGCACGTGCAGCTAAAGAGTTTGCTAATACTGGACGTGCCTGAGGTGAAGTAGAGCAGAAAACATTTGTGCTAGCTCATCTGAGTTGTTAAAAGGTCAAAAAGGAAACAGCCTGCAAGTTAGCTTCTGCACATGCTAATAAGTACTTAAGAATCGCTCTTTCCCCTCACACATTAACTGTAAATAATTTAAACTCTGCTGCACTGCAGATCTAAACAGAGTTGCCTTCTTGGCTTCTTTCAGAGCCATGTTTCAGTTCAGTCCCAGCATTATGAACTTGGGTTTTGGATTAAGTCTGTGTTAAGTTGAGCTCTTTGTCCCACAGCGTATAGTGTGGGCACCACAATGGGAGACACGAGCTATCTTGCTCTTACAGAAAGAAATCCACAACCTTAGAACTAGGAAATCAAGCGAAACAAAGGAGGTACTGTCTTCCTCACATCTTGAAGTTCAATGTGTGGGCTTTTTACAGCTAGGAAGCTACTAATTTGAAGAGCAGATCCTCTCCAGTTAGGGCCAGAGGCTTGCAGCCCGTGTTCCAATTACATCAGTGTTTGTGTGTCAGCCATGTGAATTTGCTGAAAAGCTGGGTGGTTCATAGAGGTGAAACAGCTTAAGCTACAAGTGTTGTGTTCTGCTTGTATGCTCGCTGTACACCACTCTCACTTTCACTACACGTTTGTTTCAGGGCAGCTGGTGGTTAATCAAGTAGCACCTCAGCTTTGCTTAGATTGGCTCAGCATCTAGGGGTTCAGGAATAAGAACCTTGGCTTCAGGCTTTCTCCTTCGCTTTTGGTGCTGAGTAGGGAAAGTACTGACTGAGGAGTGTGAATTCATTCAGCTCCATCCATTGCCTGTTGCATATCACGTGGGGCTGGAAAATGTGGGAGCTGCTAACAGCAATTAAACCTTCGTGTAATAACCGATGCATCATTCCCTCTTGCCTCAGGCTGTTAACAATTAAGTGCTGACAAATAGCAACCTACTCTGCTGAATCCCATTAGTTATAAGTCCTGTAACTACTGCTTTGTACCGACTACTTAATACTTTGTTCTTGCCGATTTAAATGTCAAATTGAAGTTGAGCTTAAGCACGCTTGTCTCAAGAACTCTTGAGCTCAGTCTTGTGAGCTCTGCTGCTGCCACATGGTGGCAGTACAGGCTTTAGATAGACGGTGTTAGACACCAGTGACCCTCAGCTGGCTGCTGCCCCTCAGAGTTTGTTGTTCTAAACTTGTTGTAGGTAAACTGTCTTTTCTCAAAATAAACCCCAATGCAACAACAAAATCAGCTGCCAGCAACTTCCCACTGCTCTGCTCGCCCCCTCCTTTTCTAACTTCTTAAGTAGCTGGTCAGGGGTTGCTTTGGCGTGTTGAGGAATGAGGCATGAAGAAAAAACCCCCTAAAACTTATGTCTGTCTCAGAATTAGTGAGGCTGGGAAAACCCTCTGAACTCACTCAGCCCAGCACCTGTTCCTTGAGGAAGGGCCTCTTTACATGTAACCTAACCCTCCCCTGGCAGCTTCAGGCCCTGCCCTCTCATCCTATCAGTAGCTGTGTGGGAGAGGAGCCTGGCCACCACCAGACTAAACTTCCCCTGAGGAAGTTACANTTGAGGAGGGGCCTCTTAATGTGTAACCTAACTGCCCCCTGCCAGCTTCAGGCCCTGCCCTCTCATCAGTAGTTGCCTGGGAGAGGAGCCTGGCCACCACCAGTCTAAACTTCCCTTGAGTTAGTTACAGAGTGTGATAAGGTCCTCTTGAGTCTCCTCCAGGCTCAACACCCCCAGCTCCCTCCACCTTTCCTCAACAACCTTTCCCTCCAGTCCCTTCCCCAGCCCCATTGCTCTCATCTACACTCACTTCAGCTCCTCAATCTCTTTATTAGAGGGAGCCTGGAATTGTTCCCAGTACCTGTGGTGAGGCCTCCCCAGTGCCCAGTACAGGGGGGGAATAACATCCCTAGTCCCACTGGCTGCACTGTTACTGTTACAAGCCAGGATGCCATTAGAACTGTTCTGACCCATCTTTTTGACTTCAGCTGAAGGACTTCATGTCTGATGGCTGCAGCTTTCACTCTCCAGATTTCACCTAGAGTGCTAGCTGAGTCAGACAAATAACATCATGAAGTCTTGTGAAACTTCAGAACCACTGCCTTTGCCTTGGTCACCTCTGAACTTGCAACTGAAAGCTGCTGCTGAAGTGGTTCCCAAGGGACTGCACCAGTAGTGAAGCTAATGAAATCATGGAATTGTTGGGCTTGGAAAAGACTCTTTAAGGTCCAGTCCAACCATTAACCCAACCATCCCAAGGCCACCACTAAATAAACCCCGTCCCTAAGCTCCAGGTCTACGTGATGCTTCAAACTCTCCTGGATATGTTCCTCTGACTGGAGATCAAGGGGATCCTGCTGTGGCAGGGGGACTGGACTGGATCATCCTTCAGGGTCCCTTCCAGTCCCTAACACTCTGGGATTCTGTGAAATAGCTGCTTAACTCCATATTGAGTTAAATACAGAGGAATAGAGCAGTGAGACCTCTGTATCACAGAATGTTAGGAGTTGGATGGGACCTTGAAAGATTATCATCTAGTCTAACCCCCTCCCAGAGCAGATCTGACCCCATGAATTAGGGAGCAGTACTGACGAGCTGAGGAATGGTGTTTTAGCAAGTGCTGATGTTTGACTGTGGGGTTCTCTGTAGGAAAACCTGATTTACACCGTTGATCCTGATTCAGTGGAAGTAAACACGAAAGATATGGACAGTACTTTAAGCAGAGCATCCCGGGCAATAAAGAAAACCTCAAAGAAGGTAAGAGACTCTGAAGATGGTGCCTGGCAGTTGGCAGCGAGGCCTGTTTGACTCGGGGAGGTGTGCTGGTGTTCCTGTTTGGGGTGTGTTGCAGTGCTCAGAGTAGCAGCAGATAAAAACTAAAACTCCTTAGCAGCTGGGGTTTTAAAGCTGTGTGTGATTATCTAAGTACCTAGTACCTCTGGAAAAAGGATGGGTGTGGAGTGTGTCCTGGTGGAAAGCCAGACTTGGATAGAGCGAGGAAGTGCCTGCTGAGTGCTGGTGTCTGTCCACCCGCGTGCATGATCTGTTGTATGTGGCTTAGATGCTCTCAGGAGCTGTGCTCTGCTCTGTTCAGAGTTGCTGGTGGGAGGAAGGAGGCCTGGCTGTCCTGTCACATGAGCTGTTCACTGGGTTCAGTTCTCCTGAAGCTTGTGGCACCTGAGAAGAGGTGACAGAGGGATGCTGCAAGCAGGAATCTGTTTCCCATTCCAAGCAGCCCTTAACGTGTTTGAGGTGACAATACTGTTCCATAGAAGAAACTGTAGAGGCTGCTCTAGTTCAAAGCTGCTGAGCAGCTTGAAGATTTAGAAGTACTTAGATATTTAGGGCTTGGAGGGGACCTTCAGAGGTCACAGAGTCCCAGCCCCCTGGAGGATCCTGACTTGGCAGACCCGAAGGGATATGGGGAAGCCAAATTAACCAGACCTTATTTTGCCTTCTCCCTGAATCTCTGCCCTTCTTCCCCCCTCTGTTGTGGAACAGTGAGGAGCGAGAAGAGCCTTAGCTGAACCCTAAAAGCCAGATCAACTCGTGGATGCGTTTGATACTGTCAGTTAACCTCTGATCCACATCCTGCAGCTGCTTCAAGTGTGAGAGGCAGCCTGTATCACAGCAGCTCTTCCAGCCTGTTTTTGTCAGCGTGTAACTGCCTGTCACCCTTCTTCTCAGGTCACCAGAGCCTTTTCTTTCTCCAAAACACCAAAGAGAGCTCTTCGAGTTGCATTGGTGTCACACAGCGCGACGGAAGGAAGAAGCCCCAGCTCCGCTCACGAGAGTTACGTGGGCAGCCGCCTGACGGGCGCGTCGTCCTTGGCGGTAAGGAATGGGCCTGTGTGGGCCAGCCGAGTAACCTGTTCCAGGTGACAGTGCCTGTGCTGTCTGGTGCTGCTCTTACTGGAACGATTTCAAGATCCTCAGTAGAAAAGTGATTTTGAACCTCAGTTTGCTCAGCCAGAGTTGTTTAATGAGAGGGTTTATCCGCTGTGTGAGTAGAAACCGAGTTGTCCTGTGCAGTAAAGGTGGAAGAACCCCCACCCCACCAGAGACAGAGCATGTACCCTCTGGTGAGAGGGTGAGGTGCCTCCAGCACGCTGCCTTCTGTCAGTTCATGCTCTGGGTTTGGACAAGAGACACAACATTGAGCTGACCCCGGACAGCGAGGTGACGGACCAACCTGCTGAACAAACTGGGGAGGGAGGGCAGAGGAATACGGATGCTGCAGGCAGGGAGCCTTTAAACAGGCAGAGACCTCCTCTCGTATCATCTTATCAAGTTCTCTTAAACGTTTTTCAAGGTGTTGCAGCTTTTCTGCTGCACCTGGCTACCTGTGCAGCTCTTCTGCTGCTCTGTTAGGTCAGACTCTGTTTCCTAGCAGAGCGCAGCAAAGCAGAGTAGATGTGGAGTTTGCTCTGCTTGTATGTTAGTGTGTTTGAGTGAATCTGTATGCTCTCAGGCTTTACAGCCTGTAGTTTGTAGGACTGAAGGCCAAGAGCAGGACATCCTGTGTCTTTCCACTACTGCTTGAAATGCCAGTTCCTTAGGAGAGAGAATTTGGCGTGAGTGGCTGTTCCATGGTAAAACCGAGACGCTGCCCTGCGCTCCTACCTGAGGTAGACGTAAGAAAGCATGAGCTGGTGAGGGAGGAACTATCACAGTGGACTCCCTTGCTTTCGGGGAAATAAAACCCTCTGAGCCTGTGTTACAGCCTTGCTCTCTGCTTCTTCCTTCAGCTGTGATTGCTNTGTGAGTGGCTGTTCCATGGTAAAGCTGAGACGCTGCCCTGCGTTCCTACCTGAGGTAGACATAAAGCATGAGCTGGTGAGGGAGGAACTATCACAGTGGACTCCCTTGCTTTCGGGGAAATAAAACCCTCTGAGCCTGTGTTACAGCCTTGCTCTCTGCTTCTTCCTTCAGCTGTGATTGCTCCAACGCTTGGCTTCAAACTCTACTATCTTCATTTTAATACAGCACTGTATCTCCTTCCTCACGGAGCTGCAGCTCATGCTCTTTTCTCTGTGTGTGTGCCTATTCCCCATGAAAACCCTTGCTTTCCCTCTGCAAGTGTTAGGATTTAGAGTAGTAAAAACGATGCCACTTCAGATTCTTCCCGGAGTTCTCGGACTGATGAGGTAGGAAGCTGCAGCCTGGCAGCAGATCATGTGTTGTGTGTGATGGGAGGGTGTGTTTGTATTTTTATCCAGTCCCACACAGCACTGAGCTCGCTTAGAGCCTTTTTGCTTGAATCATAAGGTTCAGGACAAAAAGAGAGGTTGGGATGCCACTGCAGCCCTTGAGTAGGGAATTCAAGCTGCAGGAAACCTGAGTCCACTGAGAGTCAGAGCTGTTTATTCAGACTCGGTGCTTTATGTGAATAAAATCCTGGCCTCTGCTCCTGTGGGGATTTGTTGGGTGTAGAAAAAACTAGAGGAAAGCTACCGGGAGAGCTTGGGCAGTCTAGATGCTCGGACTAACTCTCAAACCTCTTCCTAATTGTAGATTGCTCGTTCATCCTCTTCGTGCAGCCTGAATGCCTCTGCCAAACGTGCAGTCCATGTTCATCGCTCCAATTCTGCTGATTGGAGCTCTCAAAACTCCAGGCGTCCCCCTCTGCTGTGTCCTGGCACTCAGAGTGCTCATCTTGCAACTGTTCTAGAAGAAAGCTCTCCCGTCTTGGGGAGTTTAAACGCTTGTGCCTCAGGCAGATCGTGCCCTAGCCCTGTGATTACTGCCACGTGCGATGCCGGGGATGACAACCAGTGTGGAGCTGCTAAGCTGCACATCCAGTCCTGACTGTTAGTGCCCATCCTGCGTGAAGTGAGCGAACAGTTCCTGACTCCCCTGACTGCAGCACAGGGCTCTGGTAGAGAACCTGGAATCCACCAAGGGTGTTGGGTGGTGCTGGGCTTTATTCTGACTCGCTCTAGTGCACAGGGCTGGTGTTGGCGCTCGCATGCGGTCTGGTTCTGCTTTGGGTTCCAGGTGCTGAGTTCATTCTTTCACAAATCCCTTAACTTTTATTTCTGCCTTTTTAAAAGTGATTCCATTGCATAGAGCCTGCTCCTTTCAGGCCAGGTGTCAGGGTATCTCCCTGGCCAGAGTGCTGAGGACTTATATCAGCACTAGTGTGGCCAGCAGGACTAGGGAGGTCATTCTCCCCCTGTCCTGGGCACTGGGGAGGCCTCTCCTTGCGTCCTGGGGGCAGTTGTGGGCCCCTCACTTCAAGAAGATTGAGGGGCTGGAATGGGTGCAGAGGAGCAATGAGGCTGGGGAAGGGACTGGAGGGAAAGG
>VZRI01004063.1:21234-35915 GCA_013397515.1 Upupa epops
GGACCCCATGGCTGTTGATCAAGATGGAAAGGGTGGGGGTCAGGAGGAAGGAGCCAGGCTCTGCTCAGGGGCACCCAGTGCCAGGACAAGGGGCACTGGGTGTCAGCTGGAACAGAGGAGGTTCCACATTGAGAGGAGAAGTGAGGGTGCCAGAGCCCTGGAAGGGGCTGCCCAGGGGGGCTGTGGAGTCTCCTTCTCTGGAGCCATTTCAAACCCACCTGGGCTGTTCCTGTGCCCCTGGATCTAGGGGCTCCTGCTGTGGGCAGGGGTACTGGACTGGATGACCTTTCGAGGTCCCTTCCAATGCCTCAGTGCCTGTGGTGCTGTCTCTGCCCGAGCACAGCTCTGGCGCTACTGAACGAAGGCAGAGGGATTGTTTAAAGGGCCGAGTTCTCCTGCTCTTCACTCGCTGGACGGATGAGCTGGTCCTGCTCAGTCTCAACACCTCCAAGAGAAGGACAGGCACTGCCTGTCTCCAGCAGGACTTTACCCGTCCAGCCGCTCAGGGAGGAGCCCTGCTGAGCTGCAGCCGCCCTCCGGTGTTGAACGATACCCGGCTTCAGTGCTGACACCGATCGCTCACATCTCCTGATGAAGGATCTTAGTTTCCACGCGGAGAGTTTAGTTGAGTGAAGCAGAACTGCTGCTCGCTTTGTGCTGGGGTTTCTGCTGCAGTAGAACTGGAGGGTCTGTTCTGCAGTGAGAAAAGGGTCTTCTCCCTACCCCAGCCCTCTCTCACCGCTGTGCTAGAGCGTTAGTGACCCCCGTCAGCTCACAGGAGCTCCTCAGCTCACAGCAGCTCCTCTACAGAGGAACTTTGAAACACAACTTTCTCCCATGGGCTGAGCAAACCCCAACGGTTCCATGAGCTCCTGCTCGTTGCTGCAAGGTTACTCTTAGCCCCTGCTCAAAGCTGCTGCCTCTTGAACCCAGAGAACAGGAGCCAAAGGCCCTCTGTGCGCGGGGATGTCTGTTCTGAACTTTCCAGGGGGCTGTGCGCTAGCACCGCGCTTGCTCCCTGCCCTCAGCGTCTGTGTCCTGGGTGTTTGGGGCAGAGGCAGAGGCACCCTGAGAGGATGACTCCTTCAGACAGGAGAGCTCCTTCTGTTACCAGGGGGTTTATTTGGGCCCCTCATCGTTCCGAGGCAGCAGTAGACTGTTACAGCACAGTGGTGCTGCTGGCTGAAAGGCAGGGTCGTGCTCAGGAACTGATGGTGTGAGTGATGGCGAGGAGCCCGCGCAGCTATCGGGTGCCACCTTCCAGTGTCTGAAGGGGGCTGCAAGGAGGCTGCAGAGGGGCTCTTTACAAAGGCCTGGAGTGACAGGATGGGAGGCAACGGTTTCACATGAGAGAAGGACAGAGTGAACTGGGCTGTCAGGGAGAAGCTCTTTAGCAGGAGGGGGGTGAACACTGGAACAGGTTGCCCAGGGAGGGAGCTGAGGCCCCATCCCTGGAGATCTTCAAGGGGAGGCTGGACAAGGCTCTGGGCAACCTGACCTGCTTGAGGCTGTCCCTGCTCCCTGTAGAGGGGTTGGACTGGATGCCCTCTGGAGAGATCCTTTCCAACCTCGGCCGGTCTGTGACTCTATAGTAGCTCAGAGGGAGCTTGTAGCACAACCCCTGTACCGAGGCAGGGTGATTTAGACAGCGGCAACAGTCTCTTTCCTAACAAAGCCAGGAAAACCCTTCACTGAGCCATGGAAGAAGCCAGTAGTTGCCCAAGAAACGGGAAGAAGCCTGGGGATGCAGGTTGGAGCTGGGCTCATGTCAATACCTGAACCGCACGAACTTCCTCACAGGTTTTAGCAGTGCAGCCATTCACAACCTCTACCTAGAATTCGTAAGCACCCCCTCGCAGGCAGCTATTAAAGCATTTATGGGCCAGGGTGATTAATCTTTTATGGGGTTTTGTTCAAAGAGAAAAGGTGGAGAGATTACAGCTGCTGGAGAGCACCTGCTTGTGAATCTGTTGTAGAGTCAACAGGGCGGCTTGACCTGTATTTCGCAGAAAAATAGTTGCTGTTTCAAAAATAGGAACTGAAAACTCCGCTGCGAGATGGATGTTTCCAGCCTCTGAAAGGCAGTCATCAGAGACAAACAGGGCAGCTAGAATGGGCTTTAAAAACACAAAAGCAGTGGAGAGCTTCAAACGCTGGCTGAGCGCTCTGCGCAGCTGACACTGGAAGGGCGAAGGCAAACCGGTGCCACCTCCTTTGCCTCGGGGCTGGGTTGGAGCGCAGAGCCAGGGCCCTGCTCTCTCCCCCGTCAGTAGCGAAAGCTAAAATGGAAAGGAAAACAAACTAATTAAACACCCAGTGAAATGAACCTGCTGCTGTCAGACGGGAGGCAGCCCCAGGTCACTCCCAGGTAAGGACATCCACTGCTCTTGAGGGCTCAATTTTCAGCTGGCACAGAGTATCCTGGCAGCCTCTAGAGAGCTGTAAGGATGCCTTGGTGGGGCTGGTTCGGGCCGTTATTAGTGCAGTTACCACCCTACCTGCAAACTGTAATTAGTTTAAGCTGCCTTGGTGCCTCAATCAGCTGATCCTGCTGCTGGTTTAAGCAGAGTGTGACTGGTGCCAGCTGCCCTCTGTTGTTGAAGCGAGCTGTTTAATCTATAAATACAGGCATGCGGGAGGGAGGGGGATGCTGATGCTCGTAGGGAAATGTGAGGTACCCCCCCTCACAGGGAGGCCTAGTGAGGGTGAAGCAGTGCAGTTAAGCAGTTGAAGCTCTGAGGTTAACATGGATAGAAAGAGAAGAACCTTTACACCTCTCATTTCCCTCTGTCTTCAGCGCTTCAGTTTCTCTGAGGGTTGAGGAAGAAGGATGCAGTTTCTGGCCCAGCTTTGCTCCTCAAATTACCCCGAGCACCGTAGAGTCCAGGCTGTTTTGGGGGAAGTAAAATCTCTCTCCCACCCAAGGCTGGGAGCAGGAGGTATCCTGCCTCGGCAGCTCAGGATTCCCTGGCACCTGTGAAGTAAAGGAGGACTTTCTGGAGTTCTCATCCCCCACCTCTTTCACCACCCAGAGAAAAGGCGGATAGCAGCAGCCTGGTAAGCCTGTTCCCTGCTTATTGATGGCCTCTTTGAAAGGGGATGGAGTGCGATGTAAGTTACTGCCTGGGCTCTTGGAGGTGTTGTTTCCCGTACAGCTAAAAGTGGCAATGTTTATTTGTCGGTGCCTGGAGATGCCTACCTGCCTCTCATAAATACCCAGCCTCTGCCTTTACCCAGGCAGCCAGTAATTCACCGGCTCGGGCGGATGGAGGCTCCTACGTGCTCTCTGCTGCTCCGTGATGGCACAGATGAGCTGCTGCCGTAGTTTCTCCAACGTTTCAGCCCGGGGAGAGGGTGAACACAAGCACAACTGAGCCTTTTCACCCTGTTCCGGCGGCTCGTGCGTTAGAGCCGCTGTGGCTGACAAACCGGCGCTGATTGCTAATTAAAAAGCTGAATATATTAGGGAGCCTCACACTTGCATTCCTTCCTCAGATTTAAACCCGAGCTGTGCGAGAGAGCACCAGCCCAGCTCTAATGGATACGGTCTAATTGCCGTTTCTGCTCTGACTTAACAGTTCCTGAATTACAGGCCCTCTGAGTGACAGATCCTTGCTGATTGCTAATTAAATAGCAGGAGTCAGTGTTGTGCACCTCTAGCTTCTCCCCCCTGCCCTCCCCTCAGAAGTGACACTCCATCTCCGAACAATGAAAGCTCGCGCTGCCCTTGGTGGTTGTTGGTAGGGAAAGGCGGATGGGCTCATCCCTCTGGGAAACAAAAGCTCGAAGGATGGGGTTCGCGATGGTGGTGGAGAAATGGATGGAGCCAGGCTCTGCTCAAGGGCATCTGGGGACAGGACAAGGGGCACTGGGTGCCAGCTGGAACAGAGGAGGTTCCCTCTCAATCTCAGCAGGACCTTCTTCCCA
The DNA here is from genome assembly GCA_013397515.1 of Upupa epops. Classification (NCBI taxonomy): domain Eukaryota; kingdom Metazoa; phylum Chordata; class Aves; order Bucerotiformes; family Upupidae; genus Upupa; species Upupa epops. Next base: position 25,162 of record VZRI01004063.1, read on the forward strand.
GGGAGGGTCCTGGAGCACTGGCACAGGCTGCCCAGGGGGGCTGTGGAGTCTCCTTCTCTGCAGACGTTCCAGCCCCGCCTGGCTGTGTTCCTGTGCCACTGGGTCTGGGGGATCCTGCTGTGGCAGGATCTCACACTTGAGCTGAAGCCCCTTCCACCACCTCAGAGAATCAGAATCTTGTGTCTCTCAAGTGGTTTCACCCTACTCCTTTGACGGAAGAGACTTCACAGACAGTGCCAGTAAAGAACACGCTTTGAGACCAGCTGCTCCCTGCTCTGAGTGGCACTCGCTGCTCCAGTCCCACTGTAAACACGGCCCTGATACCTGAGGGAGCCGAATCTGCTTGTGCTCATCGTCCCTTCCAGGGGCTGAAGGACTGTGACAGCGAGCAGAAGAATTCTGAGGCAGTCCTAGGGCAGAGAGTGCTGGTACTTTTATTTCCCCCACTTTCTTTAAATTGGTGTCCTGCTCTTTGATTTTCATTGAGTGGTTTCAACTGACTTCAGTTGCCTGAGGCCAGTGGACTTTGCTGTCAACAGATAAATCACTTCAGTGACAAAAACCCCCCTGTGATGGAGGGAAACAAACCCCCATCATTCATTTGGAAACGAGTCTTTGCAAGAGAAGTGACCTGAAAGTGGAACTCTTGGGGAGTGGTCGCAGCTGCGTCCTTGTGATGGGGACTAAAATAGCCTCAGCAGCCACGGGCCAGGCTGGTCAGAGCATGACATTAACAGAAATGAAGGGAGGTTGCAGTCAGGTGGAGGTCAGGCTCTTCTCCCAGGCAACTGGATGAGAGGGCAGGGCCTGAAGCTGCCAGGGGAGGGTGAGGTTGGATGTTGGGAAGCCCTTCCTCAGGGAAAGGGTGCTCAGAGCCTGGACTGGACTGCCCAGGGAGGCGGTGGAGTCCTCATCTCTGGAGATGTTGAAGGACAGCCTGGCTGTGGCCCTTAGAGCTCTGGTGTGGCCGCTGTGGTGATGTTAGGGGCAGGGCTGGATCAGCTCAGAGGGCTTTTCCATCCCCAGTAATTCCGTGAATGACGTATGGTATCCGCTAAACGAGAGGAGCCATGGCACAGGCCATCACCCTACGGAAACCACCAGCTTAGAGGGCAGACAACGGCTGTAACCCAGTCTGCAGTTGGTTCAGAAGGCGAGTTCATTACTAGGTGTGTTGATGTTTTGATGGTGATCCTGGTGAATCTCGTGCCCCGCCGACTGTTCTGCATCTAACAACAGAAACCTCGAATCCTCTCCCACTTCTTCCCACTGTCTGACTGTATTCATGGACTGAACGGACTCTGGAGGAATCCTGAACCAAATGCTGTGCAGATCAAGGGGTCTGGGGGTTACAGCTGAGTCGTTCTGGAAAACAGCGACTTCTCTCTCCATTGCAGAGGCACCTTTAGTCTTTGCTTCGTGCTGTTTTGTAGCTGATGTCGTCTGCTGGTACCTGCTTTAACCTGAGGCTCCCTAGAGGCTAAAGGACGCTGTGGCCGGGTGTTGGCCTCGATGTTTCCAACACCTTGCAGGTTGATCCGGGGTGTAAGCTGTCACTCAGAGATGCTCTGCTGTCTAACACAGCTTTCCACCCTGTGTTCCCTTAAGTTGGAAAGAGAAATGTCAGTCTTGTCTTGGGGTCCAGGTCTCTCTCAACTCTCCATGATGAGACTGAAGCATTTTTCTCCGTGCTCTCAAATCAACTTGTTCATCGTACACAGGCAGCTCTTTTTCAGTGGCAGCACGGCTGTTTTTATGCCCAAGATCAGAGTCTTCAGAGGACTTTTATTCCTTTTCATCATTCTAGGTTAAAATACCCGGTTCTGCATGGAAATACAGCAGAATTGTGAGGCAGCTTGCATCAAATTAAGAGTATTTGCTTAAGAGCCTCATGATTTACCAAGCTGCGTGTTGCCTGTGACTTGACGATCCGTGGGGAGCAGTGTTTTTGATGTAGTGTGTGTCTGCTCATCAAAGATGGATGATTGCCACTCTGTGTCATAAAACTTCAGCTGACAAAACCAACTCCACAGCAAAATAATGCTGTCTCCAAAGGGCAATAACTCTTCCTTTCTGTCCCCCGTGTTTCAGGAGCTCAGGCTAGCTCCGAGGGCCTCACAAAGATCTCTTTATATTTATTCAGGTAGCGATGAACAAAGGACCAGCAAAGCTTTTGCCAGCTTTTCCTTAGTTTTCAAAACTCTCTTCTGAGAGCCAAGGAAGATGGCCTTGAGCAGCTTAAAACCGGCAGGATTTAGGGTTCTTTCTGTGATAAATAGATAACGGGAATTAAGTCCCTCAATACCTTTGAGGTCCTGGATTTTTAATTAAATCTTAGGGCTGGGGGCTGGATTTTTCTCTTACTTCTATCTTTTCATTTTTAAGTCACCCTTGGACATGAAAATGTGCTGGATCAAGTGCTGGGTTGATAGGGTGAGGTTAGCTTCTTACAACGGTAAACTCAGCTGATGATAAGGAAATGGCAGTCTGAGAAGAGCCTGCACTCATCAGCTGGGGCTGCCTGCCAAACCCCCTTCAATAAGGTGATCACGCTGAACAGGAGCTGCTTTGCTTCGCTCACTGATCGCTGAGCTCAAGGGATCTGGGGGCCTGCGCTGCCTCAACGACCAAAGTGACACACGACATGCCTACACAACACACTGCTGTCATGGGAGCGTGAGACGCGTGTGGCTGATCCTTAACCAAGAGACTTGTGCTGGGGAAGGCAGGTGAGGTGATTCTCCTCCCCGGAGTGTTTGTGCATTTAAAAAAAGCCAATTACCATCTAATGAGGGAAACAATTACCCTTCAGGCACAGATGAGAGTGAAGAACTTCACATTTTTAACCGTGGGGCAACAGCTGGGATCCTTTTGATTGTGATTTTCTTTCTCTTCCTGCAGTTCCTTGTAGTTGTCACAGGTTCAGGGGGACCTGTTTCACCTACAGCTTGTAGCAGTCCCTGCAAGCGTTAAGTAAAGTAAGGCATTGACCTGGAAAGGTGGCAAAGTGGGGCGGAATTCTTAGCTGAAGATGGAGTGTTCCCAGTTTTTAGAACTCCTTGGGCGACAGTCAAGCCAGCGGGATTTGACAGAGCTGGGATGCAGCATCGCCTCAGCTCAAAACCCCCAGGCTCCCTTGTGGCTGGGTGTCACTAGTTGAATTATCAAGACCACTGAAGAGAAAACTGTCACAAAGATTTATTCCAACCAGGTAAAACTGATGAATGCACAGACGCCTTGTTAAAGATGCTGTGAGGTGAAGGCTCATCCTGTGCTTAAAGGTCAACAAACCCCCCCCCATCTAGCAACTTGCTGCAGTGCTAACTATTTTGTTTGCTGTGTGGCCACGTCCTCAGAGAGAGTAAGGGGCCCTGAATTTCTTAAGATAGGACTGTACTGCATAATACTGCTGTATTTGGTGACGCCGCATTTTTTCAATCTTCTCTTTCTTCACCTTCCTGTTCTTTAAGTAATTGTCTTCTGTTTCGTGTAAGAAGGCTTCGATGAGTCCGATCTGCAATCGCAAAGAAGCGGTGTCAGGAGGGCGTCCCTTTCCCTCTATAGAAACCTCAACCTTTGCAGTGAGTTTATTTCACAGCTCCTAGTCCTTAGAATGAGAGAGATGTGAATCATGGCATGAAGCGTGGAATGGCTCAGGTTGGAAGGGACCTCAGAAATCATCTAATCCAACCTCCCTGCCATGAGCATGGATGCCTCCTGACCAGACCAGGTGGATCAAAGCCTCATCCAGCCTGGCCTTGAACTTCTACAGGCAGGGGGCATCCACTACCTCTCTGGGTAACCTATTCCAGAGTCTCAACACCCTCGTACTGAAGAATTTCTTCCTAACTTCTCATCTAAACCGATTTTCCTTCAGTTTAAAGCTCTTCTCCTTGTCCCATCACTGGATGCTCTTGTAAAAAGTCCCTCTCCAGCCTTCCTGTAGTTTCCCTTCCAATATTGGAAGGTTGCTCTAAAGTCACCCCAAAGCCTTCTCTTCTGAACAATCCCAGCTCCCTCAGCCTGTCCTCACAGCATAGGGCTCCAGCCCCTGGATCATCCTCATGGCCTCCTCTGAACTTGTTCCAACAGATCTGTGCCCCTCTTACAGTGGGGACACCAGAACTGGATGCAGTACTCAAGGTGGGGTCTCACAAGGGCATAGTAGAGGGGAAGGATCACCTCTCTTGATCTGCTGGCCAGACACCACCCACAACAACTGGCTGGAGCAAGGGTAGCCCACTTCATAGCTGAATTTCGTTGTGGGTGCCTGTCTGTTTGGATTCTATTACTTCCCAGCGGTGCAGTAGACTCTTTCACTGAAATCTCTACATTGAAAACAAGAATTTATCACTACTCTGTCTTTAAATGGCAGTGAAAAACAGCCGCTTTAAAAGGAAGGGATGATGAGGAAATTAATCTCGGGCAAGTTTTTCTTGATAAGGAAAGAGAACAGAAGCTCCTGGCATTTAGATGCCAGGAATCAACACGTGGAGAAAAATGAGTATCCCCACAGTGCTGTGGCAAGAGGCATTTTTCTGTGAAATCACAATGAAGTTCTGGATAAATATGTTTTCCCACGAATGCGATGCAGTAGAAGAATAGAAGACCTCAGTGTCTCTCTCAAAATCAAAATAATTATTCTACTATTTATCAAAAGAATTATTCGATGAAAAGAGGCTGTTCAGACAGACACTTCCTCCTTGTGGCGGTGATTTCAGAACAAACAAAAATACAGAGCTGTGGACAGGGATTCTGTTAATATTTAGAACCGTGGGGGTACCCCTCCCCATGCCTTCCCTTTATTCGGCTGTTGGGATGTGCAGCCTGTCTGTAAGAACCATCTCGGCACTGAGTGATGCTCAAACCCAGACCCTATGTAACGTGAGGATTTAAAGAATCAAGCTCCCAGTTGTATGTTAGGCTGAAAGCTAACGACAAACCCCCTAAAACCTGCTGGACCTGTCACCCTGACACACAGGAGAGTGCCGTCTCCTGCACACGATGGTTGGGTGAATCAGTCCGAGTGTGGTCTCCTACTGTATTACTGAACTAGTGCTCCTCAGCCCTGACCTTGCACTTGGGTGCATTCCTGGCTATAGAATCTCAGAGTGACCTGGGTTGGAAGGGCCCTTCAGAGGTCATCTAGTCCAACCCCCCCAGTGCCAAGTGAACCTTCCATCTATCCATGTTGATTCTGCTTTTCTAGTATAAGAGCGACCACATTGTATAAGGAGTTAGAATCCCTTTGGAGTTGGCAGCATCAGCTCTAGATTTGCTCACAGCAGGCAGGACAGAGAAACGGCAGCAGGAGACTGAGCTTGCGTGGTCCTCTATGAGGAAAAGCTTTTCCGCTCTATATTTTGGTCAGGACAGATATTAGTTGGCCATGGTTTGTGCTGGTTGTGAGGGACAGCAAGCAATTCCATCTGCCTTCCTGTGGAATGCGTTTGGGAGAGGACATCTGCCTCTTCCTCCTCCCCGTGGAGCTTGCAGGGGTGATCCTTTGAGCACACTGGTTTGGCACAGCACCGTGTGTGACGCTGTGGCAAAGAGTTTGCTAGTGAGCCTTGATGGGCACTTGCAGGTGGGCTTCTGCTCCTCTGTTGCCAACAGATCCACTGCAGTGGGAGCCCAGGGAGGCAGGGGCTCTGCTCCGACGTGCTCACCATATAAACAGAGGATTAGCAAATGGAATTGTTATTCCAGCCTCGTTTTTAAGAAGCTGAAATAAAAGCTTAGGAAATCGCTGATCTGGCCAAAAGCTCATGTGAAGTCTCAGAAAGAATAATCACTTAGTGCCAAGCTCCAGGCCAGGGGCTTAGCCATACTGAAACCAACCACCAAGTCCTCAATGCTCTCCCTGGCAGAGAGGGACCTGGCAGTGCTGGGTGACAACCAGCTGAACAGGAGCCAGCAGGGTGCCCAGGTGGCCTGAAAGGCCAATGACATCATGGTTTGTGTCAGCAGTAGTGCAGCCAGCAAGATTAGGGACATCATTCTGCCTCTGGACCTGGCACTGGTGAGGCCTCCCCATGAGTACTGGGGGCAGTTCTGGGCCCCTCACTTCAAGAAAGAGGTTCAGGGGCTGGAGAACAGAAAACAGCAATGCTGGTGAAGGGACTGTAAGGAAAGGCTGATGCAGAGAGGCTGGGGGTGTTGAGCCTGGAGGGGAGTAAGGGAGGGGGGACACCGTTATCACTCTTTAACTCCCTGAAGGGAGGTTGTAGACTGGTGGGAGCTGTGGTTTTCTCCAGGCAACCAGCACCAAGATGAGAGGGCAGGGTCTGAAGCTGCCAGGGGTGGGTTAGGTTGGATGTTAGGAAGCCCTTCCTCCTGGAAAGGGTGCTCAGAGCCTGGACTGGACTGCCCAGGGTGGTGGGGGAGTCTCTGTGTCTGGAGGTGTTGAAGGACAGCCTGGCTGTGGCCCTTAGTGCCCTGGTGTGGCTGATGAGGTGATGTTAGGTCCTGGGCTGGGCTGGATTTGCTCAGAGGGCTTCCCCAGCCTCAATCATTCTGTGATTCTTCAACAAACCAGATTTCAACATCCACAGAACTTTCTTTTGCTGTTAAAAGGAACCTTTTCTATTTTGGGCACAGTGCTTGTGCTTGGCTGAGCACACAGGGTGGTAAGAGGAAGAGAAATGTGTGGCTAACTGGGGAGGGGGGTGGGAAGGGGGCACTAGATAAGTCCAGCACTGCCTGTGCTGCTGGAGAAAGCCCCACTGGATCCTGTTCCTCCCTCAGAGCACAGCTCAGCTGCTGTTGAGTGCTTTTCACACTGCTAGCATACCTGTCAGCTCCAGCCCCCAAACTGAGTTCTAATATGGCATATCGGGGTGGAAAGAAGAGTTGCCTACATAATTGCAGCGTTACCGACCCAGCTGATGAGCTGCTTGATGTGATTTACGTGGCGCTCCAAGCCCGCCGCCTCACAACAGCACTGTATACGCTGAGCTCTAGCAGGATTTAAATTACCACGCGAACACAATGCAAACACAGTCTCTTGACAAGATAAAGGGGTGGGGAACAGCTTAAAAATGTCTTGTCGGTGGCTGCGGCGTTCGGTGCTGCTTATTCATGGCTTCTTAGCTCACACATCTCATTGGAAGTAAATTGAAAGCATTATGTTCTGTGTTTTCTGCCTTGATTAAAACCTCCCTGTGCCCTCTCTTCTGCCGAGTGGCTTCAGGGCTTGCGTTGGGAAATGTAAATTTGAAATCATTAGTTTTGCTTGTTGGGGTGGAGTTTTTTTGCCCTAGTAACTATTTAAATAAGAATCCACATGGATAGGAGTAGGTAGAATGATGCTGCTTGCAGCCAGCCTGAATGGCATTAGTGTTAGAGCAACAGCTGTTGTAGGGAAATGGATTTTGGATGACTTAAGACTTCCAAGCAGAGCTAGAGCTGGCTACAGGCTGGAGCTGAGACCAAATCCCAGGATTATTTAGCTGAACCCCAGGCTAAAGCAGCCCTGAAGCCCAGGTGAGGACCTGTTTCACAGCAGAGCATTCACTGCTGGTGTTGCCAGTGACTGACGTGAGGCTCATTTCAGGCTTGATCCCAACCCACACAGAGATGAACCGTGTTGGGTCAGTTCTTTGTGCTATTTGTCTTTGGATTCTGCTTCCCTACCTCTAATTCCCTGATCCACAAAGAGTCTACATGTGCTGGGGAGACTGTCAACAGCATCATGTCCCATCTGCAGGGACTGTGCTCAGCTCTCGGTACCTGAACTTGCTGCTTGACATCCTTGAAGCCCCTTAGATCCTCTCCTGAGTGTATGAAACCACAGTTCTCCCATCTACCCAGCGCTTCAGGGTCTTTTCATGGCATTCTTCTGAGGTCACCAGGCACTTGAGAACTTAGGAAGACAAATTTGGCTTCAACCTATTTTTAATCCTCTGCTGCTGTGACGTCTAACATCTATGGTACCCTGTGTGTTGGCTCCCCCAGTTGCTCCCAGCAGTGCAGTGGCAGCTCTTCTGCTTTGGATTCCTGTCTACAGCCCTAGCCCAGCTAGAGGCTCCTCTATTCAAGTTCCTCCTGTTCCTTCCTCATTAGCTCTTGATGTCAGGCTGCTCCTGAGACTACTTGTTTCATAGGCTTTTTCTGTCTCATTCTGGTCCTTGTGTTCAGCTGCAGGGAGCAGGAAAAAGAGGGAATGGCCAGAATGATGATCAAATGGAAAGGAGAGAGGAATAGAAACAAAAGATGCTTTTAGAGCTAATTCTGTGCTCAGGCCACAGCACAACGATGTGGTACCCAGAGGTGCTTTGGGATGAAGATAGGCATAGAACTAAAGGGATCTGGGGACGCAGATTTGACAGTGAACAAGGCACTTGGTCATTTGCTTTGTGCTGTTTAGTATTGTTGTTTATTTTTCTTTGCCCCCAAATCCTCTGCACTTCAAACCCTTGCCCTGTGGAAGGTATCAGTGGTGGAAATTGATGATCTGGGGACAGGCAGAGCAAAAAGCAAGGGAATTAACACTGAGGAAACACCCAGGCTTGAGCAAGAAGGACAGATACATAGTGTTGGTGTTCCAGCTGCCTGCCTGGACTTTGACACCCAGGAGCCCACTAAGATACCTGGGGAGTTAAAGTGATGAAGGGGTGCTGGTTCTGTGTGCCTGATGCTTGGGGAGAAAGGTAGCACAGAGATCTCCAGACTGCTGGCTGCATCACAGAACGTTAGGGATTGCAAGGGACCTTGAAAGATCATTCAGTCAAATACCTCTGCTACAGCAGGATCCCCTAGATCCAGCCATTCAGCAGTGTGGCCATGTGGGTTCTAAACATCTCCACAACCCCCATGTCCAGCACGGGGGCAGCCTCTTCTAGGGCTGTGTCACCCTCATTGGGAAGAAATTTCTTCTCCTCTTGATGTGGAACCTCCTCTGTTCCAGCTGACACCTGGTGACCCTTGTCCTAGCATTGGGTGCCCCTGAGCAGAGCCTGGCTCCTTCCTCCTGACCCCCACCCTTTCTACATTGATCAACAGTCATGGGATCCCCCGTCAGTCTCCTTTTTTTCCAAGCTCAAGAACCCCAGCTCCCTCAGCCTTTCCTCATCAGGGAGATGCTCCCCTCCCTTCATCATTGAGAGAAACACAACAAGGAAAGGAACTTGCTTGGCCAACCTGAAGGAAAAGATATTGGATTTTTAAGCCTGAGGAATGAGCAGGAAGGACAAAACCTCTGTGTGTGCCCTCAGACCATGAAGCTGCTGGGTTTGATAGCACTGCCTTTGCTGTGCTGCTCGGGCACCAGCACTGAGCTGCAGCACTGGTGGGCTAAGTGTCAAAAGCTGTTCTGTTCCTTTCTCAGGGAAAACCAGCTGAATGAGCAAGGTTCTGTCTGCCTTTCTTCAGAGCCACACATCAAGAGAAGGAGTAGAGGAGGTAAAAAGGTGTAATTAGTGCCCCAGAACTTCCTGGATAGATTCTTAAGTCTGCTCTGAATTCCAGTTCTGAGTTTGCTGGGAGAAGCAAATGCTTAGTTGTCCATGGAATGTTGAGGTGACCAGCTGGTTCTTGACTGCAATGGCTCTGCTTTGCTCTCTAAGGTCAGGCAGGCACTGGAAATACTTGTGGTTTGGGTACAGCTATCAAATGCAGGTTACATCTGCATTGAGGACAAAGAGCTCTCTGGGCAGCAGGCAGTGCGACAGGATTAGCTGTAGGAATGAACTGCAGAGGGTCTCATCAGGTGAGGCAATGCACACTATCCCTTTGGCTTAGGATTTGATTCCAACCTGCAGGAGTTCTTGAAACTGCTGTTAGAGTCCACACAAAGATAAGGAACAATACAGGCTGTGTTTGGAGCAGGTACAACTATTCCTAATCCTGCCCTTTGGTACGTGTTGTTCAGTGATGGAGAAAGGGGAGAGACTTGCTGCTGTGAGTGTTCAGCCCTGCTCTCTGGATGCCATCCTGATTGATCTGCTTGCAATGTGGAGAGAGGTGTAAGCAGTGCTTGCTGGCTGCATCTGAGTTAGAATCATCCAAAGATTCCAGTGTAAGGGACCTGTGGAGGTTCTCTGACCAAGCTCCTCTTCAAAGCAGGGCTTTATGGCACGTTCACATCTCCTTTGCTGGAAAACTTCCTGCATCTCTGGTAACACCCCATCAGTCACTTCGGGATTTGCTTGGATGCATCTGGTTTTGACCTGAAATAGCTCACAGGCAAGAATATTCTTTGCCCTTCCTATATGCTCGCTGGGATAAGACATCCCACATATGGCTCCTCATTACGTGATCTGTACCAGGTAGGATGAGGGAACGCTGCGATACAATCCATCATCCAGTGTGGTTTTGTCCAAGTCCTGATGGGCCACAGATGTCACGAAACTTGTCAACCTTTGCGATGAGGGGTCTGTTCCAAGGAGCAGATGTCTGTGCTCGATGGTTTTACTGACTGCAAAGGGAAGTTGCGTGGCTTATCCACAAATGAGAGAGCTATTTTCATCACCGGCTCGCTCGAAAGCACGCGTGTCTTTTAAAAGATCAGCACCAATTGGAACACAAATGCAAAATAGAAGTTATAGCAACTGCTAGAGAGTTTAGAGTGAAATGAGAGTGAGCCAGGATCCCCCAAGGACAAACTCCTGCAGGAAAATAACTTTGCTTGGAAAAGAATTCAGAATTAAAAGCATGAATCAGACTCACGGAATCAGAGAGAATTACTGGGGATGGAAAAGCCCTCTGAGCTCATCCAGCCCAGTTCAGGACCTGATATCACCATAGCGGCCACA
>VZRI01004063.1:36207-87501 GCA_013397515.1 Upupa epops
TACCCTCTGAGTCTCCTCCAGGCTCAACACCCCCAGCTCCCTCAGCCTCTCCTCATCAGCCTTTCCCTCCAGTCCTTTCCTCAGCTTCTTTGTGCCTCTGCAGCTTCTCAGTGTCTGTCTTGAAGTGAGGGGCCCAGAACTGCACCTAGGACTTGAGGGGAATCCTCCCCAGTGCCCAGTACAGGGAGAGAATGACATCCCTAGTCCTGCTGGCCACACTATTGCTGATCCAAACCAGGATGCTATTGGCCTTTCATGCCACCTGGGCACCCTGCTGGCTCCTGTTCAGCCAGTTGTCAACCAGTCCTGCCAGGTCTCTCTCTGCCAGGCTGCTCTCCAGCCACTCATCCCCTGGTCTCTAGCTGCAGGGGGTTATTGTGCCCAAAATGTAGGACCCTGGCCCTGTTAAACCTCCTCCTGTTGGCCTCTGCCCATGGACCCAGCTTGTCCCAACCTGTAGAGCGTAAAATGGTGACTGTGCCTCTTGCATGGACGCACATGTGTATGGTCTCTGATGCCAAATGCTAACAGAAATCAGGGCAGTCCCTACTGAATAAGAGAGAGGTGCTTTAGAAAAGATAAGCAGGAGCTATAAATAACATGTGATGGCAGAAAGGATCTGCTGGCATACTGAAAGGACTTTATTACTTGGGAGCTATTAGTAATAGAGGGCAGAGGAGCTGCCTTTAAACATGAACTATCTCTCAAGATTTTCCTTTGCCTCCCAGAGCTTCTGGCTAAAGTTCTCTTTAGAGTGATAGGACCTAAGGAACAGGTCCTGAAGGACCTGTGGGTAAGTAGGGATGGACAGTGTTAAGGAAAAGCTACTGATATTTTAATACAACTTAAACCCCAGCCTGTTCTTTCCATTAGGGTCAGCTTGCACAAAGGTTGTTCAGTATGTGGAAACAATAAATTGTGGCTTTACTGTTCACGTGTTAAGTGAAGCAATTTTGAACCACTATGGCTGCTTCTGGAGGGCAGTAGGTCTGCACACTAGTGCACAACAGCAGCTGCTACAGGCAGCCCAAGTCCCCTCCCTGTATTTGTCTGGCTGTGGAACCCAACTGGTTGTACAGCTCTTGCCTTGGACCCGCTTCTGGAAGTGCTCATGGCTTTAGTTGCTGATAGCAAAGACAAGTATGTTGGCTCTCATGCCCCATTGCTGTGCTCTCATGTGCCTTGTTTGTACATGCTGCCCTTCTTTAAAGAAGGAAGAGCTCTGCTGAATCATTGAATCACTAAGGCTGGCAAAGCCCTCTGAGCCCAGCCCAGTCCCTAACATCACCACAGCAGCCACACCAGGGCCCTAAGGGCCACAGCCAGGCTGTCCTTCAACACCTCCAGACACAGGGGCTCCCCCCACTGCCCTGGGCAGTACAGTCCAGGCTCTGAGCACCCTTTCCAGGAGGAAGGGCTTCCTAACATCCAACCTAACACTCCCCTGGCAGCTTCAGGCCCTGCTCTCTCATGCTGGCACTGGTTGTACAGTTCCTTCAGGAGTGAGTTCAGTGCACCGCTGAAAACCATTATTTCACTGGTAGCATGCTAGCAAAGCTCTAAAACTAAAAGCAGGTGGAGGAATGAGTGCTTGTTGATGAGGAACTGAATACAAAGAGTATTGCTGCTGGTAATGAATTAGACTTATTAACTCCCTCACGACTCAGACAGTCCTTTTGTACTTCATAAGCTCTTCTGTGCTGTGTTTACTAGGAGCAGACTTGGTGACTCACGTTATTTTTCTCAGAAATAACAATTCCTGGTAGTAAGTGTTTATAGGGCTGGAGACCTTCCCTGGGTGAGGGCATCAGGTAAGCAGCCTGCTCATTCATAGCTGACAGCATGATCAGTAAGGGCTGGGGATATGCTTATCTAAATCCTTCTGTGGGGATTGTTGATGCCCAGAACTGCCTGTGATTTAACTGCCTGGCAGCTCCAACCAGCTCCGTTATTCCAATGGTTAAGACATTTGCTGCTCAGTTGCTGCTATTTAAAATTATTCCAGTGACTTATCACACCCTGTAGCTCAGTGGAATAGACCAAAACCTTTCCCATCATAGAACGCTGCTTCCCAATAGCACTGGTAGTGTTGTGTTGTAGCGATGATGGGTGTAGCTGCTATTAGATTTAGCTCAAAGAAAATGTCATTTCATGTAGAGAGATTTTCCTTTGGGTGTGGACCAGCGAACTTCCAGTGCCTGCTCTGGACTTGAACAGAACCTTGTATGCCCGACAGCTCATGGTTTCTTAGTAGTCACAGCCTCTGATTTTATATTGCAATAAAACTATATTGCAATTTATATTGCAGTGTGGCCTAGCGGTGAGTAGAAGAGCTCTTTAGAGTGTGGTCACTGAATAGCTCAGCTTTTCGTTTGACATTGCTGTCTGGAGGGTGGCAAACACACAGGACGCAATCGCCTCTTCCAGTGTAGCTGAGGGGCATCTTGCTGGGGCATCTTTTCTTCTCTTGTGTGCAAGACACAAAGAACCCGAGCCTCACAAGGGCAGGAATTGATTTTAGGGACTAGAAGAATTGAGAACTGCTGCCATCTCATTGTCGCCTCTCTTTCACGGAGAGCTCTGCAAATACGGTCACTCTTTTATTGTCCCCACGGTGGGGCTGAATTTATTAAGAGGACTCTTCGATTGCCTATGCTCCTTTTCTGTCTCCTCAGATTCAATGGGACAGATCTCATTTGCTGCTCACACACTCCTCTAACTTCGCCTGCCTGGTCTGAAAACTTCACTCTGGTGCCTGGTTAGAAACCTCTGTGTTGGTAATAACTCGCTCCTCTCGAGGTCGTTACTGACTTTGAGTTAATCCTTTCCAGAATGTCTTTGTTAGTCTTAGCATGGAGCAAGTCTTTGGTCAACCCTAACAAAAGCTTCTGCATTTCTACCTGGATGCTCTGCTCTTCGTTTCCTTCACTCTTATCCTACTTCAATAAGTGCCACTAACATTTTTCTTGTAATGAAGTCACAGAAGTGCAAATGACCCCTTGGATATTAAACATTAGACTGCCACTCCTGCTCCAGAAAATGTGCTTTACCTTACCTGTCCTTTCCCAGCCTTTGCTCTCCCCCTCCCTTTTCACCATCGGTCCATGCATTCGTGAAACACATGACTGCATCACGGCCCTAACAAGAGAGCAAACTGGGAACCCCTTTCCTTCTATTCAGGAATAGTCAAGTTTGAGTCCAGGGAGTGCACTGAAACAGAGAGCAGCTTTTAAAGGCTGCGTGCTGTGAGAGCAAGCGCAGTTCTCAGTGTCTGTGACACAGGCTTGGATGACTTTACGAGACCTTACAAAGTCACATACGTCAACTCCCTGTCACAGTAGCCAGCACAACACTATTCAGCGACACGTCCGCTTCCCATCAACATACTATGAATCTCCCTCCTTGCTCCTCTGGCTGACCGAAAGCCTGGCAAGTCTACGGCCCTTCTCCATGGTTTGATTTTCAATTAAGAGATAATGTCAGCGGAAGAGCACAGTTCATCAGATAGTGTTCCCTTGCTGTTGCAGAAGGCAGGGATGTTGTAAGCAGAGGTCAACTGCTGAAAATCTATGTGCCTGGCTACAAGATTATATAAAACGTTAGGCTAATTTCCCTCATTTCATATTCACATGTATTAGCACAGCTTTTGTTATATACTTATCCTTATGTAAGTTACATCTGTTCTTTTATTCACTCATCCATGTTTGCTCTGCTTTCAGATTTATGAAACAGGCATTCCACTGAGCTCAGCAAATGATGGGCATAATAACTTATCTAAATTGCAAAGTATGTGATGCCCTTGAGGTAAACTCAGATGGGAAGGTTTTATGAAGTGTCTCACACGTGGAAGTGTATGAAAGTGTTTATTTGCCAACTCCTGTCTCTCCTTTGGCTGTTTGAACGATGTTAAGAGGATCGGTGAAACTGATATGGAAGCCTAGGGGCTACAAGGAAGAGAGTGGAACTACATTATTGTCTTCACAGGGGAAGCAGAGTCATACTGGCACTTGCACTTAAGAGCTCTTCTCTCTTTGGATGTCAAAAGCTTCTGGTTCATGGCATCTAAGGTATTTACTTGGTGAAATGCCTCTCACTCTAACAATATTATCAGGATTCATTAATTAATCTATTCCTATCAGATAGGAAAGCAATTCTTCCTTTACTTCTCTTAGAAGATTGCAGAGAAGCAAAGGCCCTATAGAGGAAAGGGAGAGCACCCTGCTGTTTGATGCACCTGAGATGCTCGAAACTCTTCTGCTTGTCTGTAGCTGCAATAAAAGTTCTGCAATGGCTGTGCATAGATCTGGTTCCTTGGGTCCAAGTTTTCCCACTACTCCCAGTACTCATGTTCTCATGAGATATGACTTAGAGTGTGTGTAACTCAGCAAAGAAGCTGCTCACTAATGGTCAAACTTGGCTGTTACAGTAGTGTTCCCATCTGCTTAAGATCCATAATGTTGAGGGACCAAGCTGAATGATCACGTTATTTTACCTCAGTCTCTCTCGGAATTTTCCTCTTTGCTGAGCCTTATGCATCAGAGGCTGTTTCTCAAATCACTGGGTTTACCAGTCTTGTTTAAAATAATAAAGTAAAATGTGATTGGAAATAATAAGAGAATTTAAACTCTAGTAAACAAAAAGACATCTCTAGCTCTGCTCACTGGTGAAGACTGAAGCCTTTTTAAAAAGAGAGGGTTTGATGCTCTTTCCCATAACATTTCTTATTGGCTGCAAGGAAAAGTGTCAGTAAAATCCTGGACAACAGGGATTTGGGGAGACTGATCCTGCTTGTTTTTCCTGCTTTGCAGGCAGCCTGCAGTGGTATCAAGCACTAGGGTAAAGCCCTCTGTAGGAGGATACTTCTTAATCTCTCAAGGTAATCTAGGCTCTACTAAGTCAGCTCTGGAGAGTCTGTAATTCCATGTAAGGCATCTGCTGGGCAGCGATGTTCTCTTCTCCAGCTAATTACGAGGTAATTTTTCATTTCTTTGTATTTAAAGTTCCCAAAATAATTAGCCCATTTGAAAAGCTCATTTGCTTAAAACCATAAATTTGTCAGCGAATTGGATGAGCATGGCAGCACCCAAAACGCTGGAAGCTACGCGTGTATTACGACTTCGTCAGTCGTGTAAAGTCCAAATTGCCCAGAATAATTTCAAACTGCTTCGATAAACCCTCCGCTGTGACAAAAGGCAAAGTGTTTGGGTGTCAGGCGTTGTGCCCTTCTGTGTCTGATTTCAGCCTGAATGGATTTGTTGGTGGCTGACTCCAGAACATAAAACTGAGCGCAGTGGTTTGTGGTGGCAGTTCTGACAGACCCTTGAACCACTTGGAACGTCGACGCTGCTATAATTCTGCTGCGTTAGAGAACGACGTCGAGTGTTTTCATTAGGTGTAACAGCTGTTTCTCTTGCAAAAGCCAACCTTCATCGGTGGTAGCATAGCTGTCAGCTTGCTGGAGTTCAGTGATTATAGCTGGTTGTAGGAACTCCTTTATGTAAATTAATTCAACAGCAAACATACTAGTAACTGCCTTGTAACTAGACCTGTGCAAAGGTTCTCAGGCTGCTACGATCAGCAGCACGCGATGAGCAAGCAGAGGTACTGAAAGCTTTGGGATGGCTCTAGCACAAGTGACGTGCAGCAATCCACACGGTGTCGATTTTGAATTGAGATTGAATTCTCCTTCTTAGAAATAAATGTGTTGGAGTTCTTTCAGCCTAGCGTAACACGTTTAATTAGACCAGCACCAAACACCCCTCAGCACAAAGCAACAAAAAAAATCCAGCCAGAAAAACCTGGAGTGTTTTCTTTTTCACTGTAACTTTCTTTCCTTAAGAATATGCTGAGTATCCTGAGATAAAATGTTGGGAAACCTGTTAAGTAGCAAAGAAGGGAGCATCTCCCTGATGAGGAAAGGCTGAGGGAGCTGGGAAAAAAGGAGACTGAAAGGGGACCCCATGACTGTTGATCAGTGTGGAAAGGGTGGGGGTCAGGAGGAAGGAGCCAGGCTCTGCTTAGGGGTACCCAATGCTAGGACAAGGAAGGGTCACCAAGTGTCAGCTGGGACAGAGGAGGTTCCTCATCAAGAGGAGAAGAAACTTCTTCCTGGTGAGGGTGCCAGAAGCCTGGAAGGGGCTGCCCAGGGGGGTTGTGGAGTCTCCTTCTCTGGAGACATTTCAAACCCGCCTGGACTGTTCCTGAGTGACTGGATCTAGGGGATCCTGTTGTGCAAGGAGGATTTGGCTGGATGATCTTTCAAGGTCCCTTCCAATCCCTGACAGCGTGTGAGTCTGTAATTTCCTTGTACCAGTATGATACAGCCAAATATTTTTGTAATATGAAACAAATAGTGAGTTCTGCTTGGAATGGGATGCAGTTGCATTTAATTTTTGATAACTTGGAGAAAACTATTGCTCAGCATGCGAGCAAATGTTGAAGCACTGCGTTTTCAAATGGCAGTGAGCAGATTTCAATGGATTTGGGAACTTGTACTCCTGAATATTGATTTATGCTTGGATTCCTGTGGCATCATAGGGGATACTGGTCCGTTGTTAAATGTTAGCTTGATTTCCATTAAGATTATACCCAGAGAAATGAATGTATATGAATACTCTGAAAGAAAGCACTTTGCTTTCCTGAGTTCCTAGTGAAATATTAGCCACTGGGTGTTGAAATATGTGGGGATATTTCTGGTGTCACCACCAAACTTTTAACAAGCTTTGAATAAATATTTAGGTATCTGTGTACTTGGTCTAACTGTCATCCCTTCTCAGCAGCCTCTGAACTGAGTTGTGAAAAACAGGCTGGTTATTTAAACCTCTTTTTCTGGATTAAAATCCTGACTTCTGGAAAAAACTTTGGCAAAGTCTGTTATTTCAGTGCATTGTCTGAAAATGGGAAGGGTGAGTAGTAGAGAAGTACAGGGAACAGGCTCTTTGTAAATATCTCACTGACTCTTAGCATTTATCTAGCTATCAATGTTTACTGTGTAAGGCAGGGAAAATAGATGAATAAGTAGATATAATTCATTTCACATCACTTGACCATGGCCTTGAGTGCTCTGTATGTTCATTTTTTTTCGACATTTCCAGGGACAGTGACTTTGCCACCTCCATGGGTCGCCTCTTTCAAACACCTGACCTCTCTCTCCATGGAGAATTTCGTCCTAATACCCAATCTAAACCTCTCCTCATGCAACTTGAGGCCATTTCCCCTCGTCCTATCATTAGGAACTTGAGAGAAGAGACCAGCACCAGCCTTGCTACAATCTCCTTTTAGGTAGCTGTAGAGAGCACTAAGGTCTCCTCTCAGCTTTGTCTTCTCTAGACTAAATAACACCAGTTTTCTCACCTGCATTTCACAGGGCCTGTTTTCCAGCCCTCTCCCCAGCCTCACTGCTCTTCTCTGGCCGCGCTGCAGCCCCTCAATGTCCTTCTGATACTGTGGCATCCAAAGCTGGACCCAGTACTTAGGGTGCAGTCTTACGAGCACAGAGTACAGGGGCACCATCACCTTGATAGGGCTAGGAAAAGCTTGGATTCCATGATCTTGAGGGTCTCTTTCATTTGAAACTGTTCTATGATTCTGTATACAGTGTTTGTGTTGCAGAAGAATCTCGTATGATCTGTAGGCAGGTGTGAGAAATGTAGAGACTATCCTGGGCAACGTCAAAGCAATGTGAATATTGAGCCTTTGTTTTGCTTCATGAGCTTTTGAAATCCAGTCTGTCTGTGGTTTTTGGGCATCAGGGTTTCGGTTACTTTCTGAAAACATTCTGTACTTGGAAAACTTTATTAAAAGCCAGTGATTTGACAGCTAACTGAAGCAATACACCTACTCAGGCTTTCTCTCAGAGGAGATGCCTTCTGATATTTTAATTCAAATCACTTGGAAATATGGTCTCTGAAAATACCTTGACCCCTTCACCCTTATCATTTAATTCAGACATCTCAGTTGTCTTTGCTTATCCTGGTTGCAATGATTCTGCAGCCAGGGCCTGCGTTTTCACTCTCTTCCCTGAGTTCTGTCTGTAAACCCTAAATCCCTAACGGGGACAATTTCAAGTGCCACTGATGCAGAAAATCAAGCCCTGTGTTCTTTGGTCTCCCATCACAGTCAAAACGCAGAGCAAGCACCTGTCTGTCTTGGGTCTGAGGGAGCCATAAGACATAGGGTAAGACCAACACCTTGAACCTTTAGTAACAGTTTTCCTTTCCTAGTGATGTGTTGCCACCCTTTTCCCCAGAAGCATCTGAATGTCAGTGGTGATGGTGTGGAGCAGTGAGTTTCTCTGGTTTGAAAGACTTATTGTAGAAAAGTAAGATGCTCCTGTTACCTCCTAGGCTGATCTATTACTCATTACATCAGGTCAGATTCATCTGCACAGAGAACCAACGCAAGACTCCCTGCAATTTCACAATCCCTGTAAAAATTCAATTGACCGGTTGCTGTGCAGAGGCTCCGCAAAGGCATTTGCATGTCTCTTACCCCTCGCTTCACCAAGGCCTCATTTGAGAGCTGAGGTGTTGGATTGAATTTATTTCCTAACAACCCTCCCCCCCTCCAATTAACGCTCTATCCCATATGACCGAGATAGAAACCAAGTATAATTATCAGCCTAAAATGAGCTGGATAACCACATGAGGAGATTATCAAAGCCAAGGTTACCCACAGCGCTAAACCAAATAATAAATACATAGTTGTGGCTAGCGACTGAGCCCTTGCAGAGTTCAAGGCACAGAGTCAGGTTTCAAATGGCACTGCCTTTTCTCCCTTTCGAACAGATGTGACTCAGGTGGACATTTACTCCCCGAGGAACAATAGAGTCGCCTGCCCTTTGCCGCAGGGTTCTTACCGTCTGAATTTGATTCCACACACGTCCTTCTTCAAGTCTTCCTTCAAGGGTGTCCATGGCATCTGCCATTAGTAACTGCAGCTGTGGCACCAAGATAAAAATTATCAGTGTGGAATTCACACAGAAATAACTTTTCTAAATACACAGATTAAAACCTAATTAAAAAATCATTTGTACGCTGATGATTTTATTACTCATCTTTCAGACAATGAGCGCCGCCACCTCATTTTTGCTTCAGCCATCACGCTGTATTATTTGTGGATAGGAAATACTTAACAATAGGAAAAAAATCCCGTGGAAAATTTCTACCTAAGCCTATAGGTTTTAATGCAGTAAATGTTTATACTTAGCAAAGGAAGACTCGGCTTGTAAAGAATAAAGGCTCTGTATTTCATTCTTTAGCTGTCTGGGATATGCTGTGTCGTACATGAATGCTTTTTAGTGTTTTCTCCCAAGGCTAATGTATCGTAATTTAAAGCAGCATGTAAAACCTCACAAGAGGACAACACTAAAGCTGAGATGCTTTTACTGTAGCTGGAAGTATCTAGCTCATTTTCCCTGCTTTTACTATCCTTTCTCTTTGGCAAACCCTCCTGTCTCCTCATCATTCAGCATAACGGAGCATGAAAACAAGGCTGACAATTTCTAGTGCAAACTATAATAAGATGCTGCAGGAAAACACTTGCTGATCAGTCCTTGGTGTTAGAGGGAAGGCTAAAATTCAGGTTAGTTGTAGTATCACCTCACTCCAGTACCCTTCTAGGTCAGTCATTGCCTCACCCCACACCCTTCCCAAACAATTGAATGCATTTCAGTTGCTCTTTATTCAATATAGAGGGGCAAGTCATGGACTCATAGAGTGGTTCACCTTGGACAGGACCATAAAGACCATCTAGTTTCAAACCCCCTTGCCATGAGCAGGGAAACCTCCCCATTAGACCAGGGTGCTCAAGGCCTGATCCAATCTGGCCTTGAACACTTCCAGGGAGGGGGCAGCCGCAACCTCCCTGGGCAACCTGGTCCAGTGTCTCAGCACCCTCATAGTGAAAAACTTCCTCCTGACTTCCAGTCTAAACATCTCTTCCAGCTCAAAACCCTTCTCTCTGCTCTTACCACTTCAAGCCCTTGGAAACAGCCCCTCTCCAGCTTTCCTGTAGCCCCTTTCAGGGACTGGAAGGCTGCTAGATCTCCCTGTAGTCTCCTCTTCTCGAGGCTGCACAGCCTTGGCTCTCTCAGCCTGTTCTTGTAGGAGAGGTGCTCCAGCCCTCTACTCATTCTTGAGGCCCTCCTCTGGACATGTTCTAACAGTTCAATGTCCTTCCTGTGTTGGGGGCTCCAGAACTGGCTGCAGTACCCCAGATGGGGGTATTATGAGAGCAGAATAGAGGGGGGAGGATCAGCTCCCTTGACCTGCTGGTGATGCTTCTCTCGATGGAGCCCAAGATGCGGTTTGCTTTCTGGGCCACAAGCTGCATTGTCAGCTCATGTTGACTTTTTCATCGACAAACACCCCCTAAATAAATAAAACACTAATCTAGGGCACCTGGACCCTCAGCTGAGGCATTTTTACATCAGTATTTATTCATGGACCCTGGGAAAATAAGGATTTGTGTTAAGCTTGAGCAGTTGAATGTTAAGTAGGGGAAAAACCCTGAAGAAAATCTTTCAAAGGTGTAGGATTTCAGCATCACCACATTTGTACATCACAAACAAAGACCAAAGTGTGTGGAAAAGGCAGAAATCTATTTCGATTTAAAATCAATTGAGGACAAGATATTTTTAGGGATTTTCCAGCTTTGGGAGATTTACTGTGGTTTGCTAACTGCCTGCTGCTGTTGCACGTGCATTCTGTCTGCCAGCAGAGCTGGTGAAGGACTTTGGGTGATAACAGTTAAAACCAGTGGACACAGTGAGTATTTTTCACTGTCATCTCTTAGCATCAGTGAAATGTAAATTGGAAAGGTTTCTTGTATTAATGTCTGGCCCAAAGCAGTGAATCTCCAGCTTGGTTGGAGAGTGGCCCTTTAGAGGTGACAGTCTGATGTCCTGGTCCCTTCACTTGTGAGTGCAGTTTGAATGGTTCTTCAGAGAGAATCTCTCTGAGAAATCTTCCCATTCCTCTGACCAGTTCTTGCTCTGCTGGTTTGACACAGAATCTGTGCTTTGCCCATTCTGGCCTTAATACCCTTAATCTCTGGGCTGTGCCTATTTGGGATTCATAGAAGGAGATTATCTGTCATAAAACTGTAGCAATGAGACCATTTCTGACAGGTTCTTGACTCTTTTTGCATTAAAGTCAAGAGGCAGAATTGTGCAGCTTTGTTTTTCTGTGAATACCAATGCACGACTTTAAAAATAAGTAAAAGCATTTATCTAACATTTGGAGAGGTAAGAGTCAACTTAATGGGTGCACAAGCACAGAGGAAGCAGGTAGGAGCCAACCACAGTGGGAGATGTCCCTGCTAATGGCAGGGGGGTTGGAACTAGATGATCATTAAAGTCCCTTCCAACCTGAACCAATCTATGAATAGGACACTTATACAGAAGATTTGCTATCATAACTGCCTTTGGGATCCTTGCTGTACCCGTGCAAATTGCACTATTATCGATCCAGCATGTTGTAGTCTTTATGCAACTGGTACTGCGTGTGGGAATAAACACTTGGCATCTCTAGCATTTTCTAGCAGGTTTTAACTGCCTCTCTTGGTCATAAAGCCTTATCTCAGTTTTACCAATGTACAGTCAGAATGACCTCAGAGGAATGACTTTAAATTTTTATTAGTGTTAAGTGGGATTATAAATTGGCTTGGCTCAGTGGAAAAATGTGGAGAGATCTCAGAAATAGCTCTGAAGAGTGAGAAGTATGTGGAGCCAGCGTGGGTGCTGTGGTTCTGACCCCATGGACATGGGAGGGTTGACAGCTCCACTGAGAACTGCTGAATCTCAACAGTATCACAGAATTATTGAGGCTCGAAAAGACCTCTAAGATCATCAAGTTGAGCCCATGACCTAACATGGTGCCTTGGTTGTGGCAGTTGGTGCCTTGATCTGGCTGCTGTGGTGATAGGTCATGGGCTTGATGATCTTAGAGGTCTTTTCCATCCTCAATAATTCTGTGGGCAGTCCATTCCAGTGTCTGCTCACCCTTTCTCTGAGGAAGTGCTTCCTAATATCTATCCAAAACCTCCCAGTACAGCCCAGTCATGCAAAATTTTTGTCCTTCCTCGACCCCAGTGAAATGACAGGGTGACAGGTAGGCTGAGCAAGTGAAGATGTTTCTTTTGCACCCTGGACAAATTGGGTGTACAGTGTTTTGTGCTTGGTGCAGTTGTGATGTGGTAGGGAAATAGTTTCTACTGGCATAAGAGGAGCCTGTGCCACGTGGGCTGGTGCCACCAGGAAAGTAAAGCCCATTAATCACTCCTTGGTGGAGTCACTCTGCAAGTTCTTGCTTGCAGTCACATGCCTTGCCACTGTGGTTCTTGAAGGTTGCTAAAATATTCTAGCTACAAAGCATCTCAGCCTCCATTTTCATACACAGACTGAAGATATATTTTACAGCTGGATGGAGGAAAACAATGAATGCTGAATTAATGCATTGTAATGCTCTGGACAGGGGAGCTGGTAGAGAATTTCTGCCTTTAGTGCTTTAAGAAATGATTTTATTTTGGGTTTGGTAAACAAAGTCTATGTGTTTCATTGAAAGATTTACAATCTATCACTTAAATCTCCAGCATGGACCCTTGTTCTGCTCAATCCAACTCTTAAGAGACTGAAGACCTTTGTCTTAGGTGGCCTAGAGTCTCTCTCCCTCAAAAAGCTTTCTGGGGAGCTCAGGCTTATGATGACTACAAGTCAAGATACAGGCAGTGGTGTCATAGCCTGAGCCTAATGTGTGATGTACTGAAAATATTGGACCCTGGAGACAATCCTAACAGTGAACTATGTACCAATAACTCCAGACCCTTTAGCCAGCCTTGAAATGTGGATCTGCTGAAGTTAAATAGCAGAAAATGTGCATCAAAAAGAGAATGTCTTTTAATAACACAGTTTCTTTGCAATGTCGTTTTCCCTTATCTCGAGCGCAGACTTCAAAGTCTGGCAACCACCTCCTGCAGTTGCAGGCCACTGCTCGTCTTCCCTAAAGCAAGCTGCTGTGAAGCTTTAATTCTACAGAGCTTAGATGCTTTTCAGGACTGCAAACAAAATGTCAAGGGACTGACTTTTGGAAAACTAAGAGTTTATAGTGAACTGAAGTCAGATCATCAAAATTGGACTGCATTTAAATGCAGGGACTGTGGAGGGACTTGTTAAGCTTTTCTAGAATGAAATGCTTGAGATCTGTGTGTTCATAAGCTCCCTCTCCCATCAGAGAACCTTATGGAAGGGTAACCAAATGGTTGCTGTTTATGGCTGTAAGCTTTCAACAGCCCCGCTAGCATCACTGCCCCTGTTCCACAAAGGGAAGACAAAAGCATAGCAGGTTTGCTCAGAGGCAGGGAGGAAGTTGTAGATGGAGACAGAAAAGAAAATGTTTTCTTTTCTTTCCTTCTCCTTCTCAGCTTTAACTAGATTTGGCCTGTTTTGCTGCAGGTGGCTTCTGATGTTAGATACCTTAAAGTAGCTCTATCTGAATAATTGCAATCATTTTCCCAGACTGATTTGGGGAGGTTTGGGGAAAAGAAGAGGTTTTAAAAATATGCCTCCAGATGAGTCATGCTGGTTCTGTAAAAGTTATCCTTGCAGGTGATTAGCACCTCCTCTGACAAGGCACTGCAGTAGGATTTTAAAGCTACTTCAGGTCTGCACATTAGAAAAGTGACTTCCAGAGCAAATTGTGGGGCAGTGCTTTGCCTCAGCTCTTCCTTGCCTGGCTTCTGGCTTCTAAAGGCTAAAACAAGTGTTAGAAATCAATACTTACCAGTTCGGCCTGCTGCTTACTCAAATCCTGCAGGTAGGGAATGGTGGCTAGCTCAGCCATGGCTTGATTAAGCACTTGGGACTGTTCCTCAACTCTCTGCAAATGGCCAAGGAGGCTGGCATAGTGCAGCTTCTCTATCGCACGTGAACACGGGCATTGATAGTCCTGTTTCCTCAGAAAAAGCAACTAGGTTAGAGGAGAGTCGCAGACAACACACTTTCATCCTTTCACTCCTATGCTTCGAGGCCTAATGCTCTGTATGTTTGTACTGGTAATACTATAAGCAATATGGCATCCAGCACCTCCAAGCTTGTGCTGCTGACAGTCTTTATAGAGGAAAGACTTTGTTGCCACAATCTCTCTAGTAGTACTAGAAAAATAAATATGCCATCATCCTAGATGTGAAGAGAGGAGATAACCAACATAAATGCAGTTTTCTCCTTTAGAAATGGCCTTTCCATAATCCCCTCTGTTAAATATTACCTGACTTTCATGGATTGCTTTTAAAGATTCACTGAAGAGGTTGAGGAAACCGAGCAGTGTGTCAGCTTACGGTTTGTTTGCAGACTAGGCAAATCCATAGTTTTCAAATACATAACCCCGAGGGACTAAAACCTGCGGAGGTGGTCTCTGATTCTGCAGGCAGCTAGGCACATGCTAAAGTTTAAGCGTGTGAACACAGAGCCTCAGCCAAGTGCTTGCATAAAATCTCAGCACCTGCTGAAGTGTTTGATGGATGGCAGCCTTACCACCCTATTTTCAAAAGGATTCTGATGCCAGAAATGCAAATGGGCACCCTAGTGAGATTTTCAAAAGCAATTTGGCCTAGATTCCCCGACAAGATGTAGCCATTGCATATGTGAATGCTCAGCCCTTCGGAATGAGATTTCCATTCATCTAATCAGGGTTTTGTATGTATTGAAGTACTCGAAATTCCAAGAATTGGCATCCATTTTCAAAACCACTTCCAGTATTTTTAGCAGCCCTTTGTTCTGGCAGTGACACACGGTGGCACGCTGCTGCCACCATTGACATACGCTTCCAGGTAGGTGATTTGAGGTCCAATCGTATATCGAAGAGAGCGAAAGGAATGCTTTGAATGGCAGTTGTTTTTCAATCGATGCATCCCATTTTAATAATTAGCTTCTCTTGGCAAAGAGTCTTGATCGTTTGGGTTGATCTTGGTTTTGGTTTTGTAGAAATTTGCTCTAGGCAGCATCAAGTGTTATCAAAATGACTTTCAATGTAGTTCTAGCATCGAGTCTGAGTTTCATCACGGTGCTGGTTTTGCTTTCTATGCATTTTACAAGAACAATAACAGACAAATGCTTAGCTTTCTTTTAGCTCCAGAAAAACATGAATTCTCTTAGTATAGTTACTTTTACACCTTTTAATAGAATAATTAATATAGTTGTAAAGTAGTGTGAAATGAAAGCCCTGCACTGGAGAACAATGGCTGGAGTGGAGCTATAACCTGGGATGTTCAGGTAGGAAAGCATCTGAAGAAGAATGAGCTGAGCCAACGAACTGATGTTTCCATTAGCTGAAGGAGAGAATCAGGCACCGTAGAGGGAAAAGGAGCTCTGGTCAGCAGTTCTCTGGACCATTGCAGATAGCTCCAGTCAGCTGTGTTTGGAGAGGTTAATTTAAACCTGAGCATCATGGAGCAGCACGGTAGGAGAATCCTCTTTTGAGAGAAGGGTGGTTTGATTAGTCTATTAATGAAAACGTTAAGAGCTCATTATTCTTCCCAGTAAATATAATGCAGGGCTAAATTCCAAAGAGAGCAAACAACTGAAAAGGGAAGGAGAGATAAAAGACAATGATAACAGAAGGACCATTGTGTATAAATAGGTACAAACAAGACTGGTGTGCCAATCAAGCTTTATGACTCGGGTTGAAGGTCTGCAGCGTGTTTCATCAAGAGCAGAAAAGGCAGAAAGCCTACCTAGTCCTAAGATGGATTGAACTTGATTTCTAAGTAAGGTATTAAGTGATACTAGGTGTATAATTTGACTTAAGGATCCAGGAAAGCCTTTCCAGGACTACCTTCTCATGAACTTCTCTCGATTCATCTCCACAGAGGGAGACCATGACAATAACCATCTTACATGTTGTTTTCTGAGGGCCTGAATTGGTATTAGTAGAAGACCTGAGCAAGCAAATAGATGTCTGTGATCTGTGGTATGTGGAATTGTAAGTCTGACACAGGGTAGTTAGAATGACCTGAAAACAAGGAACAAAACGGAGCTCCATCTCCACCTGATTGTCAGTGTTTGTAAGCCAGAGAGCTGTGTCCCCAGGTAGGGTCGTGTGCATTACAATAAGGAGAAGCAATCAGTTAATGAGAAAGAAAGAGAGCTCTTATCAACATCAACTACTCTCACCACACATTATAGAGATGCAGTGGAAAAGTTTTTCCCTGCTATTCTTGAAATCCACCCCAACCCTTTTTGTATGAGTGCTAAGAATTGAGTGTATTGAGTCACCAGCTAAGCAAGCAGGTAAAAATCCTCTCTCATCATGCTGTGTCTGTTGGGGGCTCCTCTGGTGATTAAGAAAGTAAAGGCATAAAGAAAACAGTTTTTTCTCTCTGTTTGATTCTCCAGAAAAATATGAGAGCGTGCCACAGAGCCACGGGGAACAAATTGGGCATCTCTGCCAACGCGCACTCTGTGGACAGAGCAGAGCGATTTAAGTTTATAGTAGGTTGGAAGTAAATAAAGAAATAACCAGCAGCAGGGTTTGGGTTTTTCTTCTTTGAAGGGATTAAAGGAGGTTGAACATTGTCAGAGGTGGTGTTTCAGTGACAATAAAAAATGCAGAAAGAGAGAATATATAACTGCTGCTGGCAGGAGAAAAAAATTCCGTGGGGAGCTCAACCACATGATGAGAATTACATGAACTATAACAGAATTCAAGGGGCTACTAAGCTGCAGTAAAAAAAATCATAATAAAGTGGCCAAGCAATCAGATGAAGATGATACCAGCTCAGGTAGGCACAGTGAAGGTTAAGTAAAGAGCAGATTTAAATGGAGACCTCTGTGGAAAAGAGTTGGCTTCTTTAATAAGGAGAAGAGAGACACATTTGAAGAATCAGGTAGCAAAGGAACCAATAAATTCAGTGTTTGGAGTTGCAGCTGCAGCCTGGTTAGAAATGTAGTTGTATTTTGAAGACAATAAATTACTGGATTATGATGCTGTGAGTTACTGGATGGGCCTCAGCCTTGTTGTCTGGTATTCCAAAGAGAATTTAAAGATAAAAAGGTAAATGTGAACATTTGATTACTTTCTGTTTGGTACTCTTGCCTGAGGTGGGGATCCTCCCAAGAGAAAACCCATCAAAGAAAACATTTTGCTGAAAAAAAGGAAAGGTGTTTATCCCCAGAGCCATCTTTGAAGACCTTATTTCTAGGATGGAAATAAGGTCCTTATTCTTGAGTATCAGCTCTGTGATAGCCTCATTGCTCTGACTTTGGCATGAAAAAGTTCCTACAAAAGGCAGGTCAGTCTGTTCTGACTGGAGTTACCTGCTGCTAAATACCCAGCACTACCAACCAGAGCCAAGACAGGACAGAATTCCATTCTAAAAAGTGGCTGTGTACAGCATGTGAGAGGAGTGAATCATGTGTCCTTTAGTGTCTTGAGAAGTTTGGGATGATACCCCCACTTTCTGCTTTTCTCTTTCCTCAGGAAAGGAATCATCCCTTATGGTACTTCTATTTATAAAGAAATTGCTGAGTGCTAATGAAAAAGTAAAGCAACATAGCTGATCAGCATGGGTTTTTAAAGCAGGATCTGTCACACCCAATACACGTGGCATGCTTAACTCTCAACTTTAGGAGCCCCAGTTTGCCGGAATGCCCTCAAGTAGTTCTTATTTTCTATTGTGGAGTCTTTACCACTATTTTTCAGCTCAAAATCTGAATGAAGTTATGCCTCGCAAGCAGCTTTGTAGTGTATTGCAATAAGAAGCAGAAAAAAATCCATCATAACGTTTCTTGAATGCCCCCAGTATCCTCCAGAAAATGTGGCTGCTGAAATGTCTGTGTAGTAAACACTTTCCCTCTACTTAAAAAATAGACGACAAGCCAGTGAACTCGGTAAATGCACATAGCATGCTGTGAACCATATGGTAGGTTTAGTTCACCTTTATAATATGAACAGTCTTAATAAGCCCCTCTGGCCACTGTTTCTCTTGTTAAGTAGCATCATGTGTCATTGACGTGGGACTAGAGCAGGACAAAGGCAAAGCTGCTGTGTACAAAGCAGAAGCAATTACCCCAGTGGAATCTCTTGATGGAATAACCACTTGTCAGTGAGGGGGATCTTAACTGCAATATGAGGAGCTGAAGGTCTGACTGATACCTGTAATTTTAATAGAAGAGCCTTTGTACCATGGAATGTGGACAGCATTTCCCTACCAGCAGCAGCAGACGATGCTGCACTGGGACTGGATGGCATCATTCTTTCTCAAATGCTTCTTGCTTTCCCCTTGATTTAAATGGGAACGGCTATCCTTTCTGAAGGAGGACTCAGAGAAGGTGCTTTGCTTTTTTAACCTTTCATTTCACATCTTACCAACAGTGGTGTGTGTATAAATGATATCATTAACTCCAGGTTGTGTGTAGCTGCACAACTGAGGTGGTGGAATTGATTTATATTAAGTGTTGCCAGGACTTAATAAGCTCTGCTTTAGCACCAAGATGTTTTTGTCAGAAGAAAATCTGATTAGCAGAAGCATTCTGGATGGTACATTTGCATCTGCAGATGAAGAAGAGGGCAGAGAGGAAGGTTTGTTCAATCAAAAGAGCAGATGTATTCTTTCATCCTCTTATGGCAAGCTGTAAAGCTACAGTCTGTAGCTGAAAGTTGTCTTAGAGAAGTTGTTAATTTAGTTTGTGCATGATGGAAATCCAATAGAATCACATTTCTAACTTGAAGAACGTTTTGGAATACTTTCAAGGAAGCAAAAGTGGCCCATAAAGAGATTTTAATCAGCAGCAGCAGAGCAGTTCTGGCCCCGTGCCTATCTGTATTATCAGGTATAATTGGCTTTGTCATTTGCTCTTTGGGTCAGGGGTTTCATTTTGCCTGGATCATTCAGCACTCTGAAAAGCGAAGGGAAAGCGAATGTTTCCACTGATAATGGATGTGGAATTGGCAAGCTCTTTGTTCTCAGTGATAATTCCTTCCATCTTGGGGCTTCCTTCCTCTCCATTAAAGCTTCCATACTGACCCTCCTGTGGCAGGTTATAAATCTGTAGTGCTATGGTTCAGACCTGTTATCCCATTCTTGCTGCTGCTGGAGGTGATGCTAGGGTAGACCTTGCCTGAACCTTGGGGATGCTGTGCTGACCTCACTGGATGAAAGAGGCAAGTTTGCAGCTGACCTCAGCGGTGCTGCGATTTCACCCTGCAATTCTGGGGGTTCTGGTTCAGCAAGAATATTTAAATGTATAAGGTGACGTCTAGAGCTGCTACTGCGTTGGAGCAGGAGCAATGTCTACATTCGTACAGCTGCTGGGGACCGGTTTGAGCAATCCTAATGCAGCACTCTGCTCTTATTTCTTCTATGATGAGTTTGGTTACTCTTCTCTGTACCCTGGATATCAGATACCACCTTTCTCTGCTGGAACCTTGTTCCTTCTTTTGAGTAGGGTAGTTATGGGGAATCCAGAACATACCGGATGGTAGTTTTTTCTCTTCCTGGTACTCTTTAAAAACTGAATAAATGCAGTAGAGAAATCTCACCTCTTAAAAAGTCCACGTAATGCCCAAAGAGAGAACTATGTGGTCAAAACTTCCTTGGGGCTTTCAGAAACACCAGCTTTATTCTGTGTCAAGTACCCAACCCACTGTCTGTTTATACTCCCAGCTTCTTCAATGCTTGGAGTGCAATGCACACAGCAATAACATTCACTTTCTCAAAGATGCCACTTGTGTTAGCCTGCACATCAATAATTTGGGCTTTTGGTCATCCAAAGCAGATAGCATGTGGCGTCAGGAAAGAACTGGAAAGCAGCAGCAATGTGTTTCCTCTGGGCTGTCTGCCCTCAGACACCTCCACCTGCCTCACAGTGATGCAGATGCTTTATGAGCACCCATTTTGGAGAAGCACTAAGCACCTTTACCTCCCACTAAGCATGTGAGTTCAAGCACTTACTGTTGTTTCAGCAGCTGTTCTCTGAAAATAAAGGAGCTACAGCTTCCCCAAATATCTAGCTAATGTTTCTCCCTTGCTAGGGGTTGCTAAGTAGCAGTTTTAGTCAACCTCCTATCTGATATCAAAACCTAAGAATATAAATCCTGTGATTTGCTAAGACACCTCTGACGAGGAAATGGCTCCGATTCCTTCAACGCACAGAAAACCAAAAAGATGTTATTGCTAGGGAAAAAACGTTAACATTAGCATTTCGAATCTGAGGAGGAGAGGTTTCTTCCACTTCTTTTCAGGAGAATAATTTAAGAATTGCATTAAAACAGTCTAGTCTACATGCAAATTTGATTTTTGACCTTTTGTGCTAATCAAAAGCCACAGTGCTAAAAAGCTGTGTACGTTATTGCAGAGAGGATGGAGTAGAATTAACTAATATACCTTCAATATGGTTCTAACTGATTTGAAGGTTATTTCACATACTCTGCTACACAGGGTTCAGGATCTAAATCACTAGAAATGCTTCAAGCAGCAATTATTAACTCTTGATGGAGATGCTGGTGATGTCTGTAGTCTACTATGGGTATTAAGTATAGCGAGAAGTTTTGGGGGTTATGTGAAGTTAGGAATAGAATATAATAGGCCATAAAGAGTTGAGAAAATGGCATGCAAAGTGGTTTTAAATAAACTGGGAACACCATTACATAATTAGGGCTGCTTTTAAAAAGTATCTAAACCCCATTTGAACGCTATCCCTAATGCAATTCCCTGAGCGTTTCTAGACACAAGGGGAGGATGTGCAGAGCATCTTGCCCACATGTCGTTCACACACGCACAGGCTTCTGCTGCCATGCACACTGCACACCACCAAGTGCATTTTACACTCACAGTTAATTTGGTGCTGCTGATAAAGTCGATTATTGGCACAATCTTTTTGCCGGTGGTATCCCAATATTGTTCTGCTTCTTCTTTTGTGGGAGGACAGTAAGGTGTTCTCCGTTCTAGGAAATGAAATTGCAAAACTATACTCTGCCTTCATTGTTCAGAGAGGTGACCTCCTAGCAGCTTTCCAATAGCTGAAGGGGGTTACAAGAAAGCTGGGGGAGAGCTTTTGACAGTGCTAGCGAGAGGACAAGGGGAAAGGGTTACAGATTTGAAGAGGGGAGACTGAGGTTGGTCATGAGGAAACAATTCTTTCCTGTGAGGGTGCTGAGCTGCTGGAACAGCTTGCCCAAAGCAGTTGTGGCTGCCCATCCCTGGAACTGTTAAAAGCCAGTTTGGATGGGGTCCTGAGTAACCTGATCTAGTGAGGGTGTTGCTGCTTATGCAGGGGGGTTGGCACTGGATGATCTTTAAGGTCCATTCCAACCCTGTACACTTTTCATAGATGATCTAGCAAAATGATGAATAATCTGAAGGAGAAGACTGGGAGGATTGTGTGGACAGTCAAGGCTGTTGGCACACAGAAATGGGTCCCAAGAAACCCTCTGACTCCCCTCATTTAGCAAAGATCCTGGAGGTCATCCCTGAGCTATCCCAGCCATGAAGCAGGTCGCCATACCTGAAAAGATTGGCAGTGCCGTTTTCGACAACATCTCCATGGTTTTTCCAATGTAGCTGCTTCTGAACCCCAGAGTCAGTGAGTACTGCTGGGGATTCAGAGATGGCCAGTTATCTGACTGTGGCAAGACATGAAGTCCACGAGGATCTGGAATAGGGAAATAAATTATTTCACGGATTCATTGAGGCTGGAAAAGACCTTTGAGATCATCCAGCCCAGCCTATGACATAATGTCACCGTATCAGCTAGGCCATGGCAGTAAGTGCCACAGCCAGTCCCCTCCAGGGGTGGGGTCTCTACCACCTCCCTGGGCAGTCCATTCTAATGTCTAACCACCCTTTCCATGAGGAAGGGCTTCCTAAGATCTAACCTAAACCTCCTCTGGCAGCTTCAGGGCCTGCCCTCTCATCCTATCACTAGTTGCCTGTGAGAAGAGCCTGACCCCCACCTGTCTATAGCTTCCCTTTCCAGTGTCATGGGTCCTTTCAGTTGTAAGAGAAGAAAAAGGAAGTCTAAGAACAAGAGAAATGCAATCCAGAAAGCTTGCCTAAAGAAAGGGGACAAAACCATCCCAGCCAGCTATAGCTGTGGTTTGCAATTCCAGACGTTGCAACCTTTTGCATCAACAGCTTGAATTTTGCTGATGGGTAAGATAAAAACATGTTCTTCCCATTTCTGCACTTCTGAATGCTGATGATCCAAAGCATTAATAACTCAACACTTCAGTAACGTAACATGCTGATCTTTCAACTGCAAAAGAAGCTGTTCTGTTGTTCCCTGAATTTGTGAGGTTTGATTTCCTATAGATCTGTGCTTTCACCATCAACACCACAGCCGCCAGGCTTCCTGTGTGTTCTTTCTGATCCACCCAGCTGGTCTGTGACAGCCTGTGCTGAGCCTTGTCCAGACTTTGTGACGGCCACTGCCAAAAAAATTCTGTGTATCGGCTGAGTCCGTCTGCCCTGACCTCAGCGAGGACAGATGCTCTGAGAAGTTGTACAAACCACCTTTGCTTAGGGAACCAGACCAGTCCTTTCCTCCCTCCCCTTCCCCTACAAAACATAAACCTAGATTGAATGTCAGTGTCACTTTTCACAAAGGAGTGCTCTGTTTTCTGTGAGCTCCGCTTTTAAGATGCCAGGCTGTGCGATCACAGTGACAAATGGAGAACCCCACTCAGAGCTCTCCGGTCTTACCCCGATATAAATCAAAGCGAGTGGACCTGATATTTCCCTTGCAGCATATTCTGCTTCTGAAGGATTCTCAATTTTGCAACCAGCTGCATTGTACACTTGGATTTAAACATGAACCTACTCCTTCTCCTTGGCAATAAGGAAAACTTTGAAATCAATTCAGTCCTTACATTCTAGCAGAACTTGGGGTAAAATTGGATGGATGATTGTTACAGAACAGGAAGGTTCTTTAAAACAGCCTGTTCGTGAGGCAGCTGGTATTTCACACCCACTGTTAAAATGGGGCTTAGCTCATACTTTTAATTTCACCCCTGTGACAGATAGGGACCTGCAGGTCGAATGCTCAGTGGTACCACACTGATAATGAGTTAAACTTGTTGCTTGAGGTGTTTGATTTTTGGTTGTTTTTTGCTGGGCAGTGTGATTTGTAGGTCAGATCTGAATAGATAAACCGAGAAATCCCTACTGTTTCAGTTGATTTCACCTAATGCTCTTACGAGTTATCTCAGCATCAAGTCTAGGCAAGGGAGATGCATCTGCTCTGAGACCATTTCCAGGATAAGAAAGCAGGGAGGTCAGGAGACCTCTCATGTCACTGCACTCTCAAAGCTCATCTGGTTTTCTTGGCTAACTATCCCATTTAGTTCCTAGAGACTTCAGTGATCTGGGAACCTGCACTTGAAGAGGTGTGTGTCAAATCGAAGCAGTTCTTTTAACTGATACATCTGTGAACAAACATATTTGAAGGCAGAACTGCCTCTATTCAATCTATTTTCTAACTGACTGAAGTACTGTAGGACTGGGATCTTTTACACAAGTCCCCTTTAAATGCCTTTTATCCTCCTCCTTCTCTTTAGACAAAGTGTCATACCCATTCCTCTTAAAAAAGGCTGTGGTCACCAGTATTTAAGCATCTATCTACTCCAGGAGATGCTGTTTGAGTTCACTCTTGTGAGGAGATGACCACAGGCTCTGCAAAGTCCTTTTTCACTCTGAATGCTACTTGTCTTCAACACGACAAAGGAAATGTGGTTATCGCTGTCCCTGCATCTGAAATGCTCTCAGAGGTGGGGATGAGTCCACGAATGCTCATAAAAAGGAGGATATTTTAGGAAGGCCCTGCTGCAGGGATGACCATAGGTGATCAATAGAAATCTGTGAAGAAGGGAATGAACTTGGGTCTCATTGTCACCGCAACACAACTGCAAATCGACCCTTGAACAAACAATCAGTTGCAAGAATGAAATTCAACAGTGGAAACCTGGGGCCTCACAGCGACAGGGTAGGATAAAGATGAAATGCTGCCATGCAACAGCAGGGAAAGGTTAAGAGAGACTGGGGCAGGGTAGATTTAAACTGGATGTTGGGAAGAAGTTCTTTAGCAGGAGGGAGGTTGGACACTAAGAACAGGTTGTCCACAGGGTTGAGGCGCCATCCATGAAGATCTTTAAGAGGAGGCTGGACAAGGTTCTGGGCAACCTGATGTAGTTGAGGATGGCCCTGCTCACTGCAGAGGGTTTGGACTAGATGATCCTTGGAAGTTCCTTCTAACCTGCACCACTCTATGATAAAAATCATCTCTGTGGGGATTTGTGGAGTGAAGTTTGTACTTTGCCTAAGTACTGATTTGATTATCTCAATCAAATCTCAGAAATTAATCTCCCCTCAGCCCAAAAGTTTAGAAGTGTTTGGAGCTCAAGCTCCTGCTTCTTTCCAACTGTTTTTAAGTCAGCCCCCCCAACCCCCCAAACACTGTAGGGTGCTTAAAAGCACGTGAAATCTGCTGTTACCTGTATATATGTACTCTGGGTAGTCAGGATGCATTTTAGCAAACACGCTCTTTATTTTGTCAGGGTTGACTTCTGCCGCAAATGGTGTGTACATCACCGAAAAGGATTCGTGGCTAGTGATGGCTTCTTCAATCATAGCCTAAAAAAGGCAAAGAGATGATGAATTTCAGGTTGGTTAACGGCTAGTTAAAAAAAAACACACAAGAAAAAGAAAGATAATTACTTTTGCAGATGATATTTTCCCTTTAATAATTGCACAGTCATGCAAAGATAACATATTTTGGTCTTGAATATTAATTAGGGGGGAATTTAAATTAGTTCCAGAAAACACTGCCTATCTATAATCAGAAAATCAATTTAATGGAGAAAGAACATTTGTAAACAGTTTTCAGTGCAGCGAGTCTACGTCTTCAATGAGGAGCAAAGCATTAGATAAATTATCTTTTAGATGAAAAGAAAAAGTGATTCCATGCTCTCTGAAGGTCACAACATCTTTCATCTGAGGGTTTTATTCAGTCCTTGGGAGCTGGTTAAACAATACTAAGCATTCATATTACCCCTTGGGTTGGCATGAATCAGACACTGTGTCTATACGGAATATTAGTCTTAAATATTGCATTTAAACACCATTAGCATTAAGAGTAAAATTCAGTCCTATGCAGAGGGCAACACGAGGCTTATGAACCATGTCATCCCTTCCCAATGACTCATTGTGCTGGTCTTGTGTGGTGAGGTAGATTTCACACTCAATGGAACTGCCAGGAAGAGCTACCAGTGTGGAAACAGCCTTGCTCCATGCCCTTATCGATCAGTGCAAGAGAGGTTAAGCTGCAGTTCTTTTGGCTTGGGGTCTAGGGAAGATCACATTCAACACTGCTTTGGCTGTGTCTGTTGATAAAGATTGTCTTCTTGATGTGAGCTGTCCTTTGTGTGCTGCAGGGGAACTGCAAAGCTGCTCATCTCGAGTACTGTGCTCAGTTCTGGGCCTTTCGTTACAGGAAAGAGATAGAGATGCCGGAATGGGTCCAGAGCAGAGCTACCAAGCTTGTGAGGGGTTTAGAAAACCAGTCATCTGAGGAGAGGCTGAGGGAGCTGGGCCAGTTTAGGTTGGAAAAGATAAGGCTGACAGGGGAACCTCACTGCCCTCTCCAACTCCCTGAAGGGAGGTTGTGGAGGGGTGGCTGTTGGCCTCTTCTCCTTGGTGACTGCTGACAGAAGCAGGGACACTGCTCTGCAGTTGAGGCAGGGGGGGGTTAGATTGGATCTGAAGAAGAAAGTCTTTGCAGAAAGAGTGGGTGGACACTGGAAGGGCCTTCCCAGGGAGGTGGTGGAGTCACCATCTCTGGAGGTGTTAAAGAATCCTGTAGTCATGGTGCTTCATGCCTGGGCAGCATGGAGGGGGTTAGTTTATGTTTGTCAGTCTCTCAGGGATTGAGGTTTTTCGTTGGTGTGGGGATGGTTGGACTCGGGGATCTAGGAGGTCCTTTCCAATCATGTTTATTCTGTGATTCCCTGATGTATCCTGGCAAAAGCTTAAACACAGTGAATAGTGACAATGCTCACACAAAGTTAATAGAGATGGTGAGAAAAGTATTAATGGGAAGTTGTATGAATCTCTCAGATCACCATACACACAGAAGGTGTCACTATGGGACTCTCTTGGTGTTTTACTGCAATGTCCTCACTTCTGTTCTCCAGTCTATGCTCCACCTATGCAAAATTATCTGAGACACGGCGTGCCTCTGTGAGGCATTTGTTTACTGATGACTGCTCCCACCAACCCACGGTGGAAGGCTGAGAGTGCCAATTAATTAACTGTCTACATCCTTCTCTTTAATGGCTTAAGATAACAGGTCCTCTGATGTGGTCTTGGGCCAGTTTATTTCCATCTTGCTTATTGGTTTGGGCTGTGCAGGCACACCACAGAAATGCTGTAATTGTTTTCAGCAGATATTGGGATAGGCTGCCATATGTGCTCCCTGAGTGCTCTTACACTAAATGTTCTGTCAAGGGGATCACTGGGGGTTGTTTACGTTTTAGATTACTATAATTGGTCAGCCCATTATCCTGCATTTACTGGAATGGAAGCAGTCTGAAGTGGCCAGTATTTAGCCCTGGAAAATTAACAGGCTTCAAATGTGTGTAATGGTATCATGACCACTTGGGGCAGAAATAATGTTCCCTCTCAGTGAGGAGGAGGTCCAGCTTTCCATGCTATCCATGGTTAATTCCACAGATCTGGAGGTATCGGCTCAGAATGTAGCAGGAGCTGCCAGGAGCTCAGTGGGCCTGAAAGATCAGCACCCATTCCTCCCTGCGGGAGCACTTACCAGTCTCCACTGATTTACAGAAAAGTGATTCTAGAGTTTGATATTTCTGTTGACTTTATTTCTTGTTCAGGGCCCTTAGAGGATCAGTAGCAAAACACTGGTACCAACCCAGCTTTCTAAGGGACAGTTTAAAGAAGCAGAAGCTTTACTTGCTCTGTGTATTTCATGTGTAAAAGCAGGCAGAGATTAGGTCGGCCTTGTTTTGTGTGAGGTGTTGTGTATTCAGCTTCTTTTCTACAGTTTGGTAGCCAATTCCTAACCTGGATTCATAGGAGTGCGTGAACATGGCTCTGGGTGTACCCTGACACTTGGGCTTTAAAACACACGGAGTGAGGCAGTGAAATGGAAATGCGCCCAGACAAGCTCGCTGTTCGGTCTGCAAAGTTCACTTTTGGTGTTATCGACCTCAAGAGCAGCTCAAAGTCACCCCAGAATGTCTCTGCATTGCCATGTCCCCACAGCCACTCTGCACAGCATGCAAACAGTGACTAGCTCAGAGGGCAATAATGGCAAAATATCAGCCAACAGGGAAAATAACAGACCTGTTGTTTCTGGTCAATACTGCTACTGAAGGTACTATTACCCAAGAGAATTTTCCCCCCAAGCTACTGACCCTGGACATAGATGCTATTTGGTTTATTATCCTCTTGGATTTTTATGGGGTAAAGACTTTAAGGATATATAAAACTTCAGCCTGTAAATACTTCGGAGAAGAGAACTTTATACGATGAAATCCCCAAGGATTTTTCTGCTTGTGCCTCTATGCACAGAAGCCCCTACCCATGGCTCAATAGTCAGCAATGTGGCCAGGAAATGGGTGCCTGCAGAACATTGTCTGTCGCCATGCAGCTACTCAAGATAGAGTTGCATGGTGGACAGGATTGCAAGGGATTCAATGGGCTTTCAAATGGTGCAGGGGGAGAATGATGTCCCTATTCCTGCTGGCCACACTAATGCTGATACAAGTCCTCTCAGATGCCTCAGGGAGTGTGTTGCTGCTCTGGCCTTGGAGCAGAATAGGTGTCAGGCTCTCTCGTGAGTATGGGGATAGTTGTTAAACTGGTAAACATAATAAAGATGATTTATTTTTCCATATCTTTCAAGCGAGCTCTGCAGCAATCTCTCATCACATGGTGCTGCATTCCAGCCTTCAGTTCCAGCAGTGCTAGAAAAAGTGAAGTCCTTGAGATGACCTTAAACTATAAAAAAGCTCCTCTAGCAATGTACAGTAATGTCAAGGACTGTGTTTGACATGGGCCCACTCAATGTGGTGTTTTCCCTCAGCAGTTAACAAATCTATTTGCTTCAGCAGCAAAGATACAAAACTCACTCCAGAAGAAGCGGCAGGGTAATCTGATGATAAAGGAGATTTCTTTTTGTAGTTGTGGGGTTGACTCACGCTCTGCTATGTCAGGAGGTTTATATCCCTGTTTTGGAAGTGTGGGGAACGAGAGAAAGTCTGCAGAGAAACCATCTGGAGACAAAGTGTCTTGAGGAGTATTTATATTGTCAGCAGTTCTATTAAAATACTAATTAATTCCTTCATGAAACACAGGCGTTTGCAAGGTGTGAGGGATGTACATTGCCATCACGACAACTAAAAAGTCAAAAGACAGTTCTAAGCAACAAACTTTGTTTCGATCTAGGGTTTAAACACAGATTTGACCCAACACTCCATGCTTCTCTTTCCTGAGCACCCCAGCTCTCCAATATTCTACTTTATCTAACAACATTATCTTTCACAGACCTTTTAATTCAGCTTTAGCCTGAACAATCTTACATTGTCACTTGAACACCCACTGCAATTCTGTTCAGAGCTCGTGAAAGGAATAGGTAGATGCACATGAAACAAACCTATCCCAGGCCAGCTTTTGATGGCAAAAAACTTCTCTAAGTTTTATGAAGCATTTGCCTTTTTGCCTGCTTGGAGCAGACATGAACGAAGAGAAATGGCACTGCAGCACACATTTTTTCTCAACAGCAAGAGTAGATTTCCCTGCTACAGTCCCTAACCTTAATCCTCTTTAACAACAGAAAGGTCTAATTTGGAAAAGCCAATTATCTTGACATCTAGAATTAGCCAAAAATTTAGCTATCTTTCTGGCACCTTATCTTGCAGCTGCAGCGCATGCTCAGCCGCTGTCTCATTTGCAGTACAGCAGAAATTGATGCTTTTATTGATGACTTTTATTAATGCAATGATATCAGTCAAGTTAAAGCCATTAGCCTCTTCTATGAACTGCTCCTGCTCTTAGGCTGGTAGTTAGAATGATGGGTGCACTGCAGTGCAACCTATGTGCTTTTCTCTGTATCTTTCCAGCCATAAAGAAGTATCTTTCACAGTCTAAGCCTGTTGCTGCTGTGGTATGAATATCTTCTCACCAGCATCATCTTCTTACATACTTTTTATTTTATTTTCTTCCTCAGTGGGAAAAATAAGTAGACAGAATGCCAGAGCATATCCTTTTCTCGGTATGTTTACGGCATGAATAAATCATGTTTGATACAATAGATGAGAACTTCCTGCTTATCAGCCATGTAATGCCTCGCCATTAATGTAGGTCACACCAAAGATCAGCTTATTTGGGTTCTTAAGCTATTAGTGTATTTAAGTTTCTGCGAGTTAGTTTGTAGGTGGTGCATTTTAAAAGCGGATTTGCAGAGCACCCACAGTGACAGATCTGTGTATTCTGCTGACTTCTGAAAAGCAGAGGTATTATAGAGGTATTGGGCTTCAAGATGTGTTTGATACTCTAATAAGAATCTCTTTCTGTTTTGGGAGAAAAGAAATCCATGCTTTACAGAATCACAGAGTTATTGAGGCTGGAAAAGCTCTCTGAGCTCATCCAGCCCAGACCAGGACCTAACATCACCACAACAGCCAGACCAGGGCCCTAAGGTCCACAGCCAGGCTGTCCTTCAACACCTCCAGACACAGGGACTCCCCCACTGCCCTGGACAGTCCAGTCCAGGCTCTGAGCAACCTTTCTCTGAGGAAGGGCTTCCTAACAGCCAACCTAACCCATCCCTGGCAGCTTCAGGCCCTGTCCTCTCATCTTGGCGCTGGTTGCCTGAGAGAAGAGCCTGACGGCCATCTGACTACAACCTCCATTCAGGGAGTCTGTCTGTCAAGGTCTCCCCTGACTCTCCTCCAGGCTGAACAGCCCCAGCAGGGCAAGAGGTTGAGCATCGCTGAAGTGCTTTCTGTGAATGCAGTCAGAACCCACTGGCCAACATCTGGATGTTGCATCCCTCTGGTGATTCAGGGAAGTGCTTGAGAGACAGGGAGTGTTCCCAGCAAGGAAATACTCATGGAAGGAAGGTGAGACACTTGCTGTAGGAGCTTTTAGCCCCAAAAGAATAAACAAGAAAAAGAGAAAAAAGCTAAAATGCAGAAATCAACTGAATGGGGTATCAGTCGTTCCTAGCACTGAGCTCAACATCTTCTGGGAACCTGACTTGAATGTGAAGAGATGAATCAGGCAGCCAGAGGTGGTGACTGATGTGGTTAGCCTGTAAAATGGACAGCACTATTCAAAGGGCCAGTGAGAATCATGCCTGAGTCACTGCAATAGCAAACTATTCTATGTGGCTGAAAGGCTAATTTAGTGGAGGACAAGTTGCCAGTATATAGAGATGTGTCAGAAAAGTGACTTTTATCTCCTGTAGTGTGATGTCCTCTTTAGCTCTTCGAGAGCAGATGTGCAAGTTGAAAGCCACATAACCAGTAGCTTCGTCTTCCTGAAGTAAGGCAATGATACACAAAGAAAGAGAAGATGATAATGAAGATGCATCTTCTTAAGGACCTTTGCAACTTGAGGGAACAATAAGGGCCTGAGAACCACATGAAATGGCTGGGTTTACATTGATTTTACAGCTTGCTTTTGTAAACCTTAATGCCCTGCTTTGCAGCCCAGTAAAAGTCAGAATTAATAGAAAACCCTGCTTGTGAAAGACTCACGTTACTTCTGAGCAACCCAGTAGGTTTTTAAATGGTCTGCAGCTCTGATTGCCAGGTTGCTCCTGTTTAACATCGTTGAGACATGATTTATGGCCCTCTGTTCACAGTTAAAACCCTAATTGGATTGGTGTTTTGCTTCATTCTGGAATTTCAACAGCTCCAACCAACTACAGCAATGTGAGTGTTGCCTGTTCTATTCATCTGGTATTAACTAAATCCTTATTTCCTGAAATTAGAGACAATTAATCCATCTGTTTTAATAATTGGGCCATTTGAACTAGTAACTTCTCTTAGAATATAAATCTGATTCAAGCAACAACGGATGAATGATCTGGTACCAGAAAAATGGAAGCAGGTAGAAAAGAGGTGGATGTAGATATTATTAAAGTAGAAGGAATACAAGAAAAATGTTAAATTCCTCGGGTTTGTACAAGTAGAATTGTTTTGGGAATGGAAATACCAGCAGTAACAACAGCAATAAAAAGCTCCCAAATCAGTATCAACATGATAGAAATTCTGTTATGTTGTTTTATTCGCTATCTCCATCCTGTTTTCAATTACTCCATGTTTTTACTAGGGTACCTGAGAGCAGGATGAAGCTGATGTTTTGTTGCTCAGATTTATGTCTAACAAATGGAGTATTTCAAAGCCAAACTACTCTAAATCCCCACAATGGCACAGGGAGAAAAGGGCCTATAGTTTGAATATACCTGAATAGTAACTTTAATAGTAACTTTTGAATAGTAACTTTAATTTTAACAAGTTGCTTCAGTCATGATGCGGTGGGAACATAGAATCACAGAATAATTGAGGCTGGAAAAGACCTCTGAGCTCATCCAGCCCAGCTCATGAACTAATATCACCACAGCGGCCAGATCAGGACACTAAGGGCCACAGTTTGTCCTTAAACACCTCCAGGGATGGGAACTCCACCACTGCCCTGGGCAGTCCATTCCAAGCTTTGAGCGCCCTGTCCATGAGGAAGGGCTTCCTAACTTCCAACCTAACCCTCCTCTGCTGCAGCTTCAGGCCCTGCCCTCTCATCCTATCACTAGTTGCCTAGCAGAAGAGCCTGACCTCCACCTGTCTATAACTTCCCTTCAGACAGTTATAGAGAGTGATGAGGTCCCCTCTAATTTTCCTCCCCCAACTCCCTCAGACTCTCTTCACAAGCCTTTCCTTCTGGTCCCTTCACCAGCCATGTTGCTCTCCTCTGGATCCGCTCCAGTACCTCTGTATCTTTCTTGAAGCAAGGGCCCCAGAACTGCCCCCAGTACTCAAGGTGAGGCCTCACCAGTGCCCAGTACAGGGGGAGAATTATGTCCCTATAGGAAACCCATGGACTGGTCAGAAGCTGTACTGAGATCATGTAGATGCCACTGCAGTGTCTTAAGGACAAACTGATCTCCCTGCTTAGGGCCAAATTCTTTTTGTTCTAAAAGGCAAATGAGGAAATCATTGCATCCCAATTTTCTACCAGAAAATGAAATGCTCAGTGCTTCAAGGCAAGTGTTGTCCTACAGCATGGCCACACACAGAGAAGGCAGAGGATTATTCTGCTCTACTCTGCCCTGGAGAGACCTCACCTAGACTTTTGTGTCCAGTTCTGTTGCCTCCAGCAGAAGAAAGATGCGGACAGATTGGAGCGTGTCCAGAGGAGGCCACGAAAACGCTCAGGGGAATGGAGCATGGAGGACAGGCTGAGAGAGTTGGGGCTGTTCAG
This sequence comes from Upupa epops, assembly GCA_013397515.1. Lineage (NCBI taxonomy): Eukaryota > Metazoa > Chordata > Aves > Bucerotiformes > Upupidae > Upupa > Upupa epops. Next base: position 68,701 of record VZRI01004063.1, read on the forward strand.
ACTGGAGAAGGCTATAGGGAGACCTTCTGACCTTCCAGTACCTGAGGAGGGCCTACATGTAGGCAGGGGAAGGTCTATTCCACAGAGTTTGTATGGATAGGACAAGGAGCACTGGATTCAAGCTGGGAGAGATTTAGGATGGAGATTAGAAAAAAGCTCTTCAATGTGAGGAGGAGTTGATGGCTGGAAGGGGCTGCCCCGGGGGGCCCATGCCTGAAGTAATTTAAGGTTGGGATTGGTTAGGCTCTGAGCAACCTGACCTTGGTAGAGATGTCCCTGCTTGTGTAGGGAGGTTGGACTAGATGACCTCTGGAGGTCCCTTCCAGCCTGGAACATTCTATGATTCTATGATTGCCTGTGTTTTTATGAAGAGGGTAACAGAAGTGGTTTTTCTGACAGGAGAAAATTCTAAAACCCATTCTCAAAGCAGCAACAAGCTCCAAGGGTCTCCCTGAGACAATGTGGGTTACACTTGCTAGACACTTCTGCCTGTACACACAGCATTCAGTGACCTCCCTGGGATATTCCCCCAGATTTGATTAAAGGAAGGACTTTTCTGCAGTGAAATGTGGCACAGCGTGATCTGCTAAAAGAGCTTCAAGAATTAATGAGAAATACATTTTCTCAGTGATATGATGGCCAGGCTGCCCAGAGAGGCTGCCTGTCAGCTCCTATCAGTCATTCCATTAGGAGGATTGCAAAACATCCCCGCTGTTGCCAGCTTGGAAACCTCACGCTCTATAGCAGGACACGGGTCAGGGCTGCTGACAGGCTTCGTCACCGGCTGAGACTGCGGAAGAGGTTTTGGCTACCAAGAGCTTTTTCCTTTTAACTCTCTTGTCTTGCTCATCACCCCGCAAGGTGTGAGATAAAGCTGAGCTCTGAAGGAGTTGACAGTGTTCATCGCTGCACTGTGGGTGTTCAGACACCTTGCCGGGCTGGGTTATCATTTGCTTTATTGTGGGATGTGTGTGTATTGCTCCGTGCTTGCAACAGCACAGATTTCTGAGATGGAAGCACCTGATGTTCATAGCAGCAATGAGAGAGCAAAACAAATGTCTGAATACCCAAAGCTCCACGTCAGCCAATGCATGTGCTACTGGAAGTTTTCTCTGTGATGTTGAGTTGAGCAGACAGCAATATTCTCACAAACACAAGTTTGGGAGCTCTGTGTGCAGCGGTCACAGAGCCAGTATTTTCAATGTGCTAAGAGCAGCTCTGTGATGGCTGTGATCAGGGCCAAAATGCTGGGGTTGAACTGGAACTAAAGCTAAAAGCCCAGTTTACTCCAATGCAAATTGAAGGTCTCCATTTGAGCTGTAGCAAATACGCGTTGGCTGTGTTATGGAGAGGAAGGCTTTTGGTCCAGATGGTTATGGAACCACACAGATATGAACCTACAAGCTTTGAAATGCCTTCCTGGGGCTCTGCAACATATGTGCTGCAGGCCCAATGGCACTTGGTGTTAGACCTTGCCTGAATGGGACTGAATTGGGATATTAAGGGTATAAGAAACGCTAGAGCCAAACCTTTAGCATAAAATAGAGCATTATGAATAGGCCATGCACAATGGAATCATAAAAGCAATTAAATCTGTTATGTGGTAATGAGTGAAGCCTGAGATATTTATAGATTAGATGATAAAGGCACTTTGTACTAAAATATCTGTCTCAGATAGTGATGAAATCAGGCCGTGACTTCCAAGATACTTGCAAAATTCGTGTTTGACAGTGACAGGCGTTTTGGACCCTGTACTATGGGTGTGACAGAGGTTTACTCATGGAATGAAACATCCAGCTTACATTGTATTCTTCAGCCTGTGGAAATAGTTGACAGAAGTGTGACTAAAACTGGACTGTTTGGAGAAGGCTTCTTTCTCTGGGATGAAATATCTCATGTCTATTGTTTGCTATTACCAGCTGAGAGACTGCATGGCTGACAATAAATGCTACGGAGCTTATCTGACCATTGTAACAGGTGAGTTGTTACTCATTTAGTCTTGATACTACCACTCAGAAGGTATCCACCATAACACATTCCTTAACTTTCACGTTATTATTTATTGTGATCAACTCTATTTAACCTGCCTACTTTTAATCCAACAGCCAATACATAAATCAGCTGGTGCATATTCTATAGTGAGTTATGGACAGGCAGCCCATCCATTTGATTATGTTAACTCAGAATGTGTATTTTCAATCCATGGAGTAAAATATTTGAACAGAGCAAAAAGGCCCAACTAAACTGAATAGTATTATCCATTGCAAATTACTTTTTCACCTCTCATCAGCATTACACCTTTATCTCAGAGTGGAAGGGAACGCAGGTATTAATATTCAAAACCAACACAGGGCATCAGATACTACAGATCGCTGTACAGAAGATCCAGAAATAGATGATTTACTTTAAAGGGGATAATCAAAGAAAGCTAATCAAAAAGCTAATCAAAAAGAATATTTAAAGTTGCCTTGATCATGATCCATAGGTACATACACAGGGAGCAGGTAACTAGCACTAAAGGATCCTAAAGCTTTCAGAGATGAATGCTTAATAGGAACTGATGGATGCTTGCACTAGACAAGGAAGAGCCCAGGTTGTTTATTGGGGGAGAAACAGGGGACAACCATGCAACAAATCATTGATTTGATGGGTTATGATAGATATTCTACTAAACTGTTTAAATGGGAGTGGGGAACTTTTTTCTTTCAAAAACCAGTCTCTTGCTTTCCTCTGTCGGCACCAACAAATGAAGGTCAGGGTGCGATTCTGGGGGGGGATTTAAGCAGGAAGTCAGATAATTCAGAAATGTGAGCCCATCTGGCTTTAAAGATCTGAGAGTATAGGCCTTGCAGTGTGCCCAAGAGGAGTTGCACAGTCACACGGAACAGATTACTGTTGAAGAAGAAATATGTAAAACTTAATAATGAGGAAGAGAATGATTTGAGGGTGTTTTAAGAAGAGTTTTGAAGGAAGAAGACTCCTGGCAGTTGATGTCAGGGATAGAAAAAGTTCAAAGGGAAGTATAAAACCAAAATCAGGAGAATACCGAAGGAGATACAAGATAAAGACTGCCCTGAGCAGGAGGAATAGATCAGGGGAGCGAAAAACAGTGATTTAGAAGCAGGATAAATAATAAAGAGCTCTGCAGATGTGAATTAAGGACCTGAATTTTTTACAGCATTTGTAACAGGAAGGATTCTAGTGGTCTACACAATGTTTGGAAGCTATGAAAGAAGCAGGAGACAGGTTGTGAGGAGGCAAAGCATTTTCCAGCGCTTAAAAGAATCATTAAAAGTAGAAACAAAAGTAGTCAATGACATATCAGATGATTCTGTACCTGACCCAATGATCAAAGCAACGAGTGACATATCTAATCTCAAAATCTTTCTTCACAGAAGTAAAAGCCAAACCCTTCAGTTCACTGTCTATTCTCTACCTCCTCAGAAAATTTTGCTAGCTGTTGTGAGCCAATGCTAGTGAGTTCTGGGGCAGAGGAGTAGTTAGCAAGAGGAGCATGCATCAATAGCTGTTGCTTTGGTTACAAAGACACATGAGCATGTATAGTCGTGACAAGTTATTTTCAGCTTTACACTGTGAAATAGAGAGAATATTAATAAAAAAGATTATGTTACCTCTGCTTGGTCTCTTCATGTTGGAAAGTCCCAGTGCAGTGTCACATGCTACATCATCCCTGCATAATTGTTGCTGTGTGCTCTAATGACATTGAAGTCACCCTTAATGCTGAGTTCACAGAACTCATCAGCTTGGGAAGGAAGAGGTTGTTACTGGGGCTGGGGATGTATCTTTATGAACAGTGTTTCTTAAGTGCTAGCTATTAACTTGAGTGGGAGCAGTACTGGGCACCCAGCTGCCTCTCTGGTGTGTGTGTCAGCATATAGATACCGCCGAAGCCTTAGCCTAGCCCACGCTAAGGCATACGCATAAAAGGCACAAGATTGCAGAGCAATCTCTTGTCTCCCAGTGTAAATCAAGCACGGTGGGGGTTCAAACAAATGGTTAGATCTCTACTGACATTTCAAACTGCTGCAGACAAAGATGACAGCAACTCAAGCTCAAGAGAAAGGCAGAGGAGGAGTGGGAATGAGGCACAAACAACATGGTGATGCTTCTTGGTAATACAGGGGTCCAGAAAATGCAGGTTCTCTCTGTCAGGAAGAGAAACAAGCTCTGGAGTGAAGTAGTGATGAACCAGAGTTCTACTACAGCCAAATTTCTTTGGTCCTTGCTATCTAGATGGTAACAGCTGGAAGCAGTTCAGTCCCCCCACTTCTCTTCTGGTTCATTCCCACCTTAGCTCAACCACAGCTCCTGGTTTAGATTCTACGAAAAGGCATGGTGATGAATCTTGTCCTTCATATCGCTTTTTCAGGCCTGTTCCACAGCAGACAAGTCTGAACCCCTGGGAGAGTGGACAGCTATGACAGCTCCTCCTTTAAAGGTTAGTTCTTTGAAGCTTCATGTCCGTGACATCAAGAAGGGAAATCAATGGATACCAGTATTAAGAGACCAAAAAAAAGGCATTCCATTCGAAGAAATGACCTCTTCATAAAACCTGTTTGTGAACTCAAGATTTTAAATGAGCTCGACCCAGTGGGGAAAAAAAATCAAACTGTTCTGTACAGAAGAAATTCTCTGCTGGAAAGCATATAAGAAAGTTCACAGGCACTGCAAACAGTAGCCCAGTGGGTAATTCTCCGAATAAGATGCACTTTGCACTCACAGCAGTACTGAAATTCAGCAGCTCGCAGGACTCAGTTTTATTCCATATTACCAATAAGAATGCAACTAATAATAGTTTTAAAAAAGGTAGAATTTACCATGAGTGAAGAGAAAAGACTGAATTCTTATCTTTATTACTCTGGCTCTTGTCAGACATATTTTGTAGCACTTCACATAAAGTAGAGATGGCACACGTGTTCTCACAGAATAAATCCCCAGAAAATGGGATCAGAATCAGACTCAGAAATTTTATCACAAAGGACATGTATTGTTTCCGCTACCATTAAATTCCTTGTGAGGACACGAGGACTACGTCTGCTTTGGGAGGCAGAAAGGTGTGCACTCTGAAATGCACTTCAGACACATTGAAACTGGGGGTGTGGGGTGGTGAGGGCTTGAACACCACAGGCAGCAACCAGCTCCTGCAGCAATAAGCCTCTCCTAGCACTGGGTCTAGCATCTGTCCACCTCCAATTTTGTGTGAGAGCTCTCTTCAGAGCAGAAGGGGGTACCCTTAAACTTCAATTTGTGCTGATGTGGCTGAAGAGCCATCTCTATCACTCAAGAGATGAGTCTCATTGAAGTCAATGGTCTAGTCCCCACATAAGTAATTTTGTAGACCGGGGTCTTACGTAGCCATCCTTCACAGAGCACTTTAGGTTCCACCGAGACCATTTGTTAGAGCTATTTTTTTCCTCCCCATTCGGATGAAGAGTTTGGAAAGGTGTCAGAGGATTAGTATCATGCAAATTGCAAAAGGAAAGTGTCACTAAGGTAGGAAGACTTCACAAAAAAACAGCTTAGGGGACTATACAGTATCCAGAATTAAATTTCATAGCAGTCCATAAAATTGAAGTATGAGCCAAGGGTTAATAACCTTGAATTTTGCCCTTAAAATTAGTCCAGGAAAATCTACTTCATTATAAATCCGGTAGTACTGTATAGTGTCCTGTTGATTGATATGCCCAAGAGCTACCTTTGTCGGCAGTCTTTTAAGCAGTAATCCTTCATTTTGGTCTTAATAGTGAGATAGGCACCTCCTTCCTCATTGGGCTATCAATTTTTACCTGCCAATACTGTTTGATGAGCTCGCTAGTATTCTCCTCCGTTCCTCCTGTCAGCCAGTATATATAGTGGGCAATCATGGCGCTCCTGATGACAAAAGCAGAATAAATGAGTGTACAGGGAGAGAAGGATGGATAGAGCAATATTTAAAGCAGGTAATATTAAAAGAATGCAACATGAGGGTTGTATCAAAAGATTACACATAACTCTCAGTCTTTGTCCAACCTCAGGACAAACATTAGTAAACATTCTTCAGCTAGCTAAACTATCTGCAGGCAAACAATCCTCTGCTTTCTTTTAATAGCTTCTTCATATTTTACCCTGAGAAAACATGTAATGATTGATGCACAATATTTTAGTCTTGCTTTTCTTTTTTTCTTTTCTTCTTCTTGCTTTGAAGTATTTGTGGGTGAAATATCTTACATGTAAGTAGATTTCATGTAGGACAGCATCAACCTGTAGCTTGGCAGTCAGAGATGATCACTTGTCTATGGTAAGCACTGACACAGTTCATCTTTGATCAAACTGTATGTTAATATTCAACAACCTACCCCAAACAAAAACTAATCAGCTATCTCCGTAGTTAATTGAGTGAGTTTTAGTCCTCCCACCGTCTGTGACAATCACTGCGTTACTTTTTCTAGACTGAGGGATATTAAAAAACTATTGTGCAATGGATATTAATGCAAAGTCTTCTTTAGAAAATCAGTTTGCTTTTATGGCTGCTTCTCTACACTGCTCTCCATTTCCTTTCCTCTAGAGATTCCAAATCCAATTAAATGTGACTAGATGTAATTCCAAATTGTCACTTTAGTCAATTAAACATATAATAATCTTGTGTACCTAATTACTAGCACCAAAAGTTTATTTGTTGATGTAGTGCTATCAGTGTGTACTTCTGCGTGTTCCCCTTATCATCGCCTATATATTAATTGTGCTTTGACATTACTGTAAATTGAATTTGAAATTTCCCCCTAGTTAAAAGTGTCTCACAAACAGTAATACCAATCCTGTTGTAATACCCTTTCCGAATGTACTTTCCAAGGCTGTATTATGTTCTTAATGAGATATAACCAGGAATACACGGGTTTAACAATAAACATTTCAAAGCAGGCCCAGTATCAGGGGGTAACATATTGTAGCACACAGGAACTAAACCTTCCCGTAGATGATCTCATGCAGCTCCCATTAATTTCACTGGGAGAAAAGCAATTCAGTAGGATCCATGGATTTCTCCATAAGGACTGGATTTAGCCAGTAGCTTTATCCAATGCTCATCCAAATCACTGGCAAAAATCCTCTCGACTGCACTAGAACAAAGAGCAGTTTCTAATTGAACATCGTTAGCCCAGCTGGCACAGGATGAACAAAGGATGAAATCCTCATTGCCTTGAAAATTATTGGCAAAACCCTCAGTGGCTCCAAACAGTGCCAGATTTTAATCCCAAGGATGACATACAGGTCTGGTGGATGAAGCAGAGGTGAACAAAGCATCCAGGTTTAACTGCTTGACCTGTGCATGGTTTTAAGAGGAGACCTTCACACTGCCCTGAGGTGCAAATGGGAAATAACCATGAGGCACAAGATCGTGGGAGGACTTTGGTTGCTCTGTACTTTTGCTCAACTGGAGATGTTTTACAAAGCTTCCAGCTGCTGTGGCAATGGCAATAGCTAGTCCCTAGCAGTGCATGTGAGTGATGGTGGCCTCCTTGCAGCCACCTCTCCAGAAAAGAAGAGGCTTTCAATCTAAATTTAGAGCAATTCTCAAGCACTAAAACCTTGTCTTTTTTGGAGTCAAAGGACATTTGCAAGTGGTCATTTACAATTTGGGATCTTATAAATATATTGCTCCCTAAATGCTGTCGTTTCAAAGATTAAAACTGGCAAATCCTTAACCCCAAGCATCACCCTGTCACTGCCTGCCGCTGTGGGAGCACTGCCACGGGTCAAACACCATGAGCTGCCACAGAGACACTCATAACGTGCTTTGCCATGCCTGCTGCAGGCTGTAGACTGGCAAAGCAGGGATCTATCCTGCTGGCAGCAGATCATTACATCCAATGTGTGACTCCTCACTCTGCGGTGGTAGCCAACACTTTCTTCTCCCAGTGTGGCACTGCTTTCAAAAGGGGAGATGCATGCAAACCCCTGGACAAATGTGGGATCAATTCTCAAACAGGTTGCTTCATCTTTCTCTGCTTCTCAGCATCAGCTGTAAAATGCAGATAAAATGCAGATGATCGTATTTGACTGATTATTCGGTGTGTGGGTTCTCCTGGCACGATCTTTTGCTGATTCTTCACAGCGTGCTCAGCACAACATCGCTCTGCTCATGGCATAGGTCCCCAGGCATTGCTGCACTCCAGACAAACGGCCTTCCTCTTTATTCTTCCTTCTTAATTCGTTCTTATTTAAATAATCAGAAGCACACTTACATTTCCAGCATTCGTGTTTAGTTTTTTAACATCTGCTTTTATCCCTGCTAGATTTCTCCTGCACTGCCGTGTGTTACATCAGGAATGGTGAGGCACATACATAAAACCCTGCCGAGCCTTTTGAGTGCCTCCAGCCCAGTTTTACTTCTCAGCTCCTTGGCACTGGGGAGCACACACAGGTCAGGACTGCAGCTTGCTACTGTGACCTGGGTTCTTACAAGGGACTTTAAAAATTCACTTTGAAAAGAAACACAAGCATTTAGGCTCTATGTGTATAGCCTGCGTCCAACCCCAAATATGCCCAAGTCAGAGAATTTTCTTTGATAGTCTCTAAGGCTCTATTCACAGACCTAAAATGACACATGGAATACAGAACTATGAATTTCCAGATGCAGAGACACTGGTGAAGTTACACTCTCTGAATATGGTTACACTGCTGAAAAAGATTTAGGGTCCTAAACACTCAGGAACTAAAGGACCAAGTGAGATGTTTAGGCAAGTTAAAAGCCTGGCTCCCACTGACAGTTGTGAAGGCAGAAAGCAGTGAGCTGGGTTCCTAACTCCCAGGGAGCATCTATCCATGTGGCCCACAGAAATCCAGGTAACGAAGACTGATGGTAAGAGACTAATGAACCCGTGAGACGCTCTGAAATGAGACTTAAATAAAATATTATTTAAGGAAATGCTATTTATGAAATCATTATTTAAGATCCACAGCCAGGGTAATAATAGACTCGTTTGCACAACTTTTTTTTTTTACAGTGCACGATGCAATGCTTCCACAAGAAGCTTCATTTCTTATGTCTGATGAAACTGTCTGGGGAACTGGAAAAGAATTTAGCTGAAATAGTTACTCTTATGGGTAACCCCACAATTAAGATTATTCTTGCCATTTCTGCTTGCACGATTCCTTCTTTTTGTTTGGATTAGCCCAGCGTCACTTACACTTTCACCTACACGATGCACGTGCTGTGTCTATTTTGAAAAAGTCTGAGTAACACAGCCAGCTGTAACTTTCTTTTCTACTTGAACAGTGGAAACACTGGTCCAGCCTGCAGGTTGATTAAAATACAAAGTATAGATCAACAGGGGAATCTGTAATGACTGAAGTAGCCATCCACTGTGAATTACAGTCAATTTTATAGGTAGAATTATAGGTGGAATGAAGCATACAAAAGTCTAGAATATATTGTAGAACTGCATTTTTATTAAAGGTTTATGGGGATATTATATATCTCAAGAATGAAGCTGAGTTGCTTCATTGTTCACTGAAACTTCACAGATAAAAAGCTCTATGGAGAGCATAGGCTAGGGATGGGTAGGATTAATTTCTCTCCTCAATAAGCATCTGCAAAAAGCAGAAAGTCCTTGAAAGAAAAATTTTCACAGAATCATTGAGGCTGGAAATGACCTCTAAGATCATGAAATCCAGCCTGTGACCCAATGTCACCACATGTTCACAGAATCACAGAATACTCCTGATTGGAAAGGACCTTCTGGATCCCAGAGTCAAACCATCCCCACATCAACAAAAAACCTCCATCCCTGAGAGACTGACAAACACAAACTAACCCCCTCCATGCTGCCACTCAAGTAGGGTGTAAAGCACCATGGCTATACCTCCAGAAGGGATGGGGACTCCACCACCTCCCTGGGAAGGCCCTTCCATTGTCTCCTCACTCCTTCTAGGAAGAATTTCTTCCTCAGATCCAATCTAAACCTCCCCTGCCTCTACTTCAGACCATTGCCCCTGGTTCTGTCAGCAGCTACCAAGCAGCAGAGGCCAACAGCCACCCCTCCACAGCCTCCCTTCAGGTAGTTGTAGAGGGCAAGGATACCCCACTCAGACTCCTCCAAATTGAACCTGCCCAGCTCCCTCAGCCTCTCCTCATGGAACTGGTTCTACAAACCCCTCATGAACTTGGTAGCTCTGCTCTTTACCTGTTCCAGCATCTCCATGTCTTTCCTATNCTCACTCCTTCTAGGAAGAATTTCTTCCTCAGATCCAATCTAAACCTCCCCTGCCTCTACTTCAGACCATTGCCCCTGGTTCTGTCAGCAGCTACCAAGCAGCAGAGGCCAACAGCCACCCCTCCACAGCCTCCCTTCAGGTAGTTGTAGAGGGCAAGGATACCCCACTCAGACTCCTCCAAATTGAACCTGCTCAGCTCCCTCAGCTTCTCCTCATGGAACTGGTTCTACAAACCCCTCATGAACTTGGTAGCTCTGCTCTTTACCTGTTCCAGCATCTCCATGTCTTTCCTATTGTGAGGGGCCCAGAACTGAACACAGTACTTGAGAGGAGGCCTCACAAGGGCTGAGTACAAGGGCACAAGGACTTCCCTTCTCCCGCTGACCATGCTGTTCATGATATACGAGCTGACATTCCTAGAAACAGAACGAGGGGCCACCCTCAGCCATTAGGAATGGTATCAACACTGAATGTGATGTGGAATGGTAGCAGTTGAGATCTGGAGCTACATCGTGTGGAGATTTTGGCTAGTAATGTCAGCCAGCAACACATCTCTGTCTAATTTGTTCCTCCACAGTCACTATGTAAGAATTTAACTTTGAGCTACCCTGAACTCAGCAACACGAGCTACAAAGGAATGAGGAAACCAGTCCTGTTTAGGCCATGTAATGAATATCTCTGGATAAAATCCATGCTTTCTCTTTCTTTTTTTTTTTTTACAGTTTNTCCATGCTTTCTCTTTCTTTTTTTTTTACAGTTTTTAAAAACAGTGGGATGAAACTCTAATGGTGAAGAGCAAATCCACGTGCCTTCTCCTCCTGCTGCAGTCACAACCACTTCGTTGAGGATCAGAAATATCTGCCTCCTATTTACAGAACTATCTACCAGTTTTGAGTAACTAATTTGAAATCCTTAAAAAGCACCTGAGTTTCAGGTGGGCAGATCACCAAGGAGCTCCTGGTGATAGGAGGACTGAAGCAGTTCTGTGATGACACCTTCAGGAACACCTTAGAGGATGTCAGAGAAGAAGCAATACTGCCTGTTTTGGAAACATGAGGTTCAAATGTGGGTTTTTTTGCCTAGTTGCTAGTTTGGACCAGTATGAACTTCCATAACAAGCAAACCCATGTGGGTTAACACAAAGGCTGGATCCAAAGGTGTCTTGCAATATCTGCTCCATCTGGCCACTTGGTGGAGCAGAATAATAAGATATATTTCTTTCATGTGCACTGCACAGATCCCAAACTGGCTCCCTCAGCCCATCTCCAGACACGCACAGCACTTGTAATGTAAGAGTCAAAGGTAGCTGTTGCTGCACGACAGCTGCTGACACTAACAGTCAGCCTACAGCCAAATCCTTCGCAGCAGCCACACAAGTCTGTGACAAGAAAATGGATGCTGTGGGCATAAGAAATACGTGGAGATTTCTGGAACACACCCCAGTGTTACATTTCCAAAGATGACAAGAAATTAGCATTGCTCCTCAACACTTGTGTGCTCATTTACCACTGTAAATACTGGATGCAATATGAGGTGAGACTCAAGGTCAGCTCCAAAAGCTTTTTCTGCTCCCTCTGAGCTGCACAGAAAGGAAAGAAGCACTGCAGGAGAGGCAGTTTCTCTGCAGATAGCAAAGCCTTAGGAATAGTCTCAGCCTCTGGGCATTAGAGTAACTTCCACTCTTCTGTGCTAATCTCAAATGTGCTAATAACATTAGGAGGCTGAAAAGTGACAGACTGCCTTTGCTCCCTACTACAAGTAATCTCACTTGCACCTGCAGTCAGGGTTACTAATAGAAGGCTTCAGCCACTACTACTTGCTGTTAGTTCTGTGCAGATCCACTGCTTGTAAAGGGTAAGTATCTCTGTATGTTTTTTTGGTTTAATATCACTATGTAGCTCTGTTCTGATGCAGACACATATTAGGTTTCTAATATGGTAGTACTGAGCCTAAAATGCAACATAATACTACTGTTTTCTTCTGGCTGGCCTTTCTTATTTCCTTTGGAGATTATAGAAAGAAGGACGTGCTCATAGCTGGAATTAAGTAGGATGGAGTTGTTTTATTGAAATGATCTTATTTGAAAAGGGAACAAAATAACAGCTAATTTTAAAATGTCTCCGTGTATCCTAAATCATCATGTGATAGAGTCCCCATCCCTGGAGGAGTTGAAAAGCTGTGGAGATGCAGTATGAGAGGCCTGCCTAAGTGGTGACCTGGCAGTGTTGGGGGAGCAGTTGAACTGGATCTGGAGGTCTCTTTTGACCAAACTGGTTCTGTGACTCTGTTAAATTATCAGCCAGGTGGTCTCTTGGGTTGCTCAGCCTGAGGAGAAGCTTTGGGGGGAATACATAGCAACTTTTCAATCCCTGAAAGGGGTCTAGAAGAAAGCTGGGGAAGAACAAAAGGGGATGTAATGATAGAATGAGGGGCCACAGTTTTAAGCTGGAAAAAGGCAGATTTAGCCTGAACATGAGGGGAAGCCCCTCTTGAATCTGAGGGTGGAGGATCCCTGGAACAGGCTGCCTGGAGCCACTCAAGGTTAGGGTGGATGGAGTTCTGAGCACCTGTTCTAGTTAGAGATGGCCCTGGTTGTTGTAACAGGGTTGGACTGGATGACTTTTAGAGGCCCCTTCCAACCCAACACATTCTGATCCCTCTGGGTTTCGGCTGATCCCAGCACTGTCACAGCAACTTTTCCAGAGCCCACGCTGCCAGCAGCAGCTCCCGGCCCCCTTTCTGCGTGTGTGAAGAACAGGCCCTCTTCTCCCCTAGTCCTGGGCACCGCTTCCTTAGCAGAAGAAGAGCGCGCTCCGCAACCCGAGGGGGTCGCCATAGCTGGGCTGAGGGCGGCCGCTGAGGCCGGCAGCCGCGCGGGGCCAAGCGCGGGAACGCGCCACGGCCGCTTCCTCCCAGTCGAACGGCTCCTGCTGTAACGGAACAGAGGCCGCTCGGTGCTGCCGGGTGGGGGATCCGTTGCTCTGACAACCGAATTAATGTTTTTTTTTCCCACTTTCTATAGAATTTGAGGGGTTTTTTTCGCTGTTTCAGTTTTCCCCAAGTGCAGTAAATTAGGGTGCAGAAGGACTGGGTTTCGCTGTGTTCCCAGGACAACCCCCAGACGAGTGTCAGGGCCGCTGGCCGCTGGTGGCTCCTTGAGCCTGCAGCCCTGTCCCCAAGTATTGATAAATTTCGATGTTTATGGACTCCTATATCTTCCCTCAGTACAAATCTATGCTTTGTAAACCCCAAATCATTCACTTAGATTTCCTCAGCCAACCCCTGAAGGAAGGGGGACACAGACCTGACTCTCTACAGAGGGCTAAGGTGCACTCGCAGCCCCAGTTTGCTCTTCAGATGATGGGATAATCTTGATTTTAAAAATGAACATCTTAATGGGAATATCAGAAAGCTGAGTCAGCTATATCACAGCTATTAAGATCCTAAACCCGCTTCCTCATTGAGGATGGCTTCTCCCTTGCTCTTGCAGTCAGATGAAGATGAGTTGTTTGCTCTGGCAGAGGGACAGACAGTTTGTTTTCTCCTAGTCGTATACAGCTAAATGCAAGTCACCAGTGTTCTAACTGGTGATAAAAATGCTATCTTAAGATTTTCTCGGAACACGGTGACACTGTTAAATCAGCGCAGCATTTTGATTAGCAGAAAGATGAGAGCTATACAGCTTAACCAAGGGGAGGGTCAAAATCCCTTCTGTACTTAAAACCACAGTTTCAAAGTGAATAGGTGGCCTTGTTTTTCTGTATGTAACAAATGTCTGTCTTACTACTGTTTCAAGGCTATTTAGTGTCAGCAACAGCCTGTGCTATTTGAGTGAAGAAGATAACTGGCTTTTGTGCCTTAGTGCTCATCTGGTTGGACCTTCTCCTGTGGGGTTGTAGCCTGTGAGCTTGGTGACTTCAAGGACACATAGGTTCTGACAACTCTTCCATCAGGAGCTTTGAGGCTCACCCATGGGTGCGCTTTCTGTTTATAGCACTCTTGCCCTTGAAAGCAGGGGCTGGTGATTTGTCTGATCTGTTCTTAGGGATTGTATGGTCCTCTTGAGTTTCTTCTGTGGCTTGCACATACACGCCCCTTATCCTTCAGCCAGGAAGGTTGAGTTCTCCAAGAGTGTTTTCTCCCCTTTGGGGCAGAAGTGAGCCCAGGACCCTTTCCTTGAGCTTTCCATTTTAGTTGTTAAGTCATCTTTTGATCAGAGATAGCATGTGCCCTTTGGCAGGGTACTTGCTGTTACAGAGCCTAAATGCCTTCTAATGCCTAAAACTTCTTGGTAACTTCCAGACTAAAATTATCTGGAATGCATTTATGTCCATTTGTTCAGTGGCCAACATCTTTCAACTCAAATAGTTTTCCTCCCTCTAGAGGTTTAAATCTGCTCTGTGTTTGTCAAGAGCAGTCTTCTATCAGAGATACCCATAGAGAAGAAATATATTTACTAGCTGACATCTTAGTGAAAGTGGCTGCTGTACTTTGGAATTCATCACTTGCAGATGCTGTGACCCCATGGTGGTGTTTCTAGGATTGCTTTACAATGCCAAATGCCCTTAGGCTGCTCTCCACACAGTGGCATCCCAAAGGAATCGCTATGCAGCTGATGAAATTCAGAAGCGATGCAGATATGAACATATCAGGCTCCCTACATTAATTCAGATGTCCTTGCATTTAGACTGCTTCATAGCTTTATTCTCCAGATACTGGGCTGTACTAGTGAAAATTACCCACAGAGGAACTTGAGAGATGCTTAATTTACTGTTGACCCCACTTTAAACTGTGACTTTCTCTGAACCGAAGAATTTGGTCTGGTTTGTCCTCAGAGACAAAACCTCAGGGGATCTCAGCTTGATAGGTAGGCTGAGATAAATGTGATTATCCATGCTGCCTGTGCCAAGCAGTGCTGCTCACAACCAGCCACTTGTGTTCACATACCCATATAGTGTTCTGGGTGCACGTAATGGACTATGCAATAACTTCAAAATCGCATGAAGGGGGGAGGGAGGCGGAAGACTTGAAAAGCAGAAAAGGCAATAGTGACCTTGTTCTCATGAAAAAAGCTAGCAGATATAACTGATGGTCTATGCTAAGAGAATCCAAGTTTGCATTTCCAGAAACCGCAGCTGAACATCTGCGTGCCATGGTCTATCTGTAATGAGCAGAGTACATTCTGCACCATTAGTAGGGTTCGACTAAGACCAGTGACTCCAGTAAGATGACAGAAGTAGTGCTAAGCTTAGTTTAACACAATCTGCAGAAGCAGCTCTGCACAGTTGCTATAACACTCTGTTAAACTAGGCTAAACTCTGAATACTGCTATAGTCACTGCTTTTGGAACCACTCAGGATTCAGTCTGTCAGAATGTTCCTCTCCTTTACAAAATACATAATCTCATTTAAAATCATCTAGTTTCCTGAAAGCTACTCAGTGTGGGGAAAAAAGGCTGACACAGTTCCCTCTTGCCTGCTGATGTAGTAAACTTACTGATTGCTTATCTGCAGTCACACCATCCACTGTGTTTTTATTTTTGGATTCTTATTTATGAACACCTTCTTGGTTCATACTGTCTTCTCAAATAGGTGTGTTTATACATAGTGCTGCTCAGGAAAGATCAATTTCTGAAAGTGTAGTTTTTAGTTTAGAATAGTCTTTAACCTGGCTGCAAGGGGAAAGACCTCCTCCTCTCCTCCAATCCCAGTGCTCCAAACAGTTTGCCTTGTAATGCTTGACCTGTTGGGACACTTGGGTTTTCAAAGTATCCTGGGCAGGATTCTCTATCTCTCATACTCCACTAATGCAGCTCTAAAATGTCTGACTGATCAGCAAACCTCTACTGTTGATGATTCAGTAGATGATTTCTCTCTAAATCAACACTCCTGCAAGAGTTTAGGAGAAGACTGTTACCAGTGAGATATAAAAGGAGATCTGGGAACGATCACTACTCTTTAGTGTTTTTCAACAGAATGTTTTGCTTTGAAAAGCAAATGTTTGGAAAGTCAGTTTAAAAAAAGAAAATGGGGTGGGTGGGCTTATGGTCAAGTGAAATATTCCAGGTTTCTCTGAAATTGTCAGGAAACGTGGGGAGAAAACCCATTCCCTACCTTGGGGAACTGGGAGCTGATCTTTTCTCCCAGTCCTGCTGTGTGAAAGCTAGTGGATATTACCTGGACATAATCTCAATGTGTGTCCTGCAGAAGGAAAAGTGCTGGAGTTTTTGGCTGAAATCCAGTACAGAAAATTGAAGTTCATCTCCCCAAATCCTCTCTGCAACTCTGCTTGGATAAAGTCATCTTCCCCTCCCTGCACAAACTGTTTTGCTGCTGCTCTAATAGCTTTAGAGCTCCACCACTAGCATCCATCTTAAATGACGAGCAAAGTGACCCTTTTAGTCTCTTGCCTGATTCACACTGACTGTTCTGCCATTAGTTAGGTAATGACTTGTGAAATATTTTGTGATATACCTTGTGGTCTTCAGCTCAACAGTCCTCTGGAAGTGTCTAATGCTCGCAGCAATGGTGATAGACACAAGTCACCACTGCATTTCCTCATTCATTTGGTGTGTGAAGTGGTTAAAAACTTGCGCTGCACATTGGAACTTAGAGGTTTTGGCAGCTTGAATGCTAGCATGTAAGGAGAGCTTCCTCTCGCAGGCTTTTCCTCCTGCCAGCAGTTTCCGTTCTCATCAGCTAAATTTTGCAGCACACCACAGTGTACCCTGAGAGCTTGATTATTTTTCTCCTTTTCCCTCATCCACTCAGAGCACCTGATTTTCTGCTCAGGGTTATGGGGAAAGCAGTGAGTGGAAGATTCCTGTGTGCGTGCAGCCCTGGGGACTGATCAGGGATCATCCCTGTGCCCGAGAACCCAGTAGATGCTCCTACACGCAGTAGCCTAACTGTGACTGGGGATGTAATTGGGATGATTCATGTTATGTCAACTGGGAGAACTGCAGCTCTGCTGCTTGTGAGATGAAATGCACAGAGCCGATGCAAAGCTCCCACTGATTTTGGAAAAGCCTGGGTATAAGATGATATCCTTACTACTGACAGCTGGAGTGAAGGGGATGGAGAGAAACCCATTAGAAACCCACAAACACCGGAGTACCTTGCAGCTTCCGAGTATCTCTCTAAGCATCTAAACGTAGCAGCTTGGCGCAGGTGGTTCCGGAAATAAGCTGGGTTCAGAATTATGCTCCTTTAAAAGAAAAGAGATGAACAAATTTAGGTTTCTAGTTGTTAAATCTTTAAAAGCTCCTCATAATGGAACTGTGGCTAAGACCTGAACCATATACACTTATTCTGTATGATTCAACAGTGTATGTCTCAAATGTAATAGGAACAATCACTTTCTTGACAGCTGTGATACATGAACAAGCAGTATTAAAATTTTTATTGAGGTTATATCAGAAATGTCGTTTCATTAGGGTTTTGTGTATTGTTCTAGGAGAGGTTCCCGTGCTAATGTTCTATATTGCCTTTGGCTTGTAGATAATATGAGTAAAAATGCTGCAGTACAACTTCTTGTTAACCCCTCCACGAGGCTGAGTGGCAGCTGTCTGGCCAATCTACCTGGAAAAATCTGTGTGTCTGGAATGTATTTAAAAACCTACCGGGAAGATTTTGAAGTACTTTGTGTAGGGGGGAGAGGTTTTGAGTAGGTGTAGGTTGGCGTGTTCTTTAGACCCTTAACTCTACCAGGTGCGGTTGCGGTTGTAACAAATCACAGGCTTTAAGTCAATATTGGTGGAAGATAAAAACAGTCAAAGCAGAGCAATTCAACTGGCAGGCAGGGCTGCCTTCTGATGGCAGCAGGGGGAAGGCAAGAATGACAGCTCTTCTACATCTAGTTAGTTCCACTTGTAAGGTCTCCAACAAGTGATTGACTTCTCTTGTCAGCACTTCTTCTAGTGTTGAAGACATCCATATAGTGTGTTTTAGGAAGTAAAGTTTAATGCTAGACATTAAGAAAAACTTCATCAGGAACTGGAACAGGCTGCCTAGGAGGGAGATTGAATCACTATCCCTGAAAGCAGTTAGAAGTTACGTAGACCTGGAGCTTGGGGATGTGGTTTAGCAGTGGGCTTAGTAGAGTAGGTTAATGTTTGGACCTGATAATCTAAAAGGTCTTTTCCAACCTAAATGATTCTATGCTTGAGTTGGGCAGGGAGGAACTGAATGAAATTGAACAAGGGCAGTGTAGTGCATGGCATGTGGACAAGACCAACCCCAGGTACCAGGATAGGTTGGAGAATGACCTGCTGGCAAGCAGCATGAGAGAGGGACCTGGAGGTTCCAGTGGACAGCAGGATGACCAGGAGCCAGCAGTGGGCCCTTGTGGCCGAGAAGGTCAATGGCATCCTGGAGTGGATTAGAAGGCGGGTGGTTAGGAGATAAAGGGAGGAGGTTCTCCTTCCCCTCTACTCTGCCCTGGTGAGATTACATCTGGAATATTGTGTCCAGTTCTGGGTCCCTCAGTCCCAGAAGGACACAGAGCTGCTTGAGAGAGTCCAGCACAGAGCCATAAAGATGATGAAGGGAGTGGAACACCTCCCTGATGAGGAAAGGCTGAGGGAGCTGG
>VZRI01004063.1:87548-117988 GCA_013397515.1 Upupa epops
GAGAGAGTCCAGCATAGAGCCACAAAGATGATGGAGTGGAGCATCTCCCTGATGAAGAAAGGCTGAGGGATCTTGGTCTCATTGAGCATGGGGGGAAAAAAGGAGCCTGAGGGGGGAGACACTCCATGAATATTGATCAAGATGGAAAGTGCAGGTGTCAGGAGGAAGGAGCCAGGCTCTGCTCAGTGGCACCCAGTGATAGGACAGGGGGCAACAGGTGTCAGCTGGAACAGAGGAGGTTCTGCATCAAGATGAAAAGAAACTTCTTCCTGGTGAGGGTGACAGAGCCCTGGAAGGGGCTGCCCAGAGGGGTTGTGGAGTCTCCTTAACTGGAGATGCTTAAAAACCACCTGGACTGTCTGTGTGACTGATCTAGGGGCTCCTGCTGTATCAGGGGTATTGGACTGGATGGTCTTTTGAGGTTCCTTCCAATCCAAACCACAACAGTCTGTGGTTCTATGCTTCTGTGATGCCATTATACACATTTTGTATTAAATGGTAGTTTATGGCATCAAAAAGAGGTGAACTCTGCATTGTATTATGAAGGGAACTTCCAAGCTGGCTTTTGTTTTCTCATTGGAAGTTATTGGGGCGGTGGGGGGTGGGTGGGAACTGTGAGAAATAGTATCCTGTAACTCAAGTCTTTACTGGAGAACACACCGACCTTAGTGTCTTAGGTCACATCTAAAATCTATAATACAAGAACTAAAGCGCATGAAACAGCATGGGATGTTAAAACCTAGTTGGTCCTAATGAGGGGGAACAAATCACTCCTATCAGTAACCAAAAGAAAATGCCAGCATCAAACATCGCAGTTCTTGGCCAAATAACAGTGCAGATATGAATTTTAGGTAGCTGATGTTGCCGAAACATGCAAGCAGACTGAATAGATCATCAAAATGTCAAAGAGAATCAGCATTTAATGATTTGACCAAAACACTTGTGTACGTGATGGCCGTTACCCCTATTTAAAAGGGCATTATTGCTGCTGTAAACTGTAGTCAACAGTTGATAATAGTAATATTGATTATGGTTCCCCCTCCTTCCCCCAAGGTATCGGTTCTACCAATAGCCAAGCAATGCAACGATAAAGAAGAAAAATATTAACAGGAAATTATTGATTTTGTTAGTTAGCAGCATATTTCTTCCAACTCTTCGAGCAGGATGTGCTGTAGGAAACTTATATATTATATAAATATATGTAAATATATAATTATACTACAGAACTGTGGCTGATTTTCTAAGAATTGAATATTGGCTTTTCATTTTCCATCTTGATTTTTTTTCTTTGACTAGTCTCAAAAAGATCAAGTGTTCATCTATAAATTCTATACTAGAAAACAGTATAGCATGCCCTAATAGCTTGGGCAAATATCAGACAGCTACCTTTGACTCCTGGCAGTTTGGTTTGATGTTGCTAGTCTCTGTAGCCTGTATGCTCAAAATAATTCCTGCTGTATAGCTGCTCTACCCAAAAGTAGCCCTTTGCTGTGCTGGTGTGGCTCTGGTTTAGTGGCCTTTGTGCAGAGCAGTGCTTGTTTAATGCCAGGTGTGCCCTAGAATTGTGCAGAGCTCTTTGGCTTTGCAATCCATCCCACATGTGTTTCAGGTTGTTCTGGTGAAAAGGAAAATGGGCTGGATGAAAATAGGAAGCAAAGGAATTGTACAAACAAAGGTTAAGAGGCAAACCCTAATTCCAGGAAGTTCTCTTTCAAAAGGGAGCAGATGGGAGACCCATCTGGCCAGGGAGAAATGTGCCAGGCTGTGCATACTGAGAACAAGTCCATGCTCCAAGATCCACCTCCAGCCATGAGCAGTCTTGATACTAGGTTGGTTAATCCAGTAATTAATTAGCAGCAGTATGTTTCAAGACTGAGGCTTGAAAGAAGAGTTAGGAAGGGATGAAGGTAGTGGACACTCTATCTGCAGCACAGTGGGGACAATCCATATGTGATGATGTGTGCCATGAGCAGAAGCAGTGGTCCTTGGCTCATGTACCTCTCATAGGAACTTCGAGTAGAAAACGTAGCTTGAAGCTCTGATTTTGCACAGAGGAAACTTCTGAGCCACAAAACTGCAAATAAAGTCACTACATCTGAAGATTAAAACTTGTGTTCTTACCAGGTTCTGCCCTCATCTGTCAAATGACTAGGCTAAAGTAAACTTGAAATAGATTTTCATTTATTTTTCATCTTCGCTATAATCCAAAGACTGCCCCGTTAAAAGCCTTTCGTAAATCATTTGGTCAGTCTTTCTCCACAAAACAGTCCGTAAGTAATGCCGTATATCAGCCTCTTTTTTGACGTTTTCATTTTTTCCATCTTGACATCTTCTCTTAAAAATAATACACTGTTTGTTCTATTATCTTTTTTCAAACTAGGATTCAGGGGAGGAAGGCATCAACACTTTGCCTATCATAGCAGGTGGAGTACGTGAATCCAATATGCAGACGTTAGCCTGCGATTCTTCCCTCTGAGTTGTTCTTTCAGACTTACTACCTGGTGTTAGGGGGGCAGGTGTGGCAAGGAACTAGCATAGCTGCTTCACACCTGGCTGCTAGACATAACGTTGCCTCTTCTTTAAGGTGCATGTTCTCTGTCAAATTATCTTCCCAAATGCAATGGGAATTTAACTGTAATCTGACTGACGTGAAGAAGCGCCTCTGCTGCTATCCACATCGTTTGTGTTTGGCCTTTGTAGACCAAGAAGACATCAGCGAGGGGATTCTATGGATGAAACAAGGGGGGAACAACGCACTTCATTAAAGCAGATCACCTCATTTTTCTTGCTAGTCCTGTGACTAAAAGTGGGCTCGTTCATAGGAGACTGCAGTTTGTTCTTTAATCAGTGGCAGAAGGTTTTTCTTGGGCATCCCTTGTTTCCTTTGGTGCAGTGTGGTATTCTGTGCAAATACATTTTCATTTATAATTGACTATTAGAGAGGAAGGAGGTGATCTGTCAGAAGTAAGGATTGGGTGCTGAAGCAGTGTGTGCCTGTGTGCAGAAGGCTGTGAGGCCAGTCTAGGTCAGTGTGACAGGGTGCTGGTCTGGCATGGCCACATGTTGGTGGTATGGAATGATTGTACAAATGGAGTTCCTGAGGCATACTTCTCACAACGTTAAACTCAATGTTGGTGCAAGAAATGTGTCAACTAGTGCTAAGCATGCATTTAGCTGCCGCAGACTAGCACAATGCTTTTATCTTCAGAGAACACTGTCAATCAGTACTGCTGATCATCCTGCCCCAATATACTCCACAGATGAACCTGAAATATCCTGTACAATTACACTGAAACTCAACTTTCTTCTTTTATTCTTGTTTCATCTGCATGGCAGGTAGCTTATGATCTGCAGTGTAGTACTAGTCTTACATCCGTCTGAGCCTGCCATGCTCTGTTCTGTGATCCCGAGGGCTGGTTTAAGAGTTCAGCTCTATTAGAAGCAGTCAAATTCCAGAAACTCAAAATTCCTCAAAGCTTTGATAGTCAGGAATCGCCGTAGTATTTTCCTGACATCCGCATGTGCAGCTGTGTTATGGTTTTATTTAAGCTTTGTTTGAGGACCTCATGGTAGTATGTGAGCTTGCAACCAACTTTGTATTCGAAACCACTTCTCTTCCTGGTGCTGTTGTAGGGAACTGAAAGGGATGTGTCTGGGATACACAACAGCTTGCGGGCTTCCTTGCTCTATGTGAGAGTTTACTAAAGCTGACATCCTGAAGAGGGGAAAAGAATCTCTCTGTTGCAACAAGCTGGTGGAAGTACTTGGTAGGCTTATGAAAGCAGGCATGCAGAAGCACTGTCTTCCTGAGGACAAGAGCGTGGTGGTTTCAGTGCTAGTTGGCATTAATAATTAAAGGATAAAGGAGGAGGTCTTTGGTGAGGAGAGCCACCCAAAGAGACATATGAGCGAGGTAGGGCCTCTTTCCCAAGCCAGGTCTCAGTCTGTTGGCAGCTGGACAGATTCAGACCCATCAGCCCGTGGGGAGTTTTCTTTCTATTGCTGCTGTGACTGTGCCTATCTTGCTCTGTGTCTGAGGACCTTTTTCATCTGCGTGAGTGCTCTAGTCCCTACAGGAAGGTGGGTCCTTCCCTGGTCACTCTGCAGTGGCATGCAAATGTAGATAATGTCTGTGTTAGAGAATAAAGAGCTGGAGCACAAAGAGGACAGTACCACTTGTAGATGTAGCTGCAGTGGTAGAGAGAATGTTGCTTATCAAGGCATGAATGGCAGAGCCCAGAATGGGGTTCTCTGGGAGAGTGATAAATCATTAGGAATCCCTTCGAACACAATTGTCATCACTGAATCAAAGAGCTGTGAAGACAGGAAAGCTGCTGTCAGACTGAGGTGGATCAAAGGACAGGACCAACTCCTTTGATGCTGAGGGAAGACACCTGAATGTTGAATTTTTATACAGCCAACGAGAAGTCAATGCAGTTACGGCATCGACAGATGAGGCTGTTCAGTGTGCAGCAGAAAACATCTCATGAAGTTTTCATATCTAAACAGACAGGAAAGGAGGAAGCGTGGGTTCCCAAAAAAGGTTTCACACAACGCCTTTTCTCTGTCAGGAAAGTGAAATATAACTGCCATGCTAAAAGGTTTTGCAGCAGCAATTTGCTTTGAATTGCAAGCATAAGATGAATGTGCTACACAACTCTCAATTCCTCAGCTGTGAAGGTGGTAAAAAGGAGAATGTTCTCCAGTCCAGAACACAAAGATATTTAGCAAGATCTTGTTTCAGAGCTCCCAAAACTTTTGTAAAGCAAGTGAAAATAGTCTGCATTCCCTTTCTTGTTTGCATAATGCCCTGCCCGTTCGCTTTCCAGCTATAGAAGTAACACTTTCTGATGTCATTAGGACTGCTGTCATGTATCTCAACTCTTACGAGATAGTCCAATGTTTCTAGACTTTTCCTTCTGTAAGAAACTAGTACTTCCAGAGCACTTTTTTTCCCCCCAAATATGCCTCTTCTTAATAGGATCCTGCATGTGTTGTGTGCATAGATGTTTTAGATGCAAAGCATCATCAAAATCAAGGGGAGTATTGCTTTTGGCCTCAGTGAATGTAGTCTCAGCCCATAAAATAAGAGCCATGTCACTCATAGACCAACCTGGAAATCGCATGATTGAAAGCTAAGTATCCAGAGAAACCACTTCTCATCCAAGAAGTAATAAAAAGTTGAAGTACATGGAAAAATTTTAAAAAAAAGTAATTCCTTCTCATGCAGCTTTTCAAGTACTCGGGGTTTAGATTATCCAGAGCATCTCCATGGAATAGCTTTGTGTTAATAATATCTCATCTATTATGTATATAGCAATATGCCCAACACAATTGCTGAAGTAATTAGGTGCTGCTAATTCTAGTCTTTCTTTTTCTTCCTTTTTCTGCGGAGTGAAAGAGATTAGGGGAGTAGTTGAGAGCTAAGTATACATTACACTCCAGACTTCCCACAGCTTCCCAGCATCAGCCATTGTGTTTCTTGTTTTCTTACTTCTACAAGAGAATCTGCACTGCTTTTGAGTGCTTCTTCTGGGGATTGAGAGCAACCTCAGTCAGTTTGCAGATGACACCAGTTTGTGTGTGAGTGATCTGCTCGAGGTCAGGAAGGCTCTACCTGTCTGCTGACAGAAGCAGAGGCAATGGCCTGGAGTCTGGGAGGTTTAGATTGAATCTGAGGAAAAATTCTTTGCAGCCGGAGTGGTTGGGCACTGGCAGGGCCTTCCCAAGGAGGTGGTGGAGTCCCCATCCCTAGAGGTGTTGAAGAACCATGTAGCCATGGTGCTTCATGCCCTGCTAGAGTGGCTGCATGGAGGGGGGTTGGCTTGTGTGTGGTGATTTCTCAGGTCTTTAGGGTTTTTTGTTAGTGTAGGGATGGTTGGAATTGGGGATCTGGGAGGTCCTTTCCAAGCAGGATTACTCTGTGATTCTGTTCTGCCTCCATTTTAATGCTTACTGACTGCACAGCATCCTTGCATTATTTATTTTTGATTAGTTAATATTTTACTAGAATCCCACTCTTCAACTTACTTTTAATATAGTCCTTTTTTAAAGGTACAAACTAAGGAAGGCAGGGAATAAGGGAGCAGCTGAATATTGTACTTATAGTCTGTAAATTCTGCATTAATCTGGATTAGAGTCATGATTTACCCTGTCTGTAACACTGTTTTGAGCTGTCCTTTTAATCTAAAGGGTATTGCGTAAGGCTTGATCATTAATAATTTTTGTTTAAAAAATAACAACACTAGGAGAAATGTAGAGGATTAAGAATGAAATTTGTGAAGCTTCAGCTGGTTTACATTTTTTCACTGACTCTGCCTCTGTAAGAGATTCCCTGTGTTAAGTTATCATGAAAGCAATCGTGGACTACTTAACAGAGGTGCTATTTTCTACTTCGTGTGTCTCCCTATGAATTGTGCAGAAGGCATTAGAGAGCCCTGCCTTCCACCGAACACATAAAAAGGCATAGCAGAAGAGCTTTACAGATTTATTATATTCTCTATGCATTGCCTTTCTGGGAGGAGGGAGGGAGGAAAGGAGGGAATTGGCAGCAGGTCATGCTGCAGAGCGGAGTCTGCAAGGACACAGGAAAATCTTTGCTAACCCCCGAATGCTTGGAATAGCTCTGTACAGTAGTACTTGTTATCATGAGCATATTTTTTGGGCATTGCTTAGAGATTTGAAGCTAAAATGTGCCACAATGTCTGATTCTTCTTCCCTTCAGCCCTTACATCCACAATTTCCAGACCTAGACAAGGAGGACTGGGAGCGAAGCCCTGGGATGCTGTGGGAGGAGGCAGGTTGCAAACGTTCTTCCTGATGGCACTTGCCAGTGCACCTCCCACTACCAGCTGTGGGTTTCCTGTGGTGTGATGGCAATCCCTTTAGGAAGAGCTCTGACTTCTGATCTCTTGTGGGTAGCC
This sequence comes from Upupa epops, assembly GCA_013397515.1. Lineage (NCBI taxonomy): Eukaryota > Metazoa > Chordata > Aves > Bucerotiformes > Upupidae > Upupa > Upupa epops. Next base: position 94,472 of record VZRI01004063.1, read on the forward strand.
TTGCTTCCCTGCTGAGGAGCTTATTTCCAGAGGAATCCTGTAACACCAACAGCCCTCCTACAGCTGAGCAAGGAGCGACTGAAGTAGGAAGAAATGAAACAAAATAATTTTGGACACTTGCTGCCATAGGGTTGGTGTGAATCTCTTCCATGTTTTCTAGTGCTTCATCCATATTCTAGATTCCTAAGAACAGCAGTCTGGGTTTAGACAACAAGACCAGGACACTAATCTGTCATTCATTCCTCAGGTCTCTCTGCAGAGAGAACAGGACAGTCTGTGTTGATGGGCCAAGGCCAATTGTATTAGGTTCAATGAAGCTGAATGTCAAGTCCTGCACAAAACCCCTCAGCAGTGCTGGGGAGGAATGGCTGAAAACTGCCTGGCAGAGAGGGGCCTGGGGATGTTGATTGACTGTGGCTGAACATGAGCTAGCAGTGTGCCTGGGTGGCCAAGGCCAGTGGGATCCCTGCCTGGATCAGAAATAGTGTGGCCCACAGGACTAAGGAGGTAATCCTGCCCCTACACTCAGCCTAGGTGAGGCTGTACCTTGAGTACTGGGAGCAGTTTGGACACTGCAGTACAGGAAGGATGTAGAGGGGTTAGAGAAGGGCCACAGAAGGGCAACTGGGCTGGTTAAGGGTCTGGAGAAGAGGTCTGATGGGGAGAGGCTGAGGGAGCTGTGGTTGTTTAACCCAGAGGAGGCTGAAGGGGGACCTTGCTGCTGTCTACAACCACCTGAAGGGAGGTTGTAGTGGGGCAGGTGTTGGCCTCTTTCCCCTAGGGACTAGCAATAGAACGAGAGGAAATGGGGTCGTTGTGCCAGGGGAGGTTCAGATTGGATCTTTCTGTACAGACTGGGGAGGCCTTGGGACAGGCTGCCCAGGGAGGGGATAGAGGCACCATCCCTGGAGGGGTTCAACAAACAGGCAGGCATGTTGTTTCAAGAGACGGTTTAGCAGTTGGGGGTTGTAGAGCAGACAGTTGGACTTGATGATCTTGATGNTCGTTGTGCCAGGGGAGGTTCAGATTGGATCTTTCTGTACAGACTGGGGAGGCCTTGGGACAGGCTGCCCAGGGAGGGGATAGAGGCACCATCCCTGGAGGGGTTCAACAAACAGGCAGGCATGTTGTTTCAGGAGATGGTTTAGCAGTTGGGGGTTGTAAAGCAGACAGTTGGACTTGATGATCTTGATGATCTTTTTCAACCTCGCTGATTTGATGATTGTGTGCTATGAGCACCATAGTAGCTGAGAAAGCCTACGTGCAAAGGCAAAGAGCATCTTTATAATAAGAAGGCTCTGTTATTTTTCCTGTGTGCAAACAGCAAGTCCAGTGGTGTCAGTGCAGCTTTATTTTGGAAGGGACAAAAACCAAAATAAACTCTATGGTGATACAGAACCTCATCGAGAAAGTGTTGTGTATGTTGTGTTTTGAAGGATCCTCCATCTTCACTTGTCATGGATCAGTTCTGCTTGCTCAGATTTCAAACAAAATCGAATCTTAACCATTGCTGTGCTGTGGATGGGCTGCACTGTGGGTTGTTCTACCACTTGCTGCTGCTGCAGCTTTCTGCATTGCTGTGTTGGGCCTGGCTTTGTGAAGAGCAGGCGTGTTTGGGGGACTGCTTTGCTGAAATGCCCTTCTCCGTTTCAAGATGGCTTTCAGTTGGGTCGAAACTTCAACTCTTGACATTATTAGGCTGAGCAACATAAGGCCTAAGTACTAATCTGAGGTTTCTTAGTCAGTTCTTGACTTCTCAGACCTTTGCTGTTTTGCCATCTGCTGTAATTGAAAATTGCCTTCTGCAACCAAAGGGAAAATCTAATTTCTCAGCAAGCCATATGGGGTTATTAAGATCATTAAACCCTAGTATGCTGTAATGCCTGGGCCAAAAGGACCACAGGGCATGTAAATATTGTGTGATTCATTTTATAGATTCAGACTGCGTGTTAGGAGTTACTTTGATGGCTATCCTATGATGAAAGGTGGTGGTCAAGCAGGTTACTGCAGATGTTGCTTGGTGTGGTCAATCCATGGCACTTTAAGTCATAGCTGTGACAGATGAGTAGTGGTTTAATATCGTTTGAATGCAAAGGGTAAATCTTCTGTAGCAGTTTGATAACTGATCAGAACCCAGTCAGTGTCACCAATTGTGTGGGAGATCCTAAAAGCAGCCTTAAATTTTTGATGGTAAGAAACCAGAGAATACAATTTCTACTTTGCAAGAGAACCTACACTTGGCTTCTTGTAGAGATCTGAAGCTGCTGATATATAATTTTGTACTCCCTCCGTTAAGAATGGCAAAGCTATTCCCCTGCAGATGCTTCTTCCTGAGGGCTTTCACTCAGAGCTGCTGGAATTTTTCTCTATTTTCATGACTTCTCTAGTTGTGATATTTTGTAATATTTCTTCTAAGCAAACCTGACTTCCATAGGTTGGCTACAACTATGGGTGAGACTAATAAAGCTGATTTTTGGCTAAAAAAAAACTCTCCAAAAGCTTCACAAATGAATGCAGGAGCTGTGGAATTTACATGGAATTAGAGAAAGAATAGTTCAGTAAATGCAAATACATGCAGAAATGAATATTTTAATTTGCAGTCACGATTAATGCCAAAGGATTACCAGCAAACCATTCAAGTGGGGTGATGACAGAAAACCTCAGGGAGAATAGGAAAGAACTATATACACTAGTTTAGAGGCGGCAGGGAGCTATGTTGAGTAGGACAGCTTGGAGGGATCTAGTTGTTCGTTTTGAAAAAAGCCAACAGTTTTAGCTGGAGGAGACCTTCAAGAGTACAAAATAGAGTCCAATCTTTTGCCAGCCCTGTCAGCACCACTAAACCTTGTCCCCTCCCAATGTAACATCTACCCTTCTCTGCAACACCTCCAGGGATGGGTGCTCAACCCCTGCCCCCTCCCCTGGGAAGGCTGTTCCAGTGCCTAACAAACCTCTCAAGAAAGAAATTCCTCCTGTCATCCAACCTGAACCTCCCCTGGCACAGCTTCAGGCCATTTCCCCTTGTCCTATCACTGGCCACTAGGGAGAAGAGACCAACCCCCACCTCTCTACAACCTCCTTTAATACAGCAAGGGATGCACTGAATGGGATATAACCCAGGTTTTTGCTTCACCCTGGGTAACTCTTGCTTACTTATTTAGTCGTTTCCGTTTGTGGGTGAAAACACCCAGTGAAACGGAAGTTTAAAGGGTTAAGGTGGTGACTTGGAGGTGGCCAAGCTGCATGATCTTTTCCAAAAGCAACTAACTGCTCCTATTGATAAGTTAGTGGCTTCTCTCTCCTTTCTCATGCATCAGACCTTGACTGCATTCACTATGAATATTTCAAGGTTTGTCTTTATGTTAATTATGCTTCCAAATATATATATATTTCTTTTACTGGTATATTATGGTTTCAGTTCCCACACTTTACAGTGTGACAACCATGCTCTCTGGATTTATTCCCATTGTGCAAGTTATTCAAAGAATTGTAGTGGAAATAGACATTCCTGATTGCCACTCTTGTTTTGTGCTGTGTAACTACAGGAGTTAAGAGCAAATTGTTGTAATTATATAGAAGACAGACAAGTGAAGATTTTTTCCCCCCCTACTTCAGTTTTCCAGTGATCCCAATCGAGCTCCTTTTATTTTCTCTATAGGTCATGGGTTTCTCTAGGCCGTGGTAACTGCTTCAAGACAATTGAAAGCAAAGCATGTTCTTGACAAGCTTTAGTTTTTGTAGCGTGGGGGTCAATACATCTTAGTGATTTGAAATCAAGATAATTTAAAGGAGGTGATGAGAAATAATTGCTGTTCTAGTTATATTTAGCTACTCTGTCCAAATAGCTTCCTTATTTTAGTGGTCTTGGAAATCAGTTATAAAACAGAGATCATTAGAATTTTTCCAAGAGTTGTGAGCCTGGCTAAACTTTATGCCTCTTATTTGCTAACTTGGCCTTCAAAAAGCTATGAAAAAATAGAGTTGGTTTCTAGTTTGCACAAGGCCTGCAATTTTTTGACTGTTATTTAAGTGTTTTTATTATTTTTAAGAGGAATACCATAATCTTCCCTGCCTCCTGTGGCTCCACCAACAGAATATTCCATGTGAAAGGTGTTGCCATTTCATGCCTGCTAGATGTGCCCTGAGAGGGCACCTACTGGTCTCTAACCACTCATGGGCAGTCAAGCCCCCAGGCTGAATGGTACTTGCAACTGCTCTGAAAGTACACCCCACAATGTGGATTTGGCTTCAGGTAGGCACAGCCTTATGGACAAAAAGTGCTTTGGAGAGGGGTGAGGGTTAGTGGTGATGAGGGATGGACATGATGTCACTGAGTCAGGATTCTGGCTTCTCTTAAATTTGCATGTAGCAAAATGAACTTGCTGCCAAAAGCTGCCCAGCAGAAAAGGACCTGGGGGTGCTGGGAGACAGCTGGCTTCGTAGGAACCAGCAGGATGCCCAGGTGGCCAAGAAGACCAACAGGATCGTGGCCTGGATCAGGAGTAGTGTGGTCAGCAGGAGAAGGGGAGTTCTTGTGCCCTTGTACTCAGCTCTTTTGAGGCCTTCTTTCAAGTACTGTATTCAGTTCTGGGCCCCTCATTACAGGCAAGACATGGAGATACTGGTTTGGGTCCAGAGCAGAGCTACCAAGCTTGTGATGGGTTTAGAGAACCAGTAGTGTGAGGAGTGGCTGAAGGAGCTGGGCAGATTTAGTTTGGAGAAGAGGAGGCTGAGGGAGGACCTCTTTACCCTCTACAACTACCCAAAGGGAGGCTGTGGAGGGGTGGCTGTTGGCCTCTGCTCCTTGGTGACTGCTGACTGAAGCAGGGGTAATGGCCTGCAGTTGAGGCAGGGGAGGGTTAGATTGGCTCTCAAGAATAATTTCTTTTGCAGACAGAGTGGTTGGTCCCTGGAAGGGCCTTCCCAGGGAGGTGTTGAACCATGTAGCCTTGGTGCTTCATGCCCTGCTTGAGTGGCAGCATGGAGGGTTAAATTTGTGTTTGTCAGTCTCTCAGGGATTGAGGGTTTTTTGTTGGGGTGGGGATGGTTGGAATTGGGGATCTGGGAGGTCCTTTCCAACTAGGATTATTCTGTGATCATGTTTCTATAGCAGTATGTGAGTCTTCAGCACCGTCTCCTGTGTGCAAGTATGTGCCTCCTATTTTGTTGTAATAACTCCCTTGTAGTTACATCTATGTGAGATGGTTGTATGAATAATTCCTCACCCTGCACTCATTGCAGTTTCCATCCCTAATACAAGAGAAGAAATGAATGGGCACCTCAGTGATGAGGTGTTGCTTAATAGAAATTATTGTTATGCCTGAATGATAATTAAAGGCAGCACAAACCCAGCAAAATCCTAACTCATTTGAGACCAATGGGAATTTCATCTCCTTTGTGTGCACGTTCTGTTTCTGGCTTTGTGTTGGTGGGCTTTGATGTGGATTGCAAGTGAGCCCATGAGGAGTTATGTAATGATTGTAATTTGAAGCCATCCCTGACCTAATCTGGCTTGCAAAAGATCAAGAGCTTGTAATACCACTGCTGTCATATAAAGCTGAGCTTGTATTTGTCTGGCTACAGCCTTAAGGGTGCACTGTTCGAGGTCGTGACTCACCCTGCACGAACAGAGCAGTAAACATGGGTATTGTGGCTTAATGCCTCAAATGTTGCGAGTCAGTCCAATATAATATCCATGCCGAAGTTGTGGTTTATTTATTCCTGTTGTGTCATTATTGGACTTCTACTGTCTCCCTCCACTGTGTTTTTTTTCAAAGCCTTTAATTTTTGATTTCAGTCTTAGCAGCGTGTCTAATCAATATTTATTCTTACCTGTGTGCATGATTCAGGGCGTCGTCAGGCTTCTCCAGTTTCAAGTAGCAGATTGTGAGCTTTGCCTCAATAAAACTGGCAATACTGGTAATATCATCTGGAGATGACTCATAAGCATTGTCTATAGCGGCACCTTCACTGCAAAGCTGTACAAGAAACAAAAATGTTGTTTACTAATGTTGTAATTCAACTTTTGTTAGCTAGAAATGCTTTTGCAACTGAGAAATGGAGAAAACTGAGTTCTAACTAAAATGTACTTGGACTTTAACTAGAGTTAGTGCTAAAAAAATCATGTCTGTGTAACACAAAACACAGTGTCATCTTCCCGAGAGTTGAGAAAGCAGAAAATAAGCTAAAATCTAAAAAGCACTGCTGGGAAAAGAACAGTATTTCCCCCCATTTTCAGAAATAAAAGCTCAACCTCAGGCTTCCCAAATCCATGCCTATCTTGAGATCCGGATAGGCATCTTGGACAGCTGTGAACTTATTTCAGTGGTGACCTCTGCTGTAGACTCTCCTGTCCCACAGGTAGGACAGCAGACATGGGTACAAAGCAAGGGAACCAGAAACTCTTCCCTTCGTTTTATGGGAGGACTTGCCCTTCCACAAAACTGGTATAGAATGAAAAAAGGAAGAGATCAGTCATCTTTCCCGTCATCTTGAGCCACATAGAATTGAGCAGAGAGAAACATCATATTTTCTGTTTCAAAACCCACTTTTCCTGATAGACAAACCCCCTGCTGTTCCGCACAGCCAGTGACTTTCTCATTAGTTAATGTTTTATTTCATCATTTGCATAATTAGAATGCGATAACCCACAGCTCCTTAAAGCTTCCGAGTCCTTGGTGCTGTCAGAACTCGAATAGTGGGCAGGACCAACCTCAACCCAAATCTTACTCATTAATCTACAGGCAACCTGATTTTGCAAAACCAAAGAAGAGTAAAAATTGGCTATTAGTTCTTAAAATTAAACTCTGAGCAATTAGATGCCACTGTAAACAAAGAGATCAATTCTGAGAGCCTTGTCTTTACAGGACAATAACCATATAGTGCTCCTAATGAAAAGGCAGTTGAATGCTCTGGGCTCGGATAAACATCCCTGACAGGATTGTTTAGTGTGCAGTGATTTCATCTGACTAAGTGACTTCACAGAGAATCAGCTTTAAAAGTACATCTCTAATGAAGATTAACAAATTAATATTTATCTGGGCTGTGTGCTGGAACTCTCAAGCTGAGAGCAGTGCTGAGAACCTTTTATGGCACTGACACAGCTGCAGCCTGATAGGGATGAAAGCCTCTGTTTAAATGGCTTCTAACCAAAAGATTCTCACTGGAGTCTGGTTTTGCCAGTCACCAAAGCTTTATAATGGAAGGATAAGGATCTGGCCTGTTTGTCTAGCCCCTCAGCACTAAGGAGGTCACTTATAATAGCTCCTTGTTCTTACATGGTAAAAACCCAGTAATTGATTTTTCAGGAGGTGCAAGACTAAACCTGTTGAGGGAAAAAAAAGTGCTCTTTCTATCTGCATCTTCCTTTCCACACGTGATCCTTAAAAGCTGGATTACAGCCCCACACCTACACTTAGCACCTCCAAAACGAACCTTATATTTAGGGTTTCTGTACAGTGGTTAGAGATCAGCTCAATTCTTTACAGGCAACGAGGGTCATTCAAGGAAGTGTCCCCCTAGTTCAGGTGTGATAGATATTGTTGTCTTTCATGTCGTCTCATCTCTGCTGACTGAGGTTACACAGTATATATAATAACACCCATATTTTTAGGATTTTCTATCATCTTGTTATCAGTAGCAGCCATAAATCAGAGAATTCATCTCTTTTAACTTTGCTTATGGTACTGTATCTATCTGCTCAACTGTCTCTCTGGATGAGACGTGCTATATGTAGCTAAAAGACCCAGAGAATTATGTTCACATCAGTGAACATAAAAGTATCATCAAGTTTTTTCTGTAATAACACTTTTCGGCTGAATTGGCCATGCTGTGACCTCTGTTAAATTTATGGGAATGAGAGATTTGAGGCTACTCTGTGGACTTTCAAGTTCTTGAATGATTGTGAGCGGAAAAGAACCATTTAGGGATCCCTTCAGTATAAAGTGCTGCAATTGAGAGTTTCCTCAAGTCTTACTGCTGATATGAAGATTTATATTTAGACCTGCGTAACCCCTTGGTTATCTCTGACAAAACCCAAGACATGAGTCTCTAAACCATACCTGAACAGATAAGGATTCAGAAAATATGTTTAAATCCAGTGAAGATCAGGTTCTGCCGGGTCTCCTCTAAGGCATTTCAGAGTAAGAGTTTAAAGAAATGAGTAATAACTCAGGCCTTAATCTCACAATATCAGAGTAATATTTTAGAAGGATGTGCCTGGGTTTGGGACCATTTAGCTGTATACTTGTGACATCTCTCTCCTTGTTTTTTGTCTGTAGTGTTTCTGCAATAGATCAATGTGGTGGAGATAAACCCCTCCATACGAACACCAGCAACAGGCACCAAAACTAAGAGTCACTTGAATTTTCTCTGATTACAGAAATGGCTGCTCCTGCCCTAAGCAGAAGGGTTAGGGATGTACAAAATAGCCCTAGGGCCTGGTGTTAGGTGCACAAGTAAATGTACTTGTAGAATCATAACAGAGTTTTGGCTGGAAGAGACCTTCAAGATCATAAAGCCCTAGCCCTATCACCGTTAAACCCTGTCCCCTCATGTAGCATCTGCCCCTCTCTTCAATGTCTCCAGAGATGATGACTGCCACCTCCCTGGGCAGACTGTTCCAATGCTTGACAACCCTTTCAGTAAAGAGATTCCTCCAAACACCCAACCTGAACTCCCCTGGTGTAACTTCAGGCCATTTCCCCCTTGCCCTATCACTGGCCATGAGGGAGCAGGCGAACTTCTGCCTCTCTACAATCTCCCTGCAAGTAGTTGTAGAGAACAATAAGGTCTCCCCTCAACCTCCTCTTCTCCAAGGCAAAAAATGCTTCAGCTGTGTCAGTACTGTGAGCCCACTGTTCTTCCCATTAGTGGGATAAGCCCAGCAGTAAAACAAACTGGGAAATTTCCAGGGTAGAGTTTCGCTGGTATACAGGGCTTTGCTGGTAGCAATGCAGACATCACTGGAAAAGGCTTCTGTCCAGTGAACCACTTTGGAACAGCCCAAAAAGCACATCATCACTTCCCAAGCTCTGATGGAGCTGGTATCTTTCATGTGTGATTCAACAGCCTTTACTGTATTTGTCTGGCCTTTCTGATAAAAGGATTTAGCTATCCAGCAGGAGGAGGGCTGTTTCCTTGGGTTACCCTGTCTGCCTCTGAAGTTTTGATTGCTTTTGAGGGGTGAGGCAAAGACAGTGCCAGAAAGCACCTGAGGCAGCTCTCATTTGGGGAAGCTCCCAGGGGATGAATTAGGAAGTTGACAGCGAGCTGGGATTCTGCAGCACAGGTGGGGATGTCGAAAAGAGTCGTAGAAAGTCTCGCATCTGAGTTTCAAAGAGTAAAAGGAAACTTCCTAGGGATCCAAAGGGGTCTCTACAGCTGCAGATTGTTGTAACTTTGGGAAGCCCTGCTGGACTGAGAGCAAGGAAAGAAGAAAAGCTGTGCCATGCACAGACGTAACGAGCAGGAAGGAGATTTGTTTGCCATTTCCATGTTTCACCTAGCAGAACAGAGCTGCCTGCAGTCCAGTAACACTACCTTTGAAGATCAAAAGGGCTGCTGGTGGTTTTTGAGTGCTTTCAGTAAAAGGTAAAAGCAGTTCTGTCTCACTCTTCCAGATACCTCTGTGTCTGATCACCTGGACTTTTGAATGTAGATGTGGACTTGCAGAGGCAGTTTTGTGCTGTTGAGGATTTGTTTTCTCAGAGCTGTGTTACAGAATCTGATGTTAATTGCAATCTGGGAAATGTATGGGTATATCTTATATGAGACTTTCGGTCTGTAGAAATATTACCAATATCTTCAAGTTTATAGAGGTTATGAAATTGAAGGGAACAACTTCAACGATTGAAGGTTTACAGCCAATCTGGGGTTAAAAACCTATAGAGTACCATTTTACGTGCTAGAAAATCTAACGGGTTGTTTCATGTTCAGACTACCACTACCTGAGAGTATCCCTGTCAGTGGACAGCAGTACTATTTTCAGATAATATTTACCTTAGAGAACGTTTTTATAGAGGCTCTTGTTACAACTGGAGGCCATCACACAGGTTTTGTTGTACCTGCATCTTTCAGAAGACTGAGTTAGCCTACTCAAAGGGTTACCAAATGTATAAGTGAAACACAAGGAATGAATATGTTACTTGCAATTTTCATAGTGGTGGTGAACTGACAGTAATTATGTGGTGCTTTCACTGATTAAAGTTTCCCTTGCTAGGTGTAGGACCACATAAATATAGTGCTGAAACCACAGTCGTAGAAACACTTGTGATAAAGTACTCTGTCAAAGAACAGGGAACAAGTCTGGGACACTGTGAACTTAGCATAGATCTTGTTGTGATATCAAGGCTTTCATTTTGGTAGTAGCAAATAAGTACACACATCCAGTAGCTATAAGTACACACATCCCAGGTATTAGCTAATAAGAAAGAGAGGAAAAGATCCTCCTGAAGCCACCTCTAAGACCAAAGACGAAATGCTGATCATTAAGGTGAATTCCTAGATATCATGTGAGTAATTAGGAAGAATAAAATTAGAGCTCTAGTGGCCTGTTGGAAGTGTTTTCACTGAAAACAGGTGGAAGGCGCAGGTATAAGAAACAAACTATGGCAACAGTTTGCTAATCTCTCCTCTACCTTTGGTGGATGTTAAATTCAGGGATATGATTTGCCTCGAAGGCGCCCATAGAAACCCATGTATGAGTGTGGATACAGACAAGGATTTGGTAGCAAATTGTGCTTGGGAAAAACAAATTTGGTCAATGGTGTGCAGCAATGAGATTCTTTGGCAGTCCCTGAGAAATCTGTATGAGAATACTCGTGCTTTCCTTTGCCAGACCACAGGAGTTAAGAGTTAGTTTGAATACATCAGTAACCTGTTGGTCTTACTGGAGCTGATTGCTCTGCTTTCTCTTTTTTCCTTTTTGCTAGCAGAGTGATGTTTAATTGTGTGTCTTTGTTTTAAAGATGATTTTGTGCTTTTCCCTGGAGCGGTTATTTTTTACAGTGGCTAATCAGAGAGGAAAAAACCTGAAAAGGCAAGAAATATTTAATTAGTGCCTTTTCTTCTAACTAGCCAACAGTCCTAAGCAGATGCCTTCACTTCAGAACCATCCAAGTCATCAGCCTGGTAGCATCACTGCACTGCACATCAGGCACCTGGCAAGTTGAGCACTAACTGCATCCCAGAAAATGCCTGCTAAGGAAAGCTACTTCTGAAAATAACTTTCAAAACCCGATAACAACCCTTACACAGGCCTGAAAACAAACAGCTTTGTGTGTGTTGTACCGTAATCCAGTCCATGCAACTATTAGGCACGATCGAAAATGCTGCAGGGAACCAGCATAACAAAGAATTATCTAATAGTGGTTTTCTCTCAGCAAAGAGGTAAAATAAAATCAGTATGGAGAGTAAAAACAGAAGATATTCTCTCAACTATATGATTTCATGCAGCATAACTTTCCAGCTTCTTTTCAAAGTCATCCTGACATCCTGGTAGGCAATTTGTTGGCAGAGTAGCAATTGTATATAAGCCCCCTGTCTTTATTGTTAATGAGATTTGTGTAAATAACTTGCTAGAAAGCACATTGAAACTGTATAATTCACTGCTAAACATGAAAACAGATGTCAGGTAAGAAGTACAGAATTTACTAGGCTCCCTGGAATGTGCTCTGCAATGGAGAAGGCAAATAATAAGCCTGTATGATATTTCGGGTGTGTGTTGGCTGCTCTCTGCAGAGTTAGCATGGGATCCTGTACTAGTGATGGGTGTGCATGGTACTCTTGCTATCTTGGGCATGTTACTGGTTACACAGCGCTGGCTGAGAGCCACACGTACCTCAGATAGCTAAGTTCTGAGAAATGATTGCTGTTGCTATTCAGAAGAAAACCCACTGTTTCCCAGAAAGTATGGATCTGGCAAGGATTGACTTGAATTAACGAGGCTGCTTGAACTCACTTGTGGGGTCTGGGGGGATTCAGCCTGCTCTCATGTCCACTGAGTTTATATTAAGCTTTGTCTGAGCCAGGCTTAAATTCCTTCTTTGGTTACAGCTAGCGTATTTTTTAGGAACCAGAGGTACTTGGAAAGGATTTGGTGAGCAAGAGGGGCAGGATGTTAGAGAACTTGAAACCCAAGTTGTATGCTTCCCCAAGACTGTCAGGTTTTGCCTATCTGACACTCTTTTGGCCTTTGTTGGAGATGAGCTGGCTGTAAAAAATGAGGCTTCAAGTGCCCACCGAATTAGGAGGATGGAGCATTTTGGTTTGTGCTCATTTCTAGGTGGATGCTGCTTTATAAAAATAAACTTGACGAGAATCTTTCCCTCCCACAGAAGCTAACGATGTTCCCCGTGGCACTCCTAAGCTCCAGTCATTCCTGTTTATTGGCCCAATCTCAGATAAAGGCTTTACCTCCCCCCAGTGCAAACTTTTTCATATGGAAACTAATTTGCTTTGGAAGCATTAAATCAGGAACAAATTTTTTAGGAAAATACCACCTCTTTGACTTCATCTTTATCCATGTATTGCGCTGTAAACCTGAGTGTCTCGTTACCTATCCCTGTTTTATGGAGTGTTCCTGTTGTTAGTACTTCTAGGGTGAAAGGAGTAGTCACAGAGAGGGGGAGGAAAAAATCCCAACCCCAGAGCTCTGTGATGAAACATGTATTGTGGAATCAATATCCTACAATAGTTTCTGAGGAGCTTTTATAATTCTGTACAACGTACTGAAATCTCCTCTGTAGATTGCCTTTGTAAGATAGAATTGGTCAGTCCTGCACTCTGAGTCCGTCTGAGATCAGCCCCAACTGAGCATGCTGTAAAAATTCCACGTGAAAACGGAACAGTCAGACAAAAGTCAAAACTGGTACTGGTATCTTGTCTTGATAGGATTGGTAGCCTACTGGGCTTGGAAACAGGCACATCAGTCTCTTGCTAGCGTCCCTGGGAAGAGCTGGCCAAGATGAATGTGGTTTGTTGGTTTTTTTTTTGGAGGCAACTGTCAGCTGGTGTGATGGGGCTGTATTGTAGAGAGATTGTGAGAGCTGTCATGATGGCTTGGAAAAAGCAATATAATTTCAGGCCAACTAATTTAATCCCTTTGATGCCAAGAGATTTGCTACTGCTAAGTCCAAACACAGAGATATCTCACCAGCGCTTTTATTAAGGCAAACTATGTGAATGGTTCACTCCATTTTGATGGACAGGATTATTAGGGAGAGGCAATAATTTGCTGAGGCCTTATTTTCATGCCGTTTCTGGCGATGACATTGATGTTAGCTGCAAGGCCAGCTCTCCCCTCCCTCAGGTTGCTGTGGATTTGGTAAACTCCACCAAGAATCCTCTCAACGTTATTGTCAGCGTTAGAAACACAACGCACATCCCTGCCTCAGGAATAAACAGAAATAAAGCTCTTCCCTAAAGTACCCTAACCAGAATTCATTCCCCCCTACTTTTTATTGTTTGGTTCACCTCTGTAAAGCTTTTCAGCATTTATATTCATTTTATACTGTCAAAAGCTGAACAGGAGTAAGATAACAAATGGTTCTGGTAGCAGCTGTCACCACCTACTGTCTGTGTATGCCTGTGTGAATCTCTAAATGGAAATAAAGCACTTTAATAACACATTTTCTCTAAACTGTCCTCATGGATAAAGTTACTCTCAAATCAGCCCGTGAACACTTTCCAAGTCGGTGCCCACTTCAGCCTGCATCTCTGTTTCTCCTCTGCAGGGTCTGTGTAGGAATGCAGCAGTGTGATTTAAAGACATTTCAGATAGAAAATACATTTACAGCACAACTTCTGTGATTGCTGCTTGCTTGCATTAGCTGCTTTTGGTGTTTGACTCTTATCCTAACTTGCCCAATTTTCTTGCTATAGGTGAAGCTGATTGTCCACTGCAGTTTTGTGTTGCTGGTTGTAGTCAGGAAGTGACCAGAGCAGTAAATTAAGCACAGGTTGCTCTGCCCTGGTACAGGCTCCTGTATGGAACCTTCCAGGAGCAGATGGCAGCTGGGAGGATAAGCATCTTCAACTTCCTAAGGCCCTGAACATAAGAGAAATGATGAGATGGGTGCTAAGAAGGCACTGCTTCACAAGACTTTCCAAACCCATCTGTGACTTGCCTGAGTTTCTATGGTTCTGCTTGAGCTGGTGGCTTGGACTTGATTACCCCTGGAGGTCCCTTCTAACCCCTAATGATCTATGTCTGAGCCACACATGGTGTCGACTGCTAAGCAGGAGGCTGAGCCCATAGCTAGTGCCTCCTCCAAAGCTGTCCCAAGTATTTACTTTTTCTCCTTGTATTATCTGCTGAGTAATCTACTACATGAACCTTGTCTCCATCTCTTAGCGATAGTAAAAGATGTGGTTGGCATGTGTTGGGGTCAACAAGGCTTTGGACTGTAAGCAAGAAGTGGTGGGTGCTTGTTTTTAATCGAACGTACTGCACAGTATGGAGGAAATACTTGGTGCTTTTTAAGCACCTGTCACCTCCAGGAAAATAATTTAATAGCATCTGAGGAAGCCAATTAGAGTTAATTAGAAATTGACTGATCTGCTTTGGCATCAAAATGATTGGAAAATACAGCCTGTCCTTTCTGCTCTTGCGTGAACCCAGGAGTGGAAAATACAGTGTTTTATGGTCAACACGTAGTATTCCTTTGAGGATGGGGGGGAAAAAGGTGTTTATATGGCAGATATGTAACAGCAGCTCAGGCAAGAGGAACAGAGGCATGAATCCTTACAGATGTATAGCCGTGCAGTTCCTCAGCTTTATTTCATGGTGATGGGCATGCTGGAAATGTCTGGAAGATTAATAGATTCAAATGCACTGATCAAAAAATGGGAGCACATCTAAATGGATCATTATAACAGATTCTTGCAAGCCAGACTTGAGCCATCTGTAAGCTTCATTTTCCTGCTCTAAAAATCTTCCAAAGCCATAAAAGACAATAAGTATCAGTGTAAAAAAAAAATAAATAAAAGGAAAAAATCAATTTCTTGGCTTTACAGCATAAAAATACAGTGATAGGACTACTGGGAGAGAAGAACTGCTGATTATTGGGGTGTGTGTTGGGTGGTTAGGGTTTTTGTGAAAGCAAGCTAAATGAGTAGGCTGTGTTTGGGAAACTATGTGGGTATTAGAGGTTGGAAGCTATTTCTGGGCAGTAAAATCAGGATCTCACACTCAGGTTTTGGTGGGGAACAGTGGCTGTCATCTTTATTCTGTCTAAGACCTAGTGCACTCCCAGGAAATCTCTGGGAGACTTGTGCTGGTAATAAGGATAGATAATTTGAGTCTGATTTTTAGCTCCCAAAGGATGGTACTTTAAATATTTAGCCTTTCATGTGCTCTCCCTTTCAAGGAGAGAGAATTTTCAAGGTGTTAAACTGTGTCTAGTCTATACACAGCTCTTGAGGAGAGAGGATAGGGATGGCAGCTATCTCTGACTGATTCCAGTGGATAACAAATATTCATCCTAGAATCATGGAATGGCTCGGGTTGGAAGGGACCTTTAGAGATCATCTACTCCATCCTCCCTGCCATGGGCAGGGACACCTTTCAACTAGACTTGGTTGCTCAAGGCCTCATCCAACCTGGCTTTGAACACCTCCAGGGAGAGGGCCGCCACAACCATTCTGGGAATAAATTCCAGTCTCGCCACCCTTTGTACCAAAGAACTTCTTGCTAAGATCTATTCTAAACCCTACTCTCCTTCAGTTTCAAACCATTTCCCCTTCTATTGCTAGATCCCTTTGTGAAAATCCTTCTCTGTCCTTCCTGTAGGTTCCCTTCGGCAAGGCAGCTCTAACAGTGCCCTTGGAGCCATCTCTTCCCTAGACTGACCAACCCCAGCTCAAACCAAGAGTTCCTGTTTCCTTGCTCCATTACACCTTGTTACCGTGAACCTCGTGATCCACATGCAAAACGAGGCAATACTGGAAACACGTCTGTGCCCTAGTCATGCAATCATAGAATGGTGCAGGTTGGAAGGGACCTCTACAGATCATCTAGTCTAACACCCCTGCAGTGAGCAGGGAGACACCCTAGTCATTCTGATCCAGTGGTTACAACAGAGAGCACATGCAAAGGTCGGTAGCTCTAAGGGTGCCCTTGGAGCCAGTGATCTCTAAGAAAGCTGCCTGCACTTTCCTACTGTTCTGTACCAGCATATAGACTACTTGAGAGGGACCTCTTTTCACACAGGTATTTATATAGGCAGTACTAATCTTTTTTCTCCTCCTAAGTCCATGGAAGGCTTTTGGTTGAGCCATGCTGCCTAGCTCTATATTGGTTGGTAATTCTGTCCACAAGGCACTGGTGCCACATCCGTGTTCAAAATGCTAGCTTTTTGCACATATTGTTGCCTGGAAAGAGGGAGCGCTGTCCTGACAAAGCTCTCTCTGCAAGCAGTGAATCACAAGGCAATGAGCCACAGGAAAGGTTAATCTGAGAACTCAAGGTGTGCAAAGACAGTGGCACTAATGTTTATCTCCCTGCCTTAGGAATGGTGCCTGTAATGGCCATCTGTGGGAACTGGAGATAGTCCAGCTTGTGGAAGGCACCACGACAGCGCTCTGGTGAATTAATCACACGCTGTTTGAGGCCTTTGCCTCACACGGGGGATCCGTTCCGTGTCTCTCAGATATTCTACGCCAAAGGCTGTGCGCGCCAAGATATTGTGGGCCCCATTCTGTGCACAGCAGTCGTGAACCTTTCTCATTTACTTTTTAATCACAGAGGAGGGGATTATTTTCA
This sequence comes from Upupa epops, assembly GCA_013397515.1. Classification (NCBI taxonomy): domain Eukaryota; kingdom Metazoa; phylum Chordata; class Aves; order Bucerotiformes; family Upupidae; genus Upupa; species Upupa epops. The sequence continues at coordinate 111,234 of VZRI01004063.1, forward strand.
GAACAACAGGGTCTGAAATGTAAGTGCTTGTAGATTTTAAAAAGGCTGATAGTTCTCAAGTCTCTTATGCCCTCTGATATTGGCAGATTAGTTGGAGACAAGATCTTTTGATTCTCATAAAGGTTTCATGTTATTTTGTAGCTAAGCTGTTAATAATTGGCTAGAGATTTTATAGATATATGGGTATGGTTTCCACGGAGGCTTTAAGCAAAAGAGTGGTTTCTCATACCCATCATATCCCAGTCCAGATGTTCAAATCCTATTTCCCTACATTCCAACTCATCCAACAGATGGATGCCAAAAATTTAGGGGAGTTAGCAGTGTTTCTCAGTGCAGTACATATGATATACTGTATTACTGAGCGAGGGCTTTGAAGAGCAGAGACTATTGCCCCAATTTCTTCAGCTGTTTTCCTCACTAGCAACAGAAACTACCCAATTCTTAAGCTCTGCTGGTGAGAATTCTCCAAGGGAATGTTATTTTCATCTCCTAAGCCAACTCTAATGCAGCTGACTAATGCTGAGTCCCTCCTGATTAATTTAATGGTAGCTAAATAGTGCAGAAATAGTGAGAAACCACCGGTTCCTCTTCTGATAATGCTGCAACACTGCCTTCCCCATGTCTCTGGTAATCAGCAGCATGCTAACATATAAAAATTTCTAAATTAAACAAGAGTTTCAGTTTTCCTTTCTGACTAATAACTTCCTCTTCTTTTTAAAGTCTTTTTCCAAACCCAGTGATTTCACTGCTAGACTTTCAGAACTGCCTGTTATTTGCATATCTGCACAACAACATGATCTGAAGAATGATAATACCACATAAATACATGATGGATCTGGAAAAGATACTTAGGCATGGAGAAGAGTAAAGAATGATATGATATCTGCAATATCACAGTGTTAGGGAGTGGAAGGCATCTCAAAAGATCATCCCGTCCAATCTCCCTGCTACAGCATTATCCCCTAGATCTTGTCACACAGAAACAGTCCAGGTGGGTTTTAAACGTCTCCAGAGAAGAGATTCCACAACCCCCTGGTCAGCCCCTTGATGTGGAACCTTCTCTGTTCCAGCTGACACCCGGTGTCCCTTGTCCTACCATTGCGTGTATGAATCAGAATTATTGAGGCTGGTAAAGACCTCTGAGATCATCAAGTCCAACCTTTGAGCTGATATCACCACAACCACCTGGAGAGACCATGGCACTAAATACCACATCCAGTCTGTCCTTAAACTCCTCCAGCGATGGGGACTGCTGCCTCCCTGGGCAGTCTGTTCAAGGAACTCCTTGTGTGTCCTCCAGGTTAAACAACCCCAGCTCCCTTAGCCCTCTCTTCATCAGCCTTTCCCTCCATTCCCTTCCCCAGTCTTGTTGCTTTCCTCTGCACCCACTCCAGCCCCTCAAACTCTTTCTTGAAGTGAGGGGCCCAGAACTGTTCCCAGTGCTCAGTACAGGGGAAGCATGACATCCCTAGTCCTGCTGGCCACACTATTGCTGATCCAAGCCAGGATGCCATTGGCCTTTGGTGCCACCTGGGCACCCTGCTGACTCCTGTTCAACTGGTTGTCACCTGGTACTGCCACATCTTTCTCTGCCAGACCACTCTCCAGCCACTCATCCCCCAATCTTTAGTTCTGTAGGGGGTTTTGTGGCCAAAATGTAAGACCCTGTAAGATTGTGCTAACTTCAGTGGTGCTGTTGAGGTTTAATGCTGTGTGCACTCTTTGCTGGATCAGGGTGTTGAAGTCAAGTGTTGTAATGTCAGACCAGAGCTGTCATTTCCTTAAATCATGAAAAGTATCTGTAAACGTTACGTACCAGAAAGCATAACTTTGAATTCCTGACCTTTGAGCTTGCTGTACATCACCCACATGAAACGCAGAGGGGTTTTTATTTCCCCAAAAACTAATGGGCAGAATAACCCGAGTTCTGACCTGAGCAGTGTTAAGTTTTCTGGTTTTCTTTGCTCACTCTCCATTCTGTCTCTGTCCGAATGAAGAGGCAAATTGGAGGTGATGCAAAGAAAAGCAACAGAAATGATGCAGAGCTTTAGGAAACACAACCCCGGGAGGAAATACTGACAGAATTAAGCTTATTTCATTTAGAGAATATTGGAAAGAAATGCTCTAAAAGGTTGCAAGTGCAGAGAGAATAGGGTAGCTAATTGCTATTTGTTTCAAGATCTAAGGATCCCTTAAAAAGTTAGGGGCTACTTCACAGGGTGGAAGGTGTGGAAAAGCTTCCTGTCAACTTTCTGATGTTCTTGAGAAGTCCCTCTTACTGGAGATTTTGAGAGACAAAGGATGGAACTGTCTTTCAGGGATATTGTGGTTTTTGTTTCTGAGGAAAACTGGATTAGGAGACTGCTTGAGAGGCCCCAGCCCAACAGTTCTGTGATTTCCCAGTCACTGTCCCATGGTCCCAGGAGGGGATTTTTTTAATCTGCTTATCCTTTCACCAGGCTGTCAATTGGCAGGGCTGTTAATTTCCTCTTAGGGGGAGACAAGCGCTTCTTTCCTCTCAAGTGACCAGTGTGTTTGTCCCAGTCGAAGCTACCTTCTGAATATAGCGGGGAGGGGGAAAGCCCCCTAAAAAGGATGACTCTGTCTGAACGTACTTCCTCACTGCTAGAGGATTTATTTTGCTTTAATATACCTTCAGTATTGCAAAAACAAACCCCAGAGGAAGGGGTTATTTGTTTGTCAGCTGCAAACCTCTAATGTTTCAGAGGTGCTTTGGAGTGGTTTGACCATACAGCACTGAAACAAGGATAGCTGGAGCTTTCTGCACGATGTCAAGTGCGTCACTAAAGTGATTGGGGTCAGAGTGGAGATAAAAAACGTTAGAGTGAGTCCAGCGAGTCCTCTATTCTAATCACCAACTGTGTTGCTGTGAAGTGGAAATTGTCTTTTTGGTTTTTTTAATTTTCTTTTATTTGAGAAGCAGATACTGCCCTTTAAAATCTGTACAGCTGCTAAGAGAGGGGTTTTTGCATCGTATGTCATGGAAAAAGTCAAGCCCTCATCCACACAGTAAATGTTAGCAGCTGGGTTAATTGTGAGGATATAGGGCATCTTAGAGGGTTTTTAAGACATCCAAGCTCTCGGAGATGCTGTTTTCAGAGTGCTCTAATGCTACCTCTTTGAAAGCTGCCTTTGGCTGTCGAGTGCCACTGTTTAACAGGTTTAACAGTACTAAAAACTGAGAGACCAATGCCACTATTAAATTTCATCCTGCATACGAGCAAACAGTTTATCATTGTCTGTTCGCAGCAATTGTAATCCAATTTTTGTTATCTTACACTGTTTAAAAAAGCAGAGAGACAAAGATCCTGTACATCCATCTGATAACATTGTTTAAATAACTGGTGCTTTCTGCGATTATGGCGGTTTAGAGCAGCAGTATGGAAACACGACAGGGTAACTGAAATCTGATTACGTCTAAGTCCTCGCCCATTAAGTGATTATTATGAACCATGACTTGCAGTGGCACATTATGAATTACATGGCCATAATACAAGGGATTTCCAATATAATTAACTGAGATTAGCAGCACTAGAGAAATCTGGGAATAATGATACAACCTTCAACAATCAGTTTTACTGTAAATGCTGCTAGCTCTCGCTTCCAGGAAACAGGAGGCTGGTGGGTATAACCCTGACCCACCTGCTGGGGTTTCCTACACCTCCTTTTTCTTCCCCTACTCTGTGAAAAGAATTGCAACTTTGCCCAGACTGTTAGGATCTTCCTCTTTTACTCATCTCCTAGCACACCAATAAGACTAAAGTTTGGCTTAAAGGTGCTGCTTAGCAATGATCATAGAGCACCTTCAAGTAGCGGAGAAGGATGTGAGTCCCTCAGAACATTACTGGAAGTAACTACCAAGGATAGAGATGGGTTCTCCAGTTAGGTGCTTTTGAATGTCCTCGTCTGGAAGGAACCAGCTACCTGGTGTGTAAACCCTTTTCTAATTTTGAAAGTTGAGGTTCCTGCTTTTGGAGGGACTGAGCCTGAAGCTGGAGAGGGCTCTGCTTTTGAAATCAGAAAAAAGACTACTTATAGAAGAAAAGATTCACATAAGAACAGCTCAGGTTTGAACACTTAGAGGTAGAAAGTAATGAAAATCACAGCTGACTCCCAAAGATCATAGCCAGTGTCATAGTATTGATGTAGAATCTCAGGCAGGCAAGAAGTTTCTCTTTCAGCTCTCTCAGGGGCAGAAGAGAAAGCTGTCTGTGATCAGAGTAGGGTGATTGCTACTGGACCTGTCCTTTCTCATGCAGAAATGGAAGGGTTTCTGTTTGTCTGCAGTGGCCATCTTCTGGCTTTTGAGGAGGAAAGGGGAAGTGGAACTTGTGATGGAAAAGCAGTAGGGGAAAAATGAAAACCAGTAACCAGACCCTTTGGTGCCAAAGGGTGGAATGTTTGCCCCATGGGCAGCTGGGGTGGAGTGCGCACTGCCCTGATGATTGAGATTAAGGAAGGAAAAGTACAAAATCATCTGAAATTCTTTTGGGTTCAGTCCAGTGCCCTCTTCCTTCTATGAATTATTTATTTATTCTAACTCATAATTTTCAGATTTCACATGGAATTGCCTCTCAGGATTTTTCTTAAACCATCCTCGCCCCTGCTCTGTGCTCCTTGTTCTCTTTGAGCTTACTACACCCTGTCAGGACAATGAGGGCCCTTCATTCCCTTTGCTATGGTGATCATACTTGAACCCCATACCTGCAGTGCTTCTTCAAACTTCTCCAGTGCTTCTTCATAGTTCTTGTGCTTGTAGCAAGCGTTGCCTTCCTGGAGGGTTGCACAAAGCTTTGTGTCAATGTGAGGCAAAGCAAGGCCAGTAGGTGAGTGTTGGGACTGTGCTTTTTGAGAGCCACGATGTGCTGAATGTGAGCTTGTGGACGCCACAGGCTCAACAAACTCCAAAGACATGGCCTCTTTGTTGAAGTAGACCAGCTTCCTTTCTATGTCCTCTGGGCTTAGCGGAAGAGCCGGATCCTGAGGTGAGCAGGTTAGCAAGTTGTCTCTCTTTGCTGCTTTATTCACCACTGGTTCTTCATCTTTCTCTAATTTCCGCTTACAGCCTGCTTTGCCTTCATCATTATTAATTTGCTTTTCCTTCTTGTTCTGGGCCATTTTCATCTTCTCCTCTGTATTTTCTCCTCCTCCATGCCCAAGGTATTTTTTGACCTTGATAACATCATGCAGTTTGATTGTTGGTACCTTTAGCTGAACATGGCTACCCTTTTGCTGCCAGGTTAGACTCTTGACATGCATGCTTCTAGGGGATTTTGGGAAGGAAATGTTCCTTTCCAGTGCTGTAACTCGCGAGAAGGACGAGTCCTAGGAGAAAAGGTAGAAACATTTAGAATACTCCAAAGCTGCAACCCCCCAAAAGCTTACAGATGGTTTCTCCAGCAGCTATACTGGAGCACCACTATGAGAGAGAACTCTTGAGCAGTCAGGTTGTAGAATATCAGTAAAAGTAATTCTTTCCTGTGTAAAGGACCCTTAAATATTTTTGCTGTGTCTTGATAGTGGATGTTTAGGTAGGTAAAGTGATGCCAGCATGTTACCAGCTTCTTATATCTGCAACAAGAAGGGAAAGCCTAGCTTTTAATCAAAAGAAAACCAACTACAACCCTGTGACTGATCAACTTCTGGTACTGGTTGTTCTGGGGCACAAAAAACTCCCTGTGATAGTTGGTAAACACATTGACTGAGGTCAGAGAGGAGGCCGCAGCAATCAGGCAGTGAATGTACTCCAACAGGGCATCAGCTTTAAATGGGGTTTTAGCTTCACCTACATTTGAGCCAAATTCAGATCTGGATTTGGGCTTCAAAGCCTCTTCTTGTTGACACTGGAGTACTGCTGTGAAGAAGCACCCCTCCCCAGCTGTTAATGGCCTAATTCTGAGTTTGGGGAATGGTAGTGTATTCAAACTGGTACAACAAGGTGCAGAATCAAGTCTCTTCTCAACACTAGTTCCTCCTGTAGGATAGGGAAATGATTCTCGATCTGCATCGTAAACTCAGAATTGCAGTCAGATTCGAAGGAAATGTGTGTTTGCATCTGCCTTTGCTGGCTTCACCGTGAAAGGCTGTAATGCACGGGTACTTATCTTTTCAGTTTTTCCATAAATTATGAAAAGTTTAATTGTAAATAGCTCTGATGATGATATTTCAGAAGGATTTGTTAACCATAAGCACTCAGGTTTTAAGCTGGTGTTATTGTTCAAAAGAGCTCCACATGTTTAGCACCAGTTTAATGGACTGAACTACAGGTACAGATGGGATAAAAATATCTAATAAATCCAGTTCCATTCAGCCAGAAATTTGAAATGGTAAGCAACTTGGCTTGTATTGGCAATAGAATGGTCAGTGGGACTAGTTCTGCCCCTGTACTGGGCACTAGTGAGGCCTCTTCTCAGGTACCGGGGTCAGTTCTGGGCCCCTCACTTCAAGAAAGAGATTGAGGGGCTGGAGCGGGTGCAGAGGAGTAACGAGGCTGGGGATGCAACTGGAGGAAAGTCTGATGAGGAGAAGCTGAGGGAGCTGGGGTAGTTTAACTTAGAGACGAGGAGACTCACGGGGATCCTTCTCACTCTTTCCAGCTCCCTGAAGGGAGGTTTTAGGTGAGGGTGAGGCACTTCTCCCAGGCAATAAACGCAAGGACACGAGGGCAGCTGCAAGGGGAGAGTTAGGTTGGCTGTTAGGAAGCCCTTCCTCAGGGAAAGGGTGCTCAGAGCCTG
>VZRI01004064.1:5458-60697 GCA_013397515.1 Upupa epops
AGTTTCATTTAGAAATAAAGAGAAAAAACTTCTTTGCAGTGTGAGTCCCAAAGCCCTGGCATGGGCTGCCCAGAGAGGCTGTGAGGTCTCCTGCTCTGGAGATGCTCCAGCCCTGCCTGGATGCAGCCCTGTGCACCACACTCTGGGCAGCCCTGGGGTTGGACTTGATCCCTTCCAACTCTAGCAATTCTGTGATACACGTCTCTACCCCCCAAACGTTCAGACTAACTAATGAGCATGAATATACTGATATTAAGGATTCTCAAAATGCCAGGCAAGAAGCTAGGAGGGATAGGAAAATGTGCATGGCAAATCTTAAAATAGCAGTGATGGAGGTGGAAAACCTGACAGCTATCTCACATCATTTTTTTATCACTGGAATCCCTTGGAATTCAGAGAAGCATAAACAGGTACAATCATTAGGAAAGTTAAATCCAGAGTGCTAAAATACTTCTTGTATATTGGGATTTTATGTTAAGGATGCAGAAGGGTGCTAATACAGTGATGCTGACAATGGGGAAAAAACATTCCAAGACCTGACGCTATGCAGCCTACATGATTTCCCAGAAGAGGATCACATTTTTGCTCCTTTGTAGCCACAGAGCCAGGGATAGTGAAGCAAAGTCTTCAAGTGAGTTCCTCTTTATAGAGCTGACTCTTGTGGTCAATGAGAAAATAGCTGGAGATTATTATTTGGAGAGCTGGGCAGAGAGAAATAGAATGAGGGACAACAAGGGTCAGGGGAGAGTCTGGCAACTGAGCAAGAACAACCCAGGGACCAGGATGGCTTGGGGACTGACCTGTTGGAGAGCAGTGGGGGAGAAAGGGACCTGGGGGTCCTAGTGGCCAGCAGGTCTTTCTCACTTGGATGTAAAGTTAAAGCTGAGCTAGCTCAACTCATGGCCTGAAAGGAGCCTAAATCTAAAGCCCATGGCAGACTCACAAAACAACTGAAACTCTTTGTGTTCATTATTTGTACCTCTTAGGGAGAAAGCCAATTGTGAATTCCTTAATATCTTTAATATCTAAACCAAGATTGCAGTTCCCTTTGAAACACACAGTTTCAAATATGAAAGGAACATCAAATTTGAAATCTGCTGTGTAAATACAAGAGAGTTAATAAAAGGGGGTATAGGAACATTTTGTACTCTGTGCTTTTAGATGCTCCACTCACAAAACCATGCTGTTAGTTTCAGATAACCTGAAGTGCCCTTCACTAGAGCACAAAAGACATGACAGATAGAAAATGCAGTTGGTCCAGTATTGAGCTTAAGAGTGAGTGTTAATCTTTTGTGCTTAGGGGAAAAATTAAGCTGAAAGTATTAGACACAAAAGCAATAAGTTTCTGAGGAGTGCCAAGGAAAGGGCCTGAGCTTTATGCAAAGTTTTATTTAAAAAAAGTAAACAATAAAAATCCCTTAAAAAATGCTCAACAATAGCTCAGATCCAATATCTCCAGAGGATATTGCTCTGAATACATAGATAAGAAAGATGATTACCCTGAAGTGTGAAGCTGCTGACACTTTTATCCCTGTTTCTGTGTGAATAAAAGTTTTCTGCCTGTGTCACTGAACCTTTTTCAGCCAAAGTCTCAGTTTTTCTAGAGGCGTATGCATCGCTCAGCTTTAAAACATCTTACATACGTTATCTGCACTTCTACAGTCTGCATGGCTCGGAGAAGACAGATTAAAGGTCCATATTTGTTATAAGACATCATCCCGACAGAAACTAAGAGCCCATGATAAAATTCTTTAAGTGGAATTCACTGTAACTACAATCCAGAGCCAGATCCAGTCCTGATACAGAGCCGTCACCAAATCACTCGATGCAGGAACAACTGAGATTCCTCCTCACCTTTGTCTACTGCTGCGTTAAACGTATTCAATTATCTAGTTCAACTAAAACAAAGCAAGGAAAAATGAATAGGACTGACTCCTGAATGTCATAATTCTGAAACAAAGCTGCAGTATCTGCAAGAAAATAACATCAGCAAAGCAACATTTTAATTAACAATTAGGAATGACTACCTGGAAGAGAGTAACTGAGGTGTGTAGAGCACAGAAAAGACTCGTCTTAGAATCATAGAGTCATTAGGGATCAGAAGGGACCTTCAAGGATCATCCAGTCCAGTCCCCCTGCTAGAGCAGGATCACCTAGACCAAGTCACACAGGAACACAGCCAGGCAGGTCTGGAACGCCTCCAGAGAAGAAGACTCAACAACCCCCCNTTAGGAATGACTACCTGGAAGAGAGTAACTGAGGTGTGTAGAGCACAGAAAAGACTCGTCTTAGAATCATAGAGTCATTAGGGATCAGAAGGGACCTTCAAGGATCATCCAGTCCAGTCCCCCTGCTAGAGCAGGATCACCTAGACCAAGTCGCACAGGAACACATCCAGGCGGGTCTGGAACATCTCCAGAAAAGGAGACTCCACAACCCCCCTGGGCAGCCTGTTCCAGTGCTCTGATACCCTCCCTGGGAAGAAGTTCCTGCTGATATTTATATATAAAGATAATAGTTTAGCAATAATACCATGAGATGGAGGATAATAAATAAAGGAAAACTGCAGTAGGTAGATAGATATTTGCTCAAGAATGAACTTTAAAATTGGTGTGAAGTTCACGAACCTGCATGCACCTTGGGCAGGAACTTATACAACAACCTGCTGCTTTTATTGTCCTTTCCATTGTCGCCAGTCCTGTCTGGGGGGATGCATCACACATCACTGGGGCTTTCTCAGAAAGGACAGTGGATTTAGTCCTAAGGCAAGTACCTGCATTTCGGTAGAGCCCCTGCTTGCAGCTATGAACCTACAAGGAGGTTTCAGTATTCTTTCTGCCTTCCCCAGTGCACACTTACTGGCACTGGAGCTGCTCCCCTCCTATGAAGCTGTCCTCTGACCCTGAGCTCCTTCTCAGAGGGAGCAGTGCAGTGCCCTTAGCCCCTTCTCAATGGCCAATCGTGCCCAGCTCTGTGGCAGGTGGAACAGCTGAAATAGGGGTGAGGCAGGGGGGCAGAGTCACACACAGTGCTCAGGGTGAGACCACACCAACACTGAGCAAATTCAGCTTCCTCATGTTTGAGCTTCTTCAAACCTCTGCTGTGACTGCTGTCTGGTCTTGGCTATTTGTGCTATTTTGTTCTGTAACATTTTCTGTTACCAATTTGAATTTCAAACAGCTTTTTCCAGTAAGGACTTGTTCCTAGACCTTCTCTGCTGTGAATATCAATGCAGAAATGTGATTTGATTTTCCTCATTGTATTTTCTTTTGTGCTCATTTTCCAAACCAACAAGCTCCCTCGACTGTTTCCCGTTTCTGTTAGGTTTCACCACGGGGTTTTTTTGGTAAAATCTTTGATAATTTCAGTTAATTGCTCTCCTCAAAATTATTTTCCATTTTTTCCTTTTATTTTTTTGTTTGTTGGTTTTTACTATTCTTCTTTATATTTAATCTGCTAATTTAAGCTTTCAATTTCATTCCAGTTCTCAATACCACTGCTGCCTGGTGTCAGAAAGCACAGTACTGCTCTATTTTATTTAGTGTCCCTGAATAGCTTACCCTAGTGTTGAAAAGACTATGACTGTCTCTGCTTCAGATTCTATTTCTTTTTTAAATTGTCCAAGCTTGCTAAATTACTGCTAATACACAGTAACACAGTATTGCCAAGCGAATGTCTCAGACAGCTGTGCAAATATTTATGGTTGGGATTTTTTAGTAGTAAGTGATGTGAGGTGCCCTATGTTTAGTAGTAATTTGCCTTTATAACGTGGTTCATTTGGCAGTGTCCATCTGGACTGAAGTAATTTTGAACGTACCACGAGTGCTTCATATTCTTCCTTTCTTCCTGGCATCAGAAACTGCTGGAGCCTTTATCACAAGGAGGATGTGGACGTGCTGGAGCTAGTCCAGAGGAGGACCACGAGGATGATCAGAGGGCTGGAGCACCTCTCCTATGAGAGAGAGAGTTGGGGCTGTTCAGGTTGGAGAAGGCTCTGAGGTGACTTTATTGTGGCCTCCAGCATCTGAAGGGGGCTACAGGAAAGCTGGGGAGGGGCTTTTTAGGATCTCAGGGAGGGACAGGACTGGGGGAATGGAGCAAAGCTGGAGATGGGGAGATTTAGACTTGATGTGAGGAGGAAGGTCTTCACCAAGAGAGTGGGGAGATCCCTGATGATTCTATGATTCTATGATTCAGGATTAATTAAAAAATCTAAAAGGTTCCTATTAGTTTATCTCCTATACTTTGGGGTTGTTTTGCAGGTGAAAGATGGAGACAGGAAACAAAACCCATTTCTCCAGGTGTGAATAAAAGCAATTCCATCGGATGCTTCACAATTATCATAAACCAAGGAAGTCTGATTAGTGAAGCAAATGACACAAGGGCATACGCTGTATTTAAGAGGTCATTCATTATATCCCATAGAGGAAATTAAAACCAGAGAACAATTCCTTCCATCAACTACAGGAGAGGATTCTTTCTTTAAGAGAGGATAGGAAAAAAGGATAAAATCATTGAATCAGAGAAAGGTTTAGGTTGGAAGAGGTCTCAGCAATCATCTAGTTCCAAACCCCCTGCCATGGGCAGGGACACCTCTCACTAGACCAGGTTTCCCAGAGCCCCATCTAACCTGGCCTTAAGCTCTTCCAGGGAGGGGACATCTAGAAGCTGTTAATTCCAGATTGCACATACAAGTTATGACTTTCACAAAGAACATTTTCCTAAAGAGTCTCCACAGGGATATTTTTGGAAAAGCAGAGATTTGAGCCCCAGTTCTATTTGTTTGTATGATGACTTACAGCAAAGCTAGGCTTTATTAGATCCATGACACAACACTACAAGACAACGACCCAGAGGTATAGGATAGGATTCAGCACCAAATACTTGCTGAAATGTACTCACGCTGTAAGTTTGGGTTATATCTGTGTCTCTGTGAAACAAAATGCTTCAGCCACATCAACTTCCCCCTGTGTATTTAGCCCTGTAATGTTGTTAGCATTCTTCTGATGCTAGTTGGGCCATGTTTCTCCTTCAAATGTACCTGCTTCATTTTCTAATACTGTGTCTCATACATACCTAAACTCTTATTATTTTTCCATCTCACATCTTTTATTTTCCTAGCCAGCTCTTGTTATTTTTATACCTTTAGACAATCTTCATATCCAGCTCCCTCTTTGACCCTCCTCACTTAGCCACAGCCTACCTGCTGGTTTAGTTTCACTCCTTTTCTTCCCCTGCTGAGTCATTCCTTTTTACTCAAGCTTAATGCACTCTTTCAAACCACTCTAGCTCTCAACCTGAATTTTGACTCTTTTCCCTGTCCTACATCCTGTATAATGTATAATTCCACTTTGACACTTGTAATCTCGTAATGGATTTTGTTCGTGTTCCATTACTCGGTCACGAGTTCCTGACTATGGCAGCTTCAGCCTTCCTACAGGTCCTGACTTTTCACATGTGTGGAGGTATCCAAATTCTGATCTCTCTTCCTTTTTTCTTATTACTCTCTAACTGCCTCTTGCTCCAAAAGCAGAAGCTTTAAATCCATTCTAGACTGCTTTTGTTCTACTAATGTTTTTCTCACAAAGAAAAGTATTCAAGGTAATTCTTTTTTCCTCCACATAATAAACAGAGATCCATGCTGATTATTTTTAACAGTGTCCCTGTACTGCCGAAAAGAACTCTACACCATAAAAAACAGATTAGCATCTTTTTTATTCAAGACACCGTGCCTCTTTTTTCTTCGTTTACTTCAAAACGATCAGGTGAAATATAACATGAAAGAAAATACCTTTCAAATGAAGATATTTTGGAGAATGTACGTATTTTAAAGTACATGTTTATGTACTGCATCTGCAATGTGAAGCAAAGATAGAGTGCCTTTAGAAAAACAGGCAGATATGAAATGGCTGGGCAGTACACCATGTAGACTCAAATTGAATGGTTATAGTTTCTTATATTTTCAATAACATTTTTATATGGGTGAGTGGGTTCTGCATCCTTTTTCTATGCAAATTTTTCATTTATTTCCAATCACTGGGCCAGCAGAGAAGTCTGTGGGAAATGGAATTATTTTTTCTCCATTTGGTGCTTATATCTATCTGAACATCCCATGAAAACTTGCATGCCGTTAGAAATTCAAGTGAAAAGATCCCTTGAAAAAAGCTTGAGTCAAAGAAGAGTATTTGAGAACTTCTTCTTTGCATTATTTTGTGGAAAAATGCCACATGAATACATTTGGGTTTGCTAGTTCATAATCTAAAAGACAATGATATAGTCTGTTCTCAGTGGAAACCCTTTCAAAATAATACTGAAGACAAGAAAATGTGTGGCATGAAGCTATCAGGAAATGCACAAGGACTTCTAACTGGATTTCAGTGAAATTGCCAATAATCTATAGAAATAAAGAAGAAAAACACCAGGACAATATCACAGAAATGGTTGATTCTTTAGATGAGAAACTGTTGTCCTTTTCTTTCTTTAGATTGTAATCATCTACGATCACGGTGTCAGCATGTTGAATTCACTGGCTCTTTTCTGGATACCTGGAAAATACTGTTTATGTTCCGATGTGTGCGATACACGTCTTTTCCTTTATTCAAAACTGTGATCACCATATGCTACATAGTCCAATTAGTAGTTAATACACTTGAATCTACAATTCATCGTCATCCTGGGGGTCCTAGTGGCCAGCAGGGTGACCAGGAGCCAACAACGTGCCCTTGAGGCCAAGAAGGCCAGTGGCATCCTGGGGTGGATTAGTACATTGAGAGAGGTTCTCCTCCCCTTGGTGAGACTACATCTGGAATATTGTGTCCAGATCTGGGTCCTCAGGGTAAAGAAAGACACAGAACTGCTTGAAAGAGTCCAGCATAGAGCCACAAAGATGATGGAGTGGAGCATCAGCCTGATGAGGAAAGGCTGAGGGAGCTGGATCAAAGCTTGGAACAAAGGATACTTAGGGGTACCCTCATGAATATGGAAAGGGCGGGTGTCAGGAGGAAGGAACCAGTCTCTGCTCAGTGTCATCTAACGATAGGAAAAGGGTCAATGGGTGTCAGCTGGAACAGAAAATGTTCCACATAAATACGAGAAGAAAACTCTTCACTGTGAGGGTGACAGAGCACTGGAAGGGGCTGTCCAGGGAAGTTGTGCAGCCTTCTTCTCTGAAGATGTTTAAAACCTGCCTGGACCTGTTGCTGTGCAACTTGATCTACAGGATCCTGTTCTGGCAGGGGGATTGGACTGGATGATCTTTTGAGGTCCCTTCCAATCCCTAACACTGTGATTCTGTGTAATTGATTGCAGATGATACCCATTGGGTTCAATCACTCCTCTTTGTGTCCATCATTCTTGAAATAACTCTAGGAACAGGCTCACCTTTCCACATTTCTTAATCATTAGTTTGTTCAGAAGTCAACTCCTTTCTCTTTTTTCTTTGTTTCCTCAATCAATTGTGCATTTTCAATTTTTACAACATTTAGGTCCGCACTGAGCTCTAGGAAACCAGTGTTAACAAACACATTGATTTCCTGTTATGCTGGAGGAGACACATAGCTGGCTTTCTCACTGTAACTCCAATGAAAAGTAGCATTATACAGCACATACTTCATTCATGGATTGAGTTCTTACAGATCCAAGTCTTTATGTTCTAAGTCATCACCATGTAACTTCTGGCTTCAGCACTACATCAGTTGAGATGCCAAGTAGGTAACAAAAAGCCTTTCGGCACAAATCCAAATCCTACTTTGGATTGAGATTAACTGCCTAATGTAGTCAGAGAGAATGTCTTCTGGTCAGGTGACTTCTCACAGAAGAGCTAAAAATAGGAGAAGACTGCGAAGGCATTGCACACAGCTTGGAGACTGTGTTTCTAGCAGTTTCTGAACAGAGTGAGGTATTTTGACCCAAACTCGTCAGTACAATTCACACAAATGAGGACCAAAAAATTTCCCTCAGCATTCATCGTACTAAATCAGCCTATGATAATCTCATATCTCACAATCGATCCCAGAATCAAGGAACACCAGGGTGAAGGGACCTCAAACAGCATCTTGTCCAATTTTCCCTGGAAAAAACACAGCCCTAGCTAAGGCAGACCAGGGCACTAGATATGTCCAGCTAGATAGCAAAAGCGTCCAATCTGGGGGAATCCAACTAAACTTCACACAACTTCCTACAAAAAAATAGTCTGTACAATTCAAGCAAATCAAAAGTATGATTTCAGAATCATAGAATCATTAGAGATTGGAAATGACCTCGAAAGATCATCTAGTCCAATCCCCCTGTCACAGCAGGATCACCCAGACCAAGTCCAGGAGGGTTAAAAACGTCTCCAGAGAAGGCGACTCCACAAACCNGTCTAAATCTCCCCACCTCCAGCTTTGCTCCATTCGCCCTAGTCCTGTCGCTACCTGAGATCCTAAAAAGCCCCTCCCCAGCTGTTTTGTAGCCCCTTTCAGATACTGGAAGCCACAGTAAGGTCACCTGGAAACCTTCTTTTCTCCAGCCTGAACAGCCCCTACTCTCTCAGTCTGGCCTCATAGGAGAGGTGCTCCAGCCCTCTGATCATCCTCATGGCTCTCATCTGGACTTGCTCCAGTATGTCCATGTTAGGTAAGCTATAACAATCCTACTAGTTAGCGTATACTTAGAGGAGATGCTGCTCTAGCAGAGGGGTTGTACTTTGTGATCTCCAGATGCCCAATCCAACCCCACCATTCTATGTTTCTGTGATTCTAATAGTAAAATCTGCTGTCAGAGACAATTTGAAACATTGCCAGCAGTAGAATTCTGTTTAAGTTATTGAAGACTTTCCCTACCTTGCTTCCTTTAAGTGACTGTGATAGACTGTGTAGGCATTAACACCCCATTTGTTTCACTGAAGTTTATTGAGGTCGCTTTGGAATGGAGCCCACTGTTCAAGCACAAACACTTTACTCCATAGAACACAGAAAATCTTGCAAAGACTAGACATCATTACTATGAAAAAACCCCCTCACAGCTACTTCTGTGTCTTAAACAGTGTCATGTTAACATAACATAGATTTTGTCATATGAATTAAGCAGTTTAGAAGAGGTTCTTATAAACAAGAGGTTGTTTTAAAACATTATCACAAGGAAACAATAGGTTTCCTGTACTAATGCCCCTTTAAGTTATATTGCAGTACAACTTGTACCCCTACTAAGTGTAGCCTACTAAGGTAGCTAAGTGTAACCCACTAAGGTAACTAAGTGTAACTTACTAATGTTTGGAAAAGAAATTACTCTAATCCTTCCTCATGAACAGAACACTTGATGATGCTTGGAAAGTACTTCCTACAGAAATCCTGTTCTAGAGTTATTTAGCACTGTAGTAGCAAGTAAGAAACTGTCTTAGGCATTTGAAGGAAGATGTATGCAAATCTTATTGGAAGTGCTAAGAGAAACTCCTTGCAGGACACATTTAGTTGAGGAGGAGAAATTGTCTGCTCTTGGGCACAAGTGAGTAAATCTAACGGCCAAATCTATATTTTACAATGATATTATTTATAGATAGTTCTTAAATATCTCTTCTAGAGTTTTTAAAGTCATTCCCTCTTCCTATGATGCTTTGCTGTATTCTCTGGTCAAGTAGTTGTTTTCTGTACATATCTGCTAGCTTCTCATTCAGCCTTATCTCCACACAACTCAAAAGTCCTTATCTCATCATTAGAATGACAATGTAATCATTAGGCTTTCTGATTTAGCTCTCACCAAGGTCACTCCTTTAATGTCCATTCTGGGCATTCCTCTACACAACCTTTTGCACACCACCACTCTAGTTTCTCTCTATCTTCTCTCCTACAGTAATTCTTCTACATCTTCTACTACTACTTCATCTACCACTTGTACAGTAATACTATTCTTTCTTCCTGAAATTCATCTACTCCTGCCTGACCTTTACTCTTCCACTTGTCTTCAGCTAACTTTCCAATGGTTTTGTTTTCCTCAACATCTACTAAGGTTTAATACAATTAACTGAGCTACCCAAAAAATGTGTTCAACTCTTGTCTGCCCTCCTCCTTTTCATTCTGATTTGCAAACTCCTCTCTTGTCTACTTTAGCAAGATAAGATTTGAATCCACCATCTCAGACAGAGACAACAGACAGTTCCCACTGTTTTAGGAAATAAGGTCAGACACTGTTTCTAGCCTGATGCTTGTAGCTCTCTTGCCATCCTGCTCAGTCTATCAAGCTACTCAACTTGAAAACTGATCTCGGTCCAGGTACATTTATCATAATACATGCATGAAAATGTCAACATTGCTCTTCTCAGTCCTTTTGATCACATCATCAAATCTTGATGGTGCTCATTCACAGCGGTTTAGCTCTACATAATTAATACTCTGTGTTCCACACCAGAAGTGCTGGATGCTGTTTTTATTTCTGTGATATTTTTTCATGATGACATTCATGAAAACCACCCCAGAACTGATGGTGGCAATACCCCTGTGTCATGTTGGATAACACTTTCCCAGAAACTCTAATCTCTACATAAAATCTCACATTCAGTTTCTTAGCTTAAACACCTTTCAGGAATCCTTCTCTTTTTTTTATTCATCTGCTGGTAGAGCTTACAGATTACCTGCAGTTATCATTCTCTTCCCATGGAACAGCAAGAAACACTTCTGTGTTCTTTTGTCTGCCTCATCCACTAGAGCTCATGGACACCATCCTTCACTTACGCGACAATGTGTTCTAACAACTTGAGGAAAAATCTCCTCCACAAGCTCTCTACTGGACTCTCCATTCTGATATCTTCAGAAAAACAGCAGCTCAGGACAAATAAGTAGTCAACAGGGAGAATTATCTGTAATGAATAATCTGCCATCACTTTTAAATGCCAAGTCTCAGGCAGCCCAAGTGATGACAGCTACTAATATTTCACACCTGCTATTGATTATAGGTATTGACTTAACACTTGGAGTTGGATATCCTCTGAAGCATTTGAATAACACTGATTTAATCTGTACTTTCAAAGTAATATTACAGTGTGGAGACTGTTTTCATCATGATGTTAAACTGGACTAGATGGAATGTGATCCTCAGAAAGGGATTTAAAGCAACTTCCCAATCCAAACCAAACGCCTGAACCAAACCGTGGAGTGATCTGGTTCTGCTTTCCTATATTCCCATGAAATTTAATCCTTGAGTACTGAGAACAGCTCAATACTTCTACTTATCATTGGGTAATTCAGATCAGAGAATCCAACTAGCTTTAGTATAGCTTTCATTTTCTGCAAATACCTCATAAATCAGCTGAGATTTATGCTGTGGAAGTAAAAACTAGTGTTTCTTAGTTCAATATTTGATAGAAATAAACTAGAATACACTATAAAAAGGAATAGAATTCTATTTGTTCTTTATTATTTGATGATATTTTACCTATTATATGAGATCTTCTAGAATTATTAGGAAATTAAGCACATCATTTAAAGACTCTCATTAGAAACACAGTGCTAGGCAAGCCTAAGCTTTTATGTTATATTCAATTAATAACAAGAATAAACTTTCACATCTGATCAGTACAAGATCACAGTGTGATAAAGATCAGTCACACTAATCTGCTACTGCCTTAGAGTAGAAAGGTTTTTCACTGAAGGAGTGATCTGGTTTTGGAAGGGGCTGCCCACGGAGGTGGTCGACTCACTGTCCCTGGAGGTGTTCAAGGTTAGGCTGGATGAAATGCTGAGTGGCATGAGCTAGATGTTAGATGTTGGGTTTACTTGGTTTATTTGGATTTAGGTTGGACTGGATGATCTTTAAGGTCTTTTCCAACCTTATCATTACTGTGTTACCGTGATATTGTGAAATATATATATATATATATATGATTTTAAGTGATGGCTCTTAATAAAATTCAGTGCCATTCATTATTATTATGATGATGATTATTATCATTATTATTATTATTTATTATTGTTATTATAATATCTTATTTTTTAGATTTGTTTTAGGTTTGGGATAATCATTTTGTGTCTGTTAGAAAAATTTCCCTATATTCAGCAGGACATCTTTGTGCAGAGTTCCATCACTGTAACCTGGGTTTGTTCTTCCTTGGCCCTGCTTCCCTGCCCTTTTACTTGGGTCAACAATATTATCTATCAAAATTACAACCTAATTCAATGGCTTGAACCCACTGAACATTAAACAAACCAACCAGCTTTTATGGGGGTGAGTAAGGGCTTCCTCCAGTACTGTTCTGTGGCCTAAACTGCTAATTCCTGCCAGTATGGTCACTTTTCTGAGAGCTTGAACANAAGGAGTAACAGGGATACACTTGAACATAGACAGTTCCAACTCAACATATATATACATATATATATATTTTTATATATATATTTTATATATATTTTATATATATTTAATATTTATCCATTTTCAATTTAAATAATTTCTATGAAATTAATACTGATTGTGGTTAAATCTTCCAAAAAGACAGATTCTTGAGATTTTGTGTTTAGCCTCCTGTATAATTTCAAACTTTGAGAATGTTTGTTTGGTGACTTGCATGTGTACTGCAAAACTAGGCTTGACCTGTAGTTTCTCTTTTATGTCTTGGGTGCCTAATTTTACAATCTCAGGTCCCTCTTGCTTCATCTTTGCTAATATTTTCTTTGTTCTTTTTCTTCCCCCTGTGATTTGCTCTTCTAAGACTCATTCACCTTCATTTTCATTTAATCCCTGCCTCTGCCTACATCTTTGTTGTTATAGTTCTGATGTCTCTTTACCAGTTATCTTTTTATCTGGCTATCTGATTTTGTCTAGCCTTTCAATTATCTCCATTGCTTGATTCTTTTAATCTTCCTTTAGCATTGCTTCTTGTTACAGCTCTTGATCTTTCAGAGAAGAGTGGCAAAGCTGACAGGGACCATTGCTTATTAAATCTAAATTTAAAACAATAATAAATAGTCACTTTTTGCTCTTGAGGTAGGTAAAGCCTGTGTCCAGAATTAAAGATGTGCCATACTGTAGAGCCTTATCTCTGCACCTGAAGCATGCAGACATTGAAATGGACTCTCCTGGCTCTTCAGAACCAGTGAAGGGTACAGTTTTGGCCATATATGACCTCACTTCTGCTTGCCAATTAATCTGAGAGGTTTTATGCACATTTGAGCTATTCATACATTTCTACTGGCAGATTTAATTTGAGTGCTGAGTTCCTAGTCTAGAAGATTCATTGAATTATTAATCCCTGCTGTCTTCAAACTGGGATACTACTTTCCTAAATCANTTTTCTACTGGCAGATTTGAGTGCTGAGTTCCTAGTCTAGAAGATTCATTGAATTATTAATCCCTGCTGTCTTCAAACTGGGATACTACTTTCCTAAATCATTTGATAAATATCCTTTTCTCTAAGTGGATAAACCTGATAAATATGCAAGTGTCATATCTAAAGAAATAACAAAGCAATTAAAAATGTATTTGACATTATTTTCCACAGCTAATATAGATGTGAGAACAAAAACCAGGAAGAAGCATGGAATCAGACATGGAGCATCTGAAATCCTATTTAGACTTCCTCAGTATTTCTGTCTACGTTTATGTACCCTGATTGAGCTGCCTCCTGATGTAGGGATGTAAGAAGTTTTATATCAGAAATCTTGTCTGCTTAACTTCTTGAGACATTTCTGGTTGGTGTACGTGCACAACATAAGGAAAGGCTGAGGGAGCTGGGTCTCCTGAGCTTGGAGAAGAGGAGGCTGAGGGGGGACCTCATTCCTGTCTCTAAATATGTGAGGGGTGGGTGTCAGCAGGATGGAGCCAGGCTCTTCTCAAGGTCATCTGGTGATAGGCCAGGGTGCACTGGGTGTCAGCTGGAACAGAGGAGGTTCCCTATCAATATCAGCAGGAACTTCTTCCAAGGGAGGGTAACAGAGCATTGGAACAGGCTGCCCAGGGCGGGTGTGGAGTCTCCTTCTCTGGAGACGTTTGAAACCTGCCTGGACTTGGTCTGGGTGACCTTGCTGTGGCAGGGGGATTGGACTGGATGATCTCTCAAGGTCCCTTCCAATCCCTAATGATTCTATGATATGCATAAACCCACAATTATATTGCTATAATGTAAATGGGACCATAGATAACCCTCGTGCTCGTATATGGATTGAGTTATAGCAACACACACTTTTCTTTGTTTAAATTTAACGTTCTCCTTACATTTTCTTTTGTTATGAATTTCAAAAAGGATAAACGAGAGAGCTTATTTAAGCAGGCTGATTTAAATCAGGTTACTTCTGTCAATTAATTTACCATCCACACCTTTCCAAGCAATTTCTCAAGATACAATGGTGAGTGCATTCTTTAGGTTTCTTCCTTGAGGTTTGTGCCATGAAACTAAAATGCAAACAAATTACATTAGCAGAGGGATGGGAAAAGGCCTCTGGTTTTAGCTTCAGCTTTCCTGTAAGCAGGACAGTTTTAATTGCTGTTAAGGTTTAATAGCTGTCATTACAGGAGAATTTCTGGCAGCACCATTTTTGCTAACAAATGTTTTGCTAACAACGTTTTGTGTCAATACTGGTGCTGGTATTTGGTGTCCCTTCTGCTCCTCATTATTTGGGTTGTTCAGAAAGAAGATATTTAGAATGTTTGTTCATGTGGTATCGTATCTTCAAACATCCCAGATATAAAACCTCATCCTGCAGGAAATCAGGTGCCAATTTTCAGTCTTTTTCAAGTTCAGCAACAGAAATCTCTGAACTCAGAAAACAGCCTAATATCCAATAAAAAAAGATCCTCCCTCTTAACTACAGTTGTTGGCTACACCTATCCTTTCTTTAAAGTCACAGTATCACAGTATCACCATAATGATGAGGTTGGAAAAGACCTTAAAGAACATCCAGTCCAACCTAAATCCAAATAAACCAAGTAAACCTAACATCTAGCTCATGTCACTCAGCACTTCATCCAGACTAACCTTGAGCACCTCCAGGAACGGTGACTTGACCACCTCCGTGGGCAGCCACTTCCAAAACCAGATCACTCTTTCAGTGAAAAACCTTCTCCTAATGTCAAGTCTAAACCTCCCCTGATGGAGCTTAAGACTGTGACCCCTTGTCCTGTCTCCAGTGTCCAGAGAGAAAAGACCAAACCCTGCCTGACTACAATCCCCTTTCAGGTATTTATAGACAGCAATAAGCTCACCCTTGAGTCTCCTCTTTTCCAGGCTAAACAGACCCAGCTCCATCAGCCTCTCCTCGTAGGGCTGACCTTCCAGCCTCTTGACCATTCTAGTTGCCCTTCTCTGGACTCATTCCAGCACCTCAACATCCTTCTTAAACTGAATCCCCACAGACCACCACTCACAGATCTTTTCATTACTTCATGGTTTCATTCAGGATGATTACAAAAATTAAATACATTTCTAAAATCGAGTATAATTTAAGCTTCCTATTCCTCCCTCTTCTTTGTTACTGTCTGAGTAGTGCAAGAACATCTTAAAACTTTCTCCAGTGTCTTTTTCCAATTATCTCTTTCTTGGTTGGGAAAGACCATCTATTTAATATTTCTGAGAGATAGAACTAAATGTAAATCCTCAAGGGTTTGGCTTTTTTAATTCTGCATACTACGGTCCTGCTGAGAAGCTTTTATAAATTCTGATTAAATCCAGTTAATCACAGTTATCAACAATCTGCTTCTATTCCTGGAGAACTCCCTCCCTAGTTGTCAGCCTTTCTTCACAGGGATCCTGAGACAATCCGGTGAGTTTAATAGCTGCTTCTCTCCACACCTGAACGTAGCCCTGTAGGGAAACCGTGGGAGGACAGCTCAGCATTGACTTAACAGTTATAGTGAAGGTGATGGCTTGATGGATTAAAGCATTACTGCAGGTGGCACGCTGACAGGCAGAAAGGGAAAGATGAGTGTGAGAAAAGTCCTCATGTACTTGATTGTATTCTGAAATCTGCCTTGTACGAAGACTGTATGTGACCTCTCCTCCCTGCTTTTTCTGGCTTTTATAAAGTCCGTGGAAATTAAACTTGCTTAGAAAGTCTAACGCGATTCACCAGCCGCTGCAGTTTTGAGGTAGCTTGAAGCATTAAACATTTAGGTCAAAGCTCTAATTGCTTTTCTCATGTTAATAAATAATCTAGCAGGGTTTAGCTTGTCATTCAACTAATAATATATTCTCCTCGCCTAAATATTTCAAGGCATCTGGCTCACACCTAATCAAATAAAAGGCGGTGTTTTCCAGGCTTAAACACAGGTTTACATCTTCCTCCTTTTTCAGCTGTGTAAGAACTTTTTCATTTTCAGCTGTGCTGTCAGCAATTACATTAAGAAAATATTCTGGGGCACTTCTCAGGGTTATTAAAAAGTAAAACAAGTTGATGCTTTAAAAATGTATTTAAACACCAGTTGAAAAGCCAAGCAATGGGGAAAAAAGGTCACAGAAAGGAGTTATATGATCATTGGATCATAGAATCACAGATGAGTTACCTGAAACAAAAAGAGCATCCTCATGGTTCTGTTATCAAAATTAAGCTGGATCCTTCGCGGATGCTAAGCCATAGCTGTATTAATACTGAAAAGCCCCTGCTACTGCAAGAAGATATCAGGCTGTGACTGGATGTCAGACTGTGATGGAGTTGCCATCCCTGGAGGTGTTTATGAAAAACATGGATGTGGCAGTTGGTGCCAAGGTCTAGTCCATGTGGTGATGTCAGGTCATAGGCTGGGCTTGGTGGTCTCTGTCATCTTTTCCAGCTTCAATAATTCTGTGATTCTGTGAAGTAACTTACACGTAAATAGCTGGCACGACTGAAACCCCCATTATTCTGTGGTCTTGGAAGTCTCTTCAGTCAGCTCACAGATTTCAGTGTTTCTTTGCTGATTCCAGCAGGTTAATCATGCAGTAGGTGTTATAATTTCAGAGGCTACAAACTAAAGCTGCAGTCACAACACGTTCTTCCCAGACAAATTAATTATTATGTATATTCTCATTGGTATAAATACGATGAGAGCACAGATAACGGGCTTTTTTCTACCCATCCTTGCAAAACAGTAATTAAGATGGTTGAGAACTCCATCTAATTTTAAAAAGAATAAAACACAAATGAAATATTCTTGACAGTAAGTATATCTCAGAGATAAAGAGAGTAAACCTTGGTAACTTAATCACATTCAGAATTAGGAAACCTTTAAAATATATAACACGTGGGGAAAAGGAGCTAATATTCCCGTTAGTGGCAGTTGGAGAGGAACAATTTACAACTCGACAGAAGTTCCTTGAGGGTTTTCTTACATGAAGAAAGCATGTTTAATTGAAGATGCCAAAATCGATACAGGGGGAAACAACAGTCGTGTT
Organism: Upupa epops; assembly: GCA_013397515.1. Classification (NCBI taxonomy): domain Eukaryota; kingdom Metazoa; phylum Chordata; class Aves; order Bucerotiformes; family Upupidae; genus Upupa; species Upupa epops. Next base: position 22,788 of record VZRI01004064.1, read on the forward strand.
CTCTGAGTTGAAATAAATCTAGAGAAAACAAAGATGCAGGCCTAAGCTCTTTACAAGGAGAATGGCACAGCAGAGCAAGGACTGCAGAGCAGAAGTTACAGAGGAAGCCTGCTCAGAATACTAAACATGCTAACGCTGTACAGCAGAAAACTCTTCATTTCTCACTAGAGAGTAGAAGGAGACCTACAGAGAAAGTAGGCATTCATTATTTGTATAAAAATCCATCTAGCTAATAAAAGGGATGTAAGAGTGACCCTATTGTGGCTTCCAGTATCTGAAGGGGGCTACAAAAAGCTGGGGAGGGGCTTTTTAGGATCTCAGGGAGCAACAGGATGAGGGGGAATGGAGCAGAGCTGGAGGTGGGGAGATTGAGACTGGATGTGAGGAGGGAGTTCTTCATTGGGAGAGTGGGGAGAGCCTGGCATGGGTTGCCCAGGGAGGTGGTTGGGACCCCGTCCCTGGAGGTGTTTAAGGCCAGGCTGGATGAGGCTCTGGCCAGCCTGCTCTAGGGTGGGGTGTCCCTGCCCATTGCAGAGGGTTGGAACTGGATGACCCTGTGGTTCCTTCCAACCCTGACCGATTCTGTGATTCTATAACTTCTTCCCAGGGAGGGTGATGGGGCACTGTGAGGGGGTTGCCTGAGGGGTTTGTAGGGTCTCCTTCTCTGGAGACATTTGAAACCCTCCTGGACTTGGTCTGGGTTCCATCTAAATATCAGCAGGAACTTCTTCCCCATGGCAGGGGGATTGGACTGTACAATCTTTTGAGGTCCCCTCAGATCCATAATGACTCTATGAAAAAGCTAACAGTAATGCCTGCTACAGTCAGAGAGAAGCCATCAGGGTAAGTACTCTATATCAATGCAGATTACAGAGTTCATTTTAAGCCAGACCTGCAGATCTCAGATATTATTTCTGTTATTCAAAACTTTTAAAAGAATCTCATGAAGCCCATTTAAAAAACAAAACCCAACAACCAAACCCAAACCCCAACCTCAAACATAAACAAAACCGGTGCTGTTTTACAATGCAGCAAAGTCTTATTAACTCTTTACACTTCACAGAGGAAACTACTTCTAGCATCTTGTGTTTATTCTAATGGCAATTACACAAACGATAACCCGATCTGACACTCCTCCAGGCACCTGACAAGCTGACACTGACCGTATTGGAAGATGCAATATTGCAACTGTCTGCGTGCAAGGCAAGGCACTGTCTACGAAGCTGTCCCTGCTCTAGCTTTCAGTGTCAGATCCACTCATCCTTCTATTCTAGTTGAATGTATTTATTCCACCTGTTGGAAGAAAAGCGTTGTCTCTCATTGTTCACAGACAAGAACAAGTAGAGCAAATAGATGTGAATTTAATGGCTGTGGTAACATCATACCCTGGATAAATCCACCCTGTTCAGCAGAGCAGCTTCTCATGACAATAGAATTGACTTGCCTGTCCCATCTTCCAGCTTGGGCATCGTCTTATTGCATTGGCATCATGAACATTTGGTTCAAAATTAATACAAGAATATTGTAAGCTTGCAAGAACAAGTTAGAAAAGCAAACAATCTGGGATTAGATGCAAGAGGAAACCCAGCAATAGGAACATCTAGGTCTTCAGGTTTCCTTTGTACTGTAACAACCATGCAGATAACACTGCCTGTAGGTCTGGGTTGGACGAAAATTATTGTTAAGAGCATGTTAAAGACTTTTTATTTCAATTTATTGTTGCTGGTGGAGTTTGGTTGTTTGGAGTTTTTATTATTATTATTCAACAGCTTTAAAAGAGTGGAATGAATGAAAACTTTAATTAATTTAACGACACAGTTATCTCAATCACAGTTATCAAAATAAACTGCTCAGAGAAAAATACGAATCAGTGTAGCTAGAAACCGCATCTTTCATGTGAAGTGCAAAATTAGTGTTCTTACCAGCTATAATAATCAAGGCTCTTGTGGGGCTTCTAAAAAGCATTAAGCTGTTAATTTCAGTGTCCTTGTTAAATTATGTTTGGGTAAATCAGTTTACTCTCCAATTCTCATTAGACAGTTGCAGTCTTCAAACTTTACATCACCATAAATCAGCGCATTCTAAGTGCGTAGAAGTCAGTGGAAGTGACTCAATTTCCTTGTGTTTGGACTGAACATTGGTTTAAGATTCTCAGAAATAAACTGGAGTAAAAATTTGTAAATTCCCATTATCAGGTTCAATTTGTTCATTGAGATAAAATAACTGATGGTTGGGCTTTTGTTAATTCCAGGATAGAATTTAGGCAGTACTTTGAGTGGGATTTTTACGTCCTAAATATGTTTGAAATAAAAGGATTTGGAATCTTAATCCCAGGGAAAATGCTATCTTTCCCCAAACCCTTTGCCTCCATCCATTACAACACATTAAGTCTGAGGCAGTTTTGTGAAAACATTCTATAAATTCCCTCAGCCTCTCCTGAAAAATACAAGGTCAAGTGTATTTTATCATCGATGGTGTGATACGATGCGACAAATGAGAAACACTAATAGAAATATTTTGATCCATCAGCACTTTCTTTGTTGACGTTCGTTCAAATTATTTTTACCAATCTGGTCCAACTCTAATTAGCTCTGTGCTTGAGTGAAAATAATGGCAAAATCACAGCTGTTCAGTGCAAGAATGAATTATATAGGGATTATTTTTCTGGAATGAAAATGCAATTATTTCCTTGTATAACAGAAGCAAAAAGCATGCAAGTACCATAAAGAACATGTCATCTACATTATTATATTATTATTAATATTATCAATGATTATATTTTAGTTGTGTTATAGGCTTTAAACCTCTGATAAGAAAAAAGAAACATGTTACCTGCACTACAAGATAGAATTCTGCATGGTTCTTAACAGATTAAAATCCTTTTCTTTATCTCTGGCAGATACTCAGTAAATAACAACATGGACCGTTCATTTGTCAAGGGAAGTGACAGTGCTTGTATTTACCCAGACAATGAAACGGTCTCAGATACTCATTTCAATGCTAAAACGATCTATACTTCACTTTGAATTTGATTTCTCTATCAGCTTTGTATCACTAATTAAGTATTTTAATGGCAGTCTTATCAGAGTGAGAGGACAAACACCCTCCCACCCCAACAAACCATCAATCAGACAAAACCAAGCCAAGTTCTATCCTGTATCCCTTCAAATGATTGAAAAATCTCTGGTCCTGCAATTCAGAGCTTTTCCACAGGTGGTTAAGTTTCTCATTTGCAAAAACCTGATGCCTCACTCTCTTTGCTTCCTTAGAAAGATGTCCAATTTTTTTCTCCCCTATTTTTAGATAAACAGGTATTTACTAGTACTTCCATATTCATTTCCTCCCCAAAATAATCCCATAAAATCATAGAATCATTAGGGATTGGAAGGCATCTGGAAATCATCCAGTCCAATCCCCCTGCCACAGCAGGATCACCCAGACCAAGTCGCACAGGAACACAGCCAGGGGGTTTTTGAAGTCGCCAGAAAAGGAGACTCCACAACCCCCCCTGGGCAGCCTCTTTCAGTGCTCTGTCACCCTCACCAGGAAGAATTTCCTGCTGATATTGATATTCCTCTGTTCCAGCTGGCCCCCGTTGCCCCTTGTCCTATCCCCAGATGACCTTGAGCAGAGCCTGGCTCCATCCTCCTGGCACCCACCCCTCACATCTTTATAGACATGAATTAGATCATCTCTCAGCCTCCTCTTCTGCAAGCTCAAGAGACCCAGCTCCCTCAGCCTTTCCTCATCAGGGAGGTGTAAAATGAAAGAGTCTCCCTCTCACACATCAGAACATTCAGGTCAAAGTCCTTTGTGAAAAAGTCCTAAAGGTCCCTCGGTTTTATTAAGTGCTTTTAGAGCAGGTAGCTCCTGTCTTTGCTGGTTTGAATTGACAGCTATCCAACCATTTTCTATTCCACATATAGGCTGCAAGGAATCTGACCGATGATCCCAATACCTGTATTGCTTAGAATGCCACTAAAATTCATGAAGCTGTTTCTGGTGAGGGTGTAGATTACAGCATTCCTTAACCACAGCCTTTAGCAGATGCCTCCAAATGTTGAAATCTGCATCCTTTTTTAAATGTTTGGGCTTTTTCCTTGATCTCCTGAGATGTGTTCAGCAGACTACACAAGGATGATTCTAGCCATCAGCATCTTTGTGGCTGCACCTGAAGATCTCCCTAAAACGTGAACATAAGTTTTCTGCCCTTTCCTTCCTGCTGTGTTGATTTCTCCAGCTGTCTTTTTCCTCTCCTCTGTCTTCAGTCCTTTTCACTCTACTGCTCATCTATTATTATTAGCAAAGCAGCTGGTGGAAGATAGCGGGGACCAGTCTGACACACTAAAAGCACTACTGTGCTCAGTGTTTTTTCTGACTGAACTGCAGGAAAGGCACAAAGGGATTGCTTTTTCTTCTTTATTTTTCCTCTCTTTTTTCTCTTCGTTCTCTTTTTTCCCTTGCCATGGGTGTGTAGTATGCAACTATTAAAACTCAGGCTGTTGCATCTCCAAAAGAAACTGCCTAAAGCAGATGTAAGAGCTTGGAGGAAATGCCCAAAACCCATTTTCTTACATTCACAACACGATACTGGCCCCTTCCTTTTGACATGCAGCCCTCAGATATTTACAGACATTCATCAGAGCCCCCCTCAGTCTTCTCAAGACTAAACAGCTCCAATTCTCTCAGCCTTTCTTCATAGAGGAGATGCTCAAGTCTCAGTCATGCTCAGAGCTATCTGTTAGACTGTCACCAGTAAATTCCTGTCTCTCTTGAACTGGGGAGCCCAGAACTGGATATAATACTCCAAGTGCATTGCAACAGGGCAATCAGGACAAAATAGAGGGGAAGGAGAACCTCCCTAGAACTGCTGGACGCAGTTTTAGTAATGCACTGCAAGATACCATTGGCCTTCTTGTCTACAAGAGCATATTGCAGTCCCATGGAGACAGCCAGATGACCCTTAATCTGTACTGGTGTGTTCCTCTATCTTAAATTGACCACTAGCAAGAATCATAGAATCATTAAATCATTAGGGATAAGAAGGGACCTCGAAAGATCATCCAGTCCAATCCCCCTGTCACAACAGGATCACCTAGTGACCAAGTCCAATAGGAACACGTCCAGACAGGTTTGGAACATCTCCAGAGAAGGAGACTCCACAACCCCCCTGGGCAGCCTGGTCCAGTGCTCCGGGACCCTCCCTGGGAAGAAGTTCCTGCTGAGATTGATAGGGAACCTCCTCTGTTCCAGCTGGCACCCATTGCCCCTTGTCCTATCACCAGATGACCTTCAGAAGAACCTGGCTCCATCCTCTTGACACTCACCCCTCACATATTTATAGACATGAATGAGTACCTGCTATTCAGTACTCAGTGTGTACAAACAAGGTGTTCATGGAGATCGTGACTTCTGGATGAAGGCAAAACAATCCCTCCTAGCATTTGAAAACACCTTGTGGCACCAGCTGAATTTCAGCAGTGTTTTGTTTGTTAACCGTGGAGTTTAAGCTAAAACAAAGACATGCCAAATACATCCTTTTAATGTGAAACTCTTTTCACCAGAAAAGTAGAAGGTGACTGTTACAAAAGAGCTTTACTACAGAGACTAAGATAAAAGGAAGCAGCAAGTACATGAGTAGTGCAAGACAGAAAAAGCTGTAATACTAATAGAACCTATACAAAACGATCCAAGCTAACAGTCAAGTCGTATGTAAGAGAGAGGGTAGAAGTGAAATTAGAGGCCAAAATACTGTTTGGATGATCAGAAGAGATATTTTTATACAGGGAGTGATTAAAACGAGGAAACAAGAGAGGATTAGAATAGAGATGTAGAGGTGATCATTAGCACAGGCTGTTCATTTTTACATTAACTTGCATAGCAGAGCTGTCCTGATTTGCAAGTTTATGAATTTCTAGAGTTTTAACACCGATTCTTCATAGCCAATTTGCTCACAATTCATCTAGAAAGCATTAGTAGACTCCACAGGTAGAAGTGCTTTGTGCCTGCTACATGATATTGCTTTTAGATATCTGAAAAGGACCGGGATGTTCATGCGGTTTATGGCATCGCCAGGTTTATATAATAGAATAAAGATTTACCTAAATAGTCTCTCTTTCTGAATTCCTGCTGACAGTGAAATTAGTACTCATTTACTGTACCTGAAGAAGCTATGAGAGGTTTCCCTAGTGAAAACAAATAAAACTTTGTTTGCATAAATTAGTTTTGCTCTTGTATCACAAAGCCACGTGGCTCTGTTTAATGCTCTTCTAGTGGTGGTGTTGTAACAGGAGTAGTTCATCTAGATTAAGTTTGTGGAAAGAATTACGCATACTCATACTGATGGATTATACGCTAAGTAAGTTAGATTAATAGATTTTAGGGGAAAAAAATCCAGGAAGAAATAGACTAGTATATCTTATCTTACCTTATCTATCTTATCTTATCTATCTTATCTTATCTTAATTATTAATGATGTTAATAATAAATTATAATTTNATTATTGTTGTTGTTGTTGTTGTTGTTATTATTATTATTATTATTATTGTAAAGATATTTCAGCATTCATCCTTTTCTAAAACTTAACAGCTTTAAATGACTGGAGGTTTGGTCTGGGTGATCCTGCTGTGGCAGGGGGATTGGACTGGATGATCTTTCGAGGTCCCTTCCGATCCCTAATGATTCTATGATTTTATGAATCAATGTACCAGAAAGCTATGAATCTGAGGAGATGGAAAAAAACCCACCAAACAAATTAAAAAATATAACCTAATCAGTGTTTCTGTCTAATCTGGCTGTTCTAGTTACCAAGCTCTGAATATGGGGGCTGGTAAGGAGCTTAAGAAAGGATCTTGGTTTGCACCTCCCAGGTACCCCTGGAAACGTTAGAAAGAGAGCTGGAAGTATTCCATCAACAGGGTTAGGGTGCTCATGTCAGGTCCTTCCTGGCACAGGAACAAGTCAGACAAAAGCAGGAAAACCATGGAAAGGTGTCGCTGTGATTGTGGTTGAGGACAGAATTCCTTTACAAATACACCCTGATTACTCAACTCCCTTCACTAGACACCTCCCTTTCTCACACCTTCTCCACTGAGGTTCTCCGACTGGAGAATCTCTCTGCAGTAGTTCCCTGTCTGTAACTGCCATAAAAGCACACTGCAAATACAGAAAGAAAGGAAGGGGGATATGCACATCAGAATATAAATTCCTATATCACTGAGGGGTGACCTCATTCCTGTCTCTAAATCTGTGAGGGGTGGGTGTCAGGAGGATGGAGCCAGGCTCTGCTCAAGGTCATCTGGTGACAGGACAAGGGGCACTGGGTGCCAGCTGGAACAGAGGAGGTTCCCTATCAATATCAGCAGGAACTTCTTCCCAGGGAGGGTACCAGAGCATTGGAACAGGCTGCCCAGGGAGGCTGTGTAGCCTCCTTCTCTGGAGACTTTTCAGACCCATCTGCATGCATTTCTGTGTAACCTGACTTAGGTTTTATGATTCTGCTTGAATAGGGTGGTGGGGGGGTAGGGGGTTGGACTCAATGACCCCTGGAGGTCCCTTTCAACGCCTAATCATCTGTGTATCTGTGTGTATAGTTCTTTCCTTTCTAGACTGCGGTCTACTGGTCTACTCTATGTGTGTGTGTGTGTATACATTTATTTATTTACTTTATATATTTACTTATTTATTTTCACCAGGCTTTGTTTTTTCAGAAATGAACTTGCTGTAAGTTCATCCTTGTTCTGAAAAGAAAACTGTTTAGCCTTCAATTTAGCACTGTAGGGCTTTAAAGCATATTCAGAATGTCAAAATAGCAAAGACATCCCAATGCTGGAATGTGCTGAAAATATGCCTGCTCAAGAAGGAACCTTCTAGCAGATGCTAATTCCTTGAGCTCATGTGATTGACACCTACAGAGAGGCCTGCTGATGCCAGTGTCTCTTGGGCTCCAAGTACTGGGCTTTTTGCCCGCACTGCAAGACAAAAGTTGTTCACTCTGCATCTCTTCTTTTCCAACACAAGCCCCAGAAAACAGCTTTTCTTTTGTCTTTATCACAGCGAGCTGCCAGGCTCCAGTCACTACAGGAGATATGCCATCCACCTGCTTAATTCAGCAATCATGCTTGTTATTGCATCCCAGGTCAAGGAACTGATAAACAGTTCAGATCATGCATTATCCTTAGCTGACAAAATCCATTGCCCTTCGTGCCCATAGAGAAGAGCGTTGCAGTAAGTACATCAGACACTGCCCATGAGACTTCATTTTATCTAGCATTAACTGTCTGAATTCAAGTGATTAATCCAGATCATCATCTCGTATCCCTCTGGGCACTTAAAGAAGGTGATTCACCCCATGCGGCAATACATGTCCAAGATAGCAAGGATGAATTGTTAGTTGGAGTGCCCTTCTCTCTCCAGCGACAGCCACGGAAGGCTGCCTTCCCTAAGATAGGCAGCTAATTTTAGACGAGGCTAATAAAGCAAAATAAATACAGTCCCACAGGAGGAAACAGCAGTGTAGCCCTAAGAATACATGTCACAATTCCTAGAACTCTTGTAGTCTGGATTTCAGACTAACCAACTGATTAAATATTCAAATATGCTTCACTTCATGCTCATTTTTAACAGTTTATTGGTAATATCCACAAGTCATAGAGTCATAGAATTATTAGGGATTAGAAGCGACCTTGAAAGATCATCCAGTCCAAGCCCCCTGCCACAGCTGGATCACCTAGACCAACTTGCACAGGAACACAGCCAGGTGGGTCTGGAACGTCTCCAGAGAAGGAGACTCCACAACCCCCCTGAGCAGCCTGTTCCAATGCTCCGGTACCCTCCCTGGGAAGAATTTCATGCTGATAGTACAGCCATTTACAAGCAGTTGATATCATTTGGCTGGCCAAGCTATGAATTCTAGCATTAAACCAAGGGCTTTTATAAAGCCAAATAAGTAGAATCTTCAAATGAAATTACTGAAGTCTCCTGCATTAGAAATCTGGCTGTGGAATGTGAGTGACTGGAATATAAATGTACTGCTGCAACTAATTTCCTGTTTGCATACCTGATTATTTCAATTATAATAGGTACTCATTCAGTTAATAAATAATTTCACTCAAATAGGAAGCTTAACCAACAAAGCAAACTGCATAAATAGGAGTTTAAAACTCTTTGAGACCATGAACCCTCCAACTGGGAGTGTATTTTGACAAATTGACTTTATGTCTAGATGCCTGTCTTTCAAAATGGTCCACACCATTAGCTGAGATTTCATTTCATAGATTGCCACATGAGTAACTGAGCCCAGGTTTTCCACAATACAATGTTTAGATGTTGATCATTCCAGTCTATGAATTCCCTGTATTTGTGGAGGAAAATAAATAGTGATAGCTTGATGCATTTTAGCTCTTCTGATGATCCTCATACTGAGTTTCACTGCCCATAGCTTCCCAAACTAGCATCTATCAAGCTTCTCTATTAGTCTGAAACCCTCTCAACACGGATTGGAAACAAACCAACTGGTAAATAAGCTGGTAAATCCTCCAAAATAGGTGTTGAGCTCTTCAGGGCTCATACCTCACACCCATCTGTCCACATCAGTGACCTTGTCCTGCTCTAGGACCCTAAAATCAGGAAGCATCAGCTAAAATGGTCTGTCTGTGATGGGCCCAAAGACATCCAGGGTGTCTAGCAGTTATATTTGCCAAACAGCAACACAAATGCCTCTAGCATGAGCCACGAGCAAAGGCTGACTGTGGAGCTGCTGTGGGCTCAGTAGACATGAGATCACCAATCACAGACTACATAAATATAGCTGTAAAGGATTCAGCTAAGCATATGATATGCAAAACTATGGAGAGAGGTTTCGGGAGAGCAGAAATAGCTCATGTGGGCTGGAGACAAATTACAGTGCAAGAATAGGATGATAGAGCTGTGTAAAACCGAGGCAAATGAGTTTTTCTGAAGTTATCCGGGCTTCTGTTTGCATCCATATGTTCAAGGATCTGTGCTAAGTGCTCTATCTGACTCTTACAGATATTTTCTAAGTAACATACGCTCTTCTCCAAGAAGCTGTTAACTACACCTGGCTCAGTGTCATCACTTCAACTAGTATCTGTTTCCACAGATATTTTATCTGATATATGCAAGGACGACACTTCCATCATTCTCCTTTTATTTAGGTAGTTGGATCATGTTTTGTTTGTGGGGTCTGACAACTTTTCAAATATCTTAGTCAATATTGCTCTTCTTTCACACTGACTTTTAATTGACCTTGTAGTCACTAAGGTAATAACTTTGTCTAGCAAGGCAAGGCTTAATAAAACCATTTATCCCTAAATAAAGATTATTTATCCCTAAATAAAGATTAATTTTGTCTTTCTATATATTATTGTTATATTCAAATGGAGATATTTATGATGGTTTTATAACTGTATAAATACACGCAACATAGAATCGTAGAATCATTAGAGATCGGAAGGGACCTCAAAAGATCATCCAGTCCAATCCCCCTGCCACAACTAGCCCACTCTGCTCAAGTTTAAGTGTTCCTGGAATTCTGGGCTTCAGGTGTTCACAACATTCCTGTAATCTTCAGAGCTAAAGATCCAGAATGCTTCTTAATTATTCTCATTACAGCCACGGACAAAGAACTCAACTTCTGTGCACTTCATTGCTGCTGGGGGAATAGTTCTTGCGACTCGAGCAAAGATAGAATCAGAAGAGCAGTGCCTAATGTGCTCATGGTTTGGTCCTAGCCCACACTGCTGCTCACTCACTCACTCATCCTGCTATGGGATGGGAGGAAGAACTGAAAGGGTAAAAGTGAGGAAACTTGTGGGTGGAGACCAGGATGGTTTCACAGATAAAGCAAACAAAAGGAGCATTCACCCACTGCCACTGCTCTGTCAATAAAGGACAGGATGAGTCTTTAAATCTGATGCATCCCAGGCTCCTAAAAATCACTCCGGTGATTGTTTTTTAGGTGTTCAAGGTCTTCTCTGCAGAATGAAATCTCAGTTTAATCTTTTATTTTTCAGAAGATGATTTTATTCCTGAGTACCCATATTCAGGCACATTGTTAGCTTCTGAATTCACTGCAATATCATGCAGTAGTCACGGGCTATCATTATCAGAATTACGCTGATTGAAAACATCTGCTTCTGTAGCCAAACAAGCTAAAACATTCTCAGTATATAAAATCAGAGCAAGAGAATGAGATTAAAAACTATGACTCTACTAGAAAATCAGTGTAAGTGCATTCACAAGCAGCACATGATCAGTTTTGGACACCCAGGAGTAACAAACTATAACTGCATCACAGATATGAGTTGATGACTACATTTTAGTGGGCTACTCCTTATATCAAGCAGCAAAATCAAAGGAAAAAGTCAATCTTGTATCATCTCTTAGAAAAAAATACCCTTGAGGAGCAAATTAAATAATACAAAAGGGCAAAGCATCATTTTGCAGCCATTAGGGATAGAACTGGCACATGAAATACAACACTGATGAACTTCAGGACATAGAAAAGTTAGAGAGCAGAGTGGTATTATTGAAGCTCATGCTGAAGGCAGAGATGTGGGCTTGAATAGTGAATTGGGTGCCAGCTGGAACAGAGGAGGTTCCATATCAATATCAGCAGGAACTTCTTCACAGTGAGGTTACTGGAGCACTGGAACAGGCTGCCCAGGGGTGTTGTGGAGTCTCCTTCTCTGGAGATATTCAAGAACCACCTGGCTGTGTTCCTGTGCGACTTGGTCTGGGTGATCCTGCTGTGGCAGGGGGATTGGACTGGATGATCTTTTGAGGTTCCTTCTGCTCCCTAATGATTCTATGATTCCATGAACACATGGGATTGATGACTGGTTGTCAGGTAATAGTAACTCACACTGTATTTTGGTGACAGTGCTTCAGTGTTGTCTGATACAGTCAGTGAAAAGTGGCAGTGAAGGAAATGGGATCAAACCAGTAGCACATGAGGGACCTGGGCCCCTAGAGCAGGCTCTAATCTTCTAGACCACAAATCCTCAAGCAGAAAGCATTTTACTTGCTGCAACAGCAAAGCAAGCTGGCAGAAAAACACACCTCCAGTGAAAACTTCTAGTTAACCTATTACTACCACTCTGTGCTACAAAGGTGTCAAAAAGGTATGAAAAGGCATTGACGTATTTTTTTAAGATAGAATTGATGGTCCTTTGTAGGACAGTTGAGCCTATCAGAACTGCAGAGGTACACTTTCAAAGCACTGGGGCTTTGGCTTTGATACCACAGCTCTCAGATGTGAGCAAAAGTCCATTTAAAGACAACCCCCTGAGTTCATTACTAAAAAAAACCCCTGATGATGGTTTCCATGCTGTTGCCAGAACACAGCACACATGGTTTTAAGGGCTAGTGAATTCTGGCACTGGCTGTCAGTACTGTGATACTGCAGCGGCTTTCTGTTGATGAGACTGTGAGGCATGAGAATTAAGATTATTCTTAACTGCTATTGTAGAATATCTCATTAAAAACTCAAATAACTGTTAATTCCTGGAAAGTGGAGTCAGGTCTTCACAAAAATCTACTCGGCCTCTTTCAGTGCCACAGAACTCCAGAGCAAAATGGGAAACTTGAAGTTGTTTGTAAAGTTCTTTGAACCACAGTGTTAAAAATGCTATCAAGTTTATTCACTGCACCATCTCCTCGAAAAGTAACTGCTTCAGTATTAGTTGGAGAGCAGTGGAGGAGAAAGGGACCTGGGCTCCTAGTAGCCAGCAAGATGACTATGACCCAGCAACGTGCTCTTGTGGCCAAGAGAGCCACCAGCATCCTGGGGGGGATCAAAAGGGGAGTTGTTAGCAGATCGAGAGAGGTTCTTCTCCCCCTCTATTCTGCACTAGTGAGACCACATCTGGAGTACTGTGTCCAGTTCTGAGCCCCTCTGTTCCAGAAGGACACAGAGCTGCTGGAGGGTGTCCAGCATAGAGCAATGAAGATGATGAAGGAAGTAGAGCAGCCCCCTTATGAGGAAAGGCTGAGGGAGCTGTCTTTATATTCTGTAGTCATTTACATTTTTACTGCCTGGGATTCACAATTTTCAACTAGCCAGTAGGCAATTCGTTCATGTAACTGCACTGGCATCGTTAAAGACAAGCAAGATTGCAGGATAGACCTGAAAATACAACTCAGTGTTTTAAGCAGTGGAGAGGAACAAACAGCTTTAGCCAGCTCCTCACACACCATGTGCATTTCTGTAATGTCTTCATCAGTCTTCTCTATTCTTTCCTGCCTGTATAAGAAATCTGAATGCCTGACCTGGACGTGCAGAGCACCGAGAAGACAAAGCATTCAATTTGTCATTACAAAACTGAAAGATAAATTTCAGTGACATCCAATGACAGGACAAGGGGCAATGGGTGCAAGCTGGAAGACAGGAGGTTCCACATAAATATGAGAAGAAACCTCTTCACAGTGAGGGTGACAGAGCACTGGAATGGGCTGCCCAGAGAGCTTGTGGAGTCTTTTTCTCTGGAGATGTTTATAACCTGCCTGGTCATGTTCCTGTGGATCAAGGGGATCCTGTTCTGGCAGGGGGACTGGACTGGATGATCTTTCCAGATCCCTTCCAGTCCCTATAATTCTGTGGCTCTGTGATATATCTGAAAGGAAGAATCTGGACGTTCTCCTCAGGACCCAAACCCAGCCATGCAGCTCTGATGTTCTTGTAATTTGGTAGCAAGCAAAACCAAATATCCCTCGGGGTCTTTGGTCCCCTCTGCTCCTCCCACCTCCTGTACATTGCACACATGAACCAGAACTGTGTTGGGATATCCTCCCACCAGATCCCATCTTCAGTTGTGATAGGAAGCCACCACATTTTGTAACGCAGGCTGGAGCCCTGAAAGATTGATCCTCTCCCCCTGAAGCCAGCAGAGAAATCTAATTTAAATTAATGCTTTCATTATTGCACAATGAGAAACCCAGTGAGAAGTATAGAGAAGCTATGGATGTGTCTCTCTCTTTTTGCAACTGGAAATGCCATCAACTTGAGTTCTTAGTTTATTTCAGAATAAAAATAGGAGAGTTCCTTTGATATGTACAGCTTTCTGCCGAGCAAGTGAACTGCATATTTTATTACACACGCTCTGGTATTCTGTAGCAGCAAAAGCATGAAATCACTGCATGCCCAGACAGAATTAAATCTGTCCAGGGACATTAAGGGAAACAAGAGAGGTTTTATAGGTGTATCCATGAGAAAATGAAAACTAGGGAAAATGTGGGCCCTCTCTGGAGGGAAACAGGGGAGCTGGTGAGCTGGGATATGGAGACGGCTGAGCGGTTCAATAACTTCTTTGACTCAGTCTTCACTGGCAAGAACTCAAACCACATCAGCCGAGTCACAGAGGCTAAAGGGCTGGGAGAAGGAGGAAATGCCCATGGTAGGGGAAGATAAGGTTTGTGACCTTACAAAAGACTAGATATGTCCAGTTCTGGGCCCCTCAGTTCCAGAAGGACCCAGAGCTGCTGGAGGGTGTCCAGATTAGAGCAATCCAGATGATAAAGGAAGTAGAGCAGCTCCCTTATGAGGAAAGGCTGAGGGAGGTGGATCTCTTGAGCTTGGAGGAGGCTGAGCAGTGACCTCATGAATGTCTATAAATCTGTGAGGGGTGGGTGTCAGGAGGATGGAGCCAGACTCTTCTCAAGGTCATCTGGTGACAGGACAAGGGGCAATGGGTGCCAGCTGGAACAGAGGAGGTTCCCTATCAATATCAGCAGGAACTTCTTCCCAGGGAGGGTACCGGAGCACTGGCACAGGCTGCCCAGGGGGGTTGTGGAGTCTCCTTCTCTGGAGATGTTCCAGACCCACCTGGATGTGTTCCTGTGTGACTTGGTTTGGGTGATGCTGCTGTGGCAGGGGGATTGGACTGGATGATCTTTTGAGGTCCCTTCTGATCCCTAATTATTCTATCATTCTGTACATGGTGACTTGCATGGTGATTCTAGCAAAAAAGAAGGAAGCACCTGCTTCAACACCCTCTGGTTCAATAAATCACCAGCTACTGAACTCCTAAAAGTGGGAAGACAGTTTTCACTAAGGAAAGAGAAGGTGCTCCTTGGAAATTATATTTTGAATGGTCAGTTCCCAGAAACTCCAAGCACTGCTATTGTGCAGGACAGAAGACTGTTTCAGTGGTTCACATTCATTGTGAAGAATCTGTGGGTGCAGAAGAGGGCAATGAACCTGGGGAAGGGCCTGCAGAAGAAACCTTATGAGGAGCAACTGAAAGAGCTGGGGTTATTTAGTTTGAAGAAGAGGAGGCTGAGAAGTGACATCATCACTTTCTCCAACTACCTGAAAGGATGTTGTGGAGGGGATGGTGCTGGTCTCTTCTCACAGATAACTAGTGGTAGAACAAGAGGGAGTGAGTTGAAACTACAACAGAGGAGGCTTAGACTGGAAAATGTTTTTCACAGAAAGAGTACTCAGGCGCTGGAACAGACTGCCCAGGGCACAGGTTGAGTCAGCAGCCCTAGATGTGTTTAAGGATAGTTTGTTTAGATGCTGTGTTGGGGGGGTTGGTTTAAGGGTGAGTTTTGTAGAGTAGAGTTGATGGCTGGATTTAACGATCGCAAGGGTCTCTGGCTGTGATGCCAGGGTACATTCAGTGTGCTGAAGATTGTTCTTCACTTACAGAAAATCATGTTGCTGGAAACAATGGAATCAAAATGAGGTAATTAAAACACAAAGAAAGATTGCACTCTGTCAGTTCCCTTTTGATGAATTGTAGCATTAATCTCCTCAAGAGACAAAGTGCAAAGATCATCATTTGGATTCTGAGTTGCTGCTAATGCTAACAGAAATTCTTTTCAGTCCAAACTTTTTTTGCTTTGGGTGTCACAAATATAAACCATCTGGTATGCCAGCTGCCCCTGTTCCTTTTTACACAAACAGCAAAAGTGGGTGGAAAGGCTCCAAAACTGCAGACATTATCCTTTTCATGCTCATCATCATCATCATCATTATAATCCTCTTAGCTTCTTAATATCTGACTTCTCCTATTTGTGGCCTCCAAGATCTGTCAGTATGCTGCAGAATCATAGAATGAATAGGGATAGAAAGGGACCTTGAAAGATCATCCAGTCCAATTCCTCTGGCACAGCAGGATCACCTAGACCAAGTCACACAGGAACACAGCCAGGAGGGTCTGGAATGTCTCCAGAGAAGGAGACTCCACAACCCCCTGGGCAGCCTGTCCCAATGCTTTAGTACCCTCCCAGGGAAGTAGTTCCTTCTGATTGGAATTGGGAATTGGTTGGGAATTTGCGAAAGGGCTGACTGCCTGATGAAACTAACAGCATGTGAGAGGTAAACCAGAATGAATCATTGTCATGAAGAATTTCACAGTCTGCAAATGAAGGAAAGAAGAGAACAACATGCGACACATCAAACTTTCTAGATGAAATCCTTTTGCAGTGACCAGCTGTGATCTTTCAATTCAATAGTGCATTGCAAACGAAGGACGGCTCATGGACTTGCACAGACATGTAAACGGTAACGGAATGAAAATGGTTAGGACTCTGCGAGCAACTAATTATTTAATAAACACTTTAAGTTGTTCCACACACTCCACCGTGGCCCTTTACTGACAACTGAAACGCACCTTTCTGGAGTTAAACCCATGATGATATTTTTTTACACCCAGTGAACAAAATAAAACTTCCTAGTTAGAAAGACAAGACTTTTGCAAGTGAGAGGTGAAAGGAATGGATGTAGTAGGAGACAGAATTTGCTCACTAGTAGCTTGCTGTATGACTCACTATTGAATACTGCTTGCAAGTGAGAGGTGAAGGGAATGGATGCAGTTGGAGACAGAATTTACTCACTACTAGCTTTCTGTATGACTCACTATTGAATACTGCTCATATGCTGTTATCAACGTAGACAGTTGGGAACTAGATTATGAAGTTGATAGCTTGTTCTACCAAGAATTGTTCTAAGGAGATCATAGGATCATAGGATGTTAGGGGTTGGAAGGGACCCAAGAGATCATCGAGTCCAACCCCCCTGCCGGAGCAGGACAAAACTATCTAACACAGATCACAGAGGAACGCATCCAGGCGGGCCTTGAAAGTCCCCAGAGAAGGAGACTCCATAATTAGTAGTTATAAAATGCTAGCGCTTCTGACTAGGGAAGGAAATATTTGTGGCCAGCTTGTGAATCATGTGTCTTTTCATAGAATCATAGAATCAGTAGGGATTGGAAGAGACCTCGAAAGATCTAGTCCAATCCCCCTGCTATAGCAGGATCACCTAGACCAAGTCACACAGGAACACAGCCAGGCAAGCATCACCTAGACCAAGACACACAGGAACATCTGCAGAGAAGGAGACTCCACAACCCCCCTGGGCAGCCTGTTCCAATGCTCCGGTACCCTCCCTGGGAAGAAGTTCCTTCTGATATTTCTACAGAACCTCCTATGTCCCAGCTTGCACCCATTTTCATACTATATCTAGAAGCCACCCTGTCTTGGCAGACCCTAAAAGGTTTTTGAGTTATTTTTATGACAGAGGATTTGTTTAGGAATTACTAACAGCAGCCTTCATAATGGCTGCAGAGCCCCTGACAGAAGTGTTAAAAATATAGCAATGAAGGGGGGAAAATGGTAAAGCTTTGCTAAAACAAGAACTTTCTCCTCATTTCTACTGACAGAAATTTCTAGGATTTGCTTTCAAGCGCTTCTCTGTCATGTTGGTATGAAGTTATTTTTAATGAAAGACTAAGGCTATGACATTCTATTTTCTTTAGATGTGTGCCTAAAAGCTTTTAAACTCTCAAATCAATTTGTTACTGGAATGGGAAGATGCTTCACATCATCTGTGCCCCAGGAAAAGAGGTAGAGTTTATGCTGCAAGTCTGATAAAGGATCTGCCTTGGAATAGCATGATAGCTTGATGGGAAACTTGGCATCAATGTCAGGGCTACGAATGCTGTCTAAAGTAATAATTCTGTAGTGGCCAACACTCACCTTTGTGATGAAATGTTGTTTCTTGTAGACATTTACCACATCCAGAGCTGAGAGTAACATTTTTTAATACCTGAACTTCCTCCTGCAAACACTTCTTCCCATCGCCTACAGTTACAACAAAGGTTTCGGTAATTTTCTTTATGAAATAGAAGGAAAATGTTCAATAAAGCACTGTTGATGGGTGTGAGAGCCAGTGTCAGTGGAAATCCTTGACTGTAGTTGCCTTAACTACTGATCAGACTTGGAAAATAAAGATGCTACTTTCTTCACATCATTGAAAGGAACTGCAGTAGTTTATCGCTGGCTGTGAAACATTAAGCTGCTTCAGTTACTTGTTCCACAGAAAATGGTGTGAGCATACATTTACTACATAGAATCACGAGAGACCAGAAGGGACCTGCAGAAGATCTTTCTCTTTTCATTTTGCCCATGCTGATCACTGCTTGAAAATCAGGGTCACAAAAAATTTAGCTTACAATGGTATAAGGCCAGGACTTTGTTTAGCAGAGGCAAATTGCTTGGATTAATTACTTACATGTATTCAGGGTATTTCTTCTCTTCCATGAAATTAACTTTGTAATCTCAAAAATATGCATTGATTGTTTAGTATATTTTCACCTGTCTATATTCACTCCCTTTCAGAAGGGGAGTTGTTAGCAGATCAAGGGAGGTTCTTCTTCCCCTCTACTCTGCACTAATGAGACCANCAGGCTCTTCTCAAGGTCATCTACTGATAGGAGAAGATGCAATGGGTGCCAGCTGGAGCAGAGGAGGTTCCATATCAATATCAGCAGGAACTGCTTCACAGTGAGGTTAACGGAGCACTGGAACAGGCTGGCCAGGGGGGTTGTGGAGTCTCCTTCTCTGGAGATGTTCAAGACCCACCTGGATGTGTTCCATAGATTTTTCTCACTGTATTTAATGTGTTAGGCCCTGAGTTGATATGCTATCCTTAAGTTGTGAGCTGCTAAGGAGAGAGGTAGAGTTCATAACGGAAATGATGAGAGGAAAAGCTTTTTATTCATAGACAGATTCCATTTTAACTGCAGAAATATTTCATTATCTTACTGGAAGTCTCCCAGGTAGGCAGTAAAACATTTATCACTGTTATCCTCTATTCATCTACCTGTTAGATAACTCATTTGACAGAACTGTCTTCCTGGAATAGAGAAAGGTAGAGGCTTTATATCACAAGCTTTGTTAATCCCGAATTATAATGATTCCCGTAAATAAGGGGGGTAGAAGGGAAAACCACTGAATAAAAGAACTCATCCCACATCCTACAGCAAAGCAGCAAATGACCCTGAGAGAAAGATCATCATGACATGGCAAGAGCTTTTCATTTGATCATAATTCAGTACCTTGAATGAAATGACCAATGAAGGGAAAAAAGGGTGAGGAGGGGAGCTCATATAATTGCATCCTGAAGAGCTTTTGTTGCCATCACTGGTAGTTACGTCAGTTAGAGGGGATTTGGGGACTAACAAATGAGACCCAATAAAAAACTTGTTTATAAAATAAGTGAAGGGGAAGGAAAACTGAAAAAAATCTACCACCAGCTTATCTGGACATCGAATTGAGAAAGCCATCTGATTTATTTCATATCACATCTGTGAACTTGGAGGGGGTTTACAGGAAGAACCAGGAAAACATGTAGAGATTCAGGAGGGAAGCAGGTTGTGAACAAGGCTATCCACTGAAGCTGAAGAAAACTGGACTGTGACCTCGTGCAGCCATTTGACATAGGAAGTGGCTAACTTTGGACAACGAAGTTCTGGATCTGAAACTGGTCTTCACATTACAGAATGAATGAAGAAGAAACATTTCCTCTGGAAGAGCAAGGCTTCACATAGTGTTATGCTGACCTAGCATCTCACTGCTTTGCTTCACCCAGCTGCTCTCCTAGCTTCCTTCGTGTTGGCACTGACATTTCTCTGATGCTCAGTCAGCTGGGTCAGAGCACAGGAGTTATTCAACAAACAAGAAAGTAGTTCTACACTGGTTTAGCTCCTGAACAAGACCTCTGATTAGGGTCAGGAAAATGTCAGTGCTGACACAGAGAAAAGGAAGAAGGCAAAACCAGTCTTTTTGGTACATTTTATGAAGTTAGCTGTATCCTCTCATTTCCCTGGTTAACTCTGCCTCCACATCAACCTTACATGTGATTTTATTGCTCTAGCCTTTCAGCCAAACCATAAGGACATGATGGAAGTGCACGGTCTAGGACAAATACCTAAATTTAGGCTAAAATTAGTCAATGTATGCATACCCACATAAACCAACATCCATCCTGTGACTTCACAGGTTTAGCATTTAGGGCACAGCCTTTACACAGTGATGAATTTACCATCTCGTACGTAGCCGCAACGGTCCCATGTCACCCCGTTTCAATTCACCTGCTCAGTTCAATCAGCCATGAAGCACTAAATGTTTAAAGCCATGTAAGGGACACGTGTGCACAAATCAAATGATTTATTAACGATATACCTCAGCAAAACGCCTGCACGGATTGAAGACCTCCCACACACTCCTTTGAAAGTAAACTCCCTGGAGCCCAACCCAAAGCAATACATTGAGTGCGCTAACGTATACTCATGGCTTCCTCTTGATTCTGACTTTATCTCACGCACGAAAAACTTCACAGGGAATTACACGAGTTCTTTATTCTTGAAGATGTTAAACCAAGGATTTCCAAGGAGACCTAAGGGTTCACAAGAAGCAATATTTTGCAAATGCATATAAATAATCCCCAACCCACACAGTGTCTGGAGGGAGCCTCTGCTGCTTTTCCATATTTGCTGGAAGAGTTCACAGCTATTACCATTATTTGCACCCTGGCACACGGTACCTGAGGTGAAGACTGTGCATGGCTAGCAAAAAGATGGTTTATGTCAGTCTGATTTAGCAGATATTCCGCTGGCATCACTCATCATTTCCATTCAAAGTGAGCTCCCTGGATTTTCTCCATTTATTTCTGGATCCCTCATATTGTTCTTTTACCCATTTTAACTTCTTTTCTCTCCAGTCTCTTGTTTGCTGTAGTCTCTTCCCCTTTGAGTCACTTGACTCAAGGAAAGGAGAGATGGATTTAAGTTAAGAAAATATAATACCAAATTAAACTTGAAACCACTCTCAGTAACTGGTAGCTTCATGTAGCCAAATAACAGCATTTGGGGAGTGATGCATCTCTGTGATATATGATCTGCTGCTTGCATACAGCTTGCTACCATGTTACAGGAATGAGTAGGAGTAGATAATGTACGATAAATTTTCCCCAGACAATGCCTACGAGAAAGCACTGAGACAAGTATTAATGAGGCAGCTTCTGAACTGCTCAGCTTTGCCAAATACTTTGACTGAATGACACAAGGCAAGACATATGGTAAATGACAAGATGTCTGTCCTAGTGTAAGAAATGTGATTCAATTTTCATGTAAACCTCTTCAGATAATTTCCTTACGTGATTTATGAGTGTGGTTTGTATTAAAATTGTTATCATTAAGCACATTGTGTGGATTGTTGTGGAGACTTCAAGTAACAAGGGAAACAAAAACGCTATTAAACTTCAGCTTCATTCTCACACCAGAAAAACTTTTAAAGAATAAGTATACAATCTTCTACATTATAAAAAAATCCATCATCTTCAATTTTAACTTTTCCACAATATAATTGCAGCAGAGTTGAGAGAAATGAATCAGAAAATCATTAGGGATAAGAAGGGACCTCGAAAGATTATCCACTCCAATCCCCCTCCCACAGCAGCATCACCCAGACAAAGTCGCACAGGAACACATCCAGGCGGGTCTGGAACGTCTCCAGACAAGTAGACTCCACAACCCCCCTGGGCTGCCTGTTCCAATGCTGTGGAACCCAAACTGGGAAGAAGTTCCTTCTGATATTGCTACAGAACCTCCTCTGTTCCAACTGGCACCCATTGCCCATTGTCCTATGACCAGATCACCTTGAGAAGAGCCTGGTTCCATCCTCCTGTCACCCACGCCTCACAACTTTATAGACATTCATGAGGTCCCCCCTCAGCCTTCTCTTCTCCAAGCTCAACATACCCAGTTGCTTCAGCCTTTCCTCACAAGGGAGCTGTTCTATTTTCTTCATCATTTTCGTTGCACGCTGGACACCCTCCAGCAGCTCTGTGTCCTTCTGGAACTGAGGGGCCCAGAACTGGACACAGTACCCCAGATGCAGTCTCACTAGTGCAGAGTAGAGGGGGAGAAGAACCTCTCTCAATCAGCTAACCACCCCCCTTCTGATCCCCCCCCAGGATGCTGTTGGCCCTCTTGGCCACAAGAGCACATTGCTGGCTCAGAGTCATCCTGCTGTCGTCTAGGACCCCCAGCTCCCTTTCTCTTACACTACCCTCCAACAGGTCAGTCCCCAACCTATCCTGCTCCCTGGGGTTGTTCTTACCCAGATGCAAGACAACACTTTCCCTTGTTGCACTTCAATGATAACTTGTAGTTAAACCCGATTCCATTTTAGTCTACAAATAACTACAAGAATCCTTGATTGTTTTTGTTCACTGAATAGTTCAATATATTTGCTTCCCCCTCAAAAGCAGTGACACTGAGAACACAGCATGATGAGACAATAATAGGTATGAGGTGTTTATAGGATATAACTTCTATACTACAGATTTTAAATGCTGGTAGTTGATCATCTATTATCTGGCTGGTAGTCAACAGGAGAAATTGTGAAGTTGATTAAAATTGTGAAGCTGATTAAAATCACCATTGCTTGAAAAACAAACAAAAATCTTGTAAACCAAAGCTCCTCTCTGTGCTAAATTTATTTTAAACAAAAAAAAGCCTTGGACCTTTTTTGTTCCTTTCTGAAATGTGAATAATGGACCAATCTCACCAAGACAAAGATGAGTTCTGAGGTGTGGTAGTTAGTCTTCACTGTCTATTCAAAGAGTTTTTAGTGGTGATTCTTTTTGAAATGTTTATTTCTAGAATTTGGTGGAAAGATGAGTTATTGTCTGTTTTTCTCAACAGAAGGACAAAGGGTTTCTATCTACAGCTGTTGATTGAGTAGTCCCAATTATAATCTATAATCTTAAATCAAACCTGTACTTAGGACAGCTGATTTAGTATTGTTTCTAGCTGCCTCTTACACATTTCAGCTATGACACTGAAACACAGCTTTTGGGATATAATTTGTTTTCAGAGAAGTTCTAAGAGAATTGTTTCTCGATGGTTTTCTAAAACCTGATCTATTTTTTTGAGGAAGACTATTACATTAATCCTAAATCAGTTACTTTTTCCTTGACTGATGATACAATAAAGTAACTACCCTAAGAAGAATAAACCAGCTTTTAGATTTGATTACTTGTACCTCAGATTTATTTGACTTGTAACTCAGTTCGAGCAGCTTTTCACAATGATCTACTTGGTAAAATTTATTAAAGCAGCTACGCTATGCATCCTCTGAATTGTTAGGAAAATCTGAGGTACTAGTTGTTTCCCTTCCACAGGTTTGGATTGCTCTGTATTTACTTCTCTGAATCAGTAGAAAAAGAGAAATGCCTTCATCCTTACTAGATGAGCATCCATAAAAATGACAGGTTTCTCAACTCTGGAATATTCTGGCATCTTCCCAG
Organism: Upupa epops; assembly: GCA_013397515.1. Lineage (NCBI taxonomy): Eukaryota > Metazoa > Chordata > Aves > Bucerotiformes > Upupidae > Upupa > Upupa epops. The sequence goes on from VZRI01004064.1 coordinate 46,408, forward strand.
CTTCCTTTCATTTTGTTGGGACTGCCTTTTGGTTATAACAGCAGACTGAAACTCATTGGAAAGTCAATGTGAGGTTAATACTATTGTCTCTTTGCGTTCAAAGACTTGAAATTTGTTGCCTAAGGAGTATAGGAGATAAGGACCTGGGGGGTCCTAGTGGCCAGCAGGATGACTCTGAGCCAACAATATGCTCCTGTGGCCAAGAGGGCCAACAGCATCCTGGGAGGGATCATTAGGGGGGTGCTTAGCAGATAAAGAGAGGTTCTTCTCCCCCTCTTCTCTGCACTGGTGAAACTGCATCTGGAGTACTGTGTCCAGTTCTGGGCCCCTCAGTTCCAGAAGGACACAGAGCTGCTGGAGGGTGCCCAGCATAGAGCAACAAAGGTGATGAAGGAAGTAGAACAACTCCCTTGTGAGGAAAGGCTGGGGAAGCTGAGTCTCTTGAGCTTAAAGAAGAGAATGCTGAGGGGTGTCCTCATTAATGTCTATAAATATGTGAGGGGTGGGTGCATTTGAAAGTAACTGTGTGAAACTTGAATAATTGGTTAAGCATGAACATTTTTGAAAGCTTCCCTATGTAACTCTTCTGCTCTGAGAGCACCAGTGGAATTTTGGCCATTAACTGTAATTTGTTTCTTAACACTAAATTTATCTTACTCTGTCTTACTGTGTCTTAATGACTCCAACCGCCAGTACGAGCCTGTCACAAAAACATAAACCAGTCTATTATTGCACTCTCTTCTTGTTTAAATACCCATCAACAACTGATGTTTCTGCTTTTGAAACACATTCATTTTATCACTATGAATATTATATATAAAGTCAGAAACTGAAACAGCATAGAGAGATGGAGAGGGAAAAGTTGACTGCTCTGGCAGAGGGTTTGGACTGCATGATCTTTTGAGGTCACATCCAACCCCTAACACTCTGTGATAATACAGTGCAATCACCCTGCAAACACGTACTTTACAAAGGGGATTCCTGATGCAGGATGGCACGCGTGCTTCCTCTTGGATACAGAGTTGTGTCTACGTATAGTCTGTTCACTTGGTAAGCCAGACTTATTTAATCAGGTTTTACAGCTAAGACTTCACTTAGCAAAACTAAAGTGGGAACCTAGCGTAAAGCAAGCAGAGAATACTTCTGAAACTTCTAAAACCACACAGCAGATAGGTTATTTGAAGTACACCATGGCTGAAAATGCTTGAAGAGAAGGATATTGCACTTGCAGCACTTATCTAGGGCCATGAGCTTCTAAGGACGAGTGGGTGTGAAGCTGTGAAGAAAAGCAATTCCATTCTCAGTAGGCTACCATCGTGCATTTTCAAAAGTTTCTAATTGAAGACATGCTTCATTTGCCTCAGCTGTAGAACAAGTCACATTTGCTCGTGATTATGCCCGTAAATGACCTCATAAAAAGGAGATGTGGAATTTAAAAAAAACAAACAGAAAAAACAACCTGAACAGAAAAACAAAAGCGATATTTGGAAAGCATTTAATTATGTGAATTGTCTTTTTTTAATATATATTATCTACCTAACAGCAAGCAAGTTTAGCTCCATTAAGCTAAATAATTTAAAACTATTTTGGTTGTCGGTATATTATTTTATTAGGAAGATATTTCATTCTGTAATGAAAACGGCGTGGGTTAGGGGTTTCAGAAAAGAACACATGAAAACAGTGGTTGTGCTGTGACTACGGTATTATCCACAGCCGAGGCGAACAGAGGATCTGTCACAATGTTGTGATGAACATTTTGAATAAGCTAACACCACGTTATCGTAAGACATTCAAGCAAAACTGAGACCTGTGATACACAATATGTATTGATTTCACCACCATTTTCAACCTTTAGATCATCACAGAATCATTAGGGATTGGAAGGGACCCTGGAAAATGATCCACTCCAATCCCCCTACCACAGAATATATATATAGCTCATTCTGTTTGTGGTGATGTCAGGCTGGACTTGATATCTCAGATGTCTTTTCCAGCCTCAATAAGTCTGTGATTGTGTTAAAAGTATTTACCATTACATATCTTTAGGTTATTTAGGGTTGGGTTTAGTTTGTTTGGGGTGGTTAGTTGGAGTAGTAGACTAAGAGAAAATAACAAACAATACACTTTAAACAAAGCTAGGACAAAAAAACCCTAGGAAAAAGCCAAAAGGTACTAAAATCTTTGTAATCAATTTGCATAACAACTTCTAGGAAAGGATGGGAAAGTGTACTGTTGTTTCTTGCTTTATTACTAAAGGTCTGGAAGATGCTTCCACTCAAACTTCAATCCAGCTATTCTGGGAGATACTGATCACAGAACAACCATGAAATTCATCAAGTTGTTCATATTTCATGATTGAAGTAGTTACTCCGTTTCCTGACTTATCAGTAACTGAATTCAAATCAAACTCAATTATCCTTTCGTTCAAGATTCTAAATGTTAATTTGTTTATGGAAACCCTTCAGGAATGTAGATACTGTGTGTTAAAAAGTTGTCAGAACACAAACTTACTGAACATAAAGTGGCCTGGTAGAGGCTTGAGTGCTTTGTTCTTCATATGATCATCACCCCACCATCAGTCTCAGCATCCCAGAGGGTCCCAACCTTCTACTGAACTTCAGAAAGTAGCATGTCTATTTCAGCAATATAAAGACTTCTATGTAGCTGTGATTTAGAGGTCAGTTGTTGGTCCTTCCTCTGATCTCAGAAAAGGAAGGAATTATACAGTGATAGAATCCTTAGGGATTGGAAGGGACCTCAAAAGATCATCTAGTCCAATCTCGCTGCACAGCAGCATCACATAGACCAAGGAAAATAACAGGGTTCAGTATTTACTGTGTTCTTGCTAGATTAAAACAAAATACATCAGCAAATTCACAGAATCACCGAACCATTAAGGTAGGAAAATTGTTCGTACAACACAATATAGGATGTTTTTCCTACAGAATTTAAGCTGTTCCCTTTTGAATTTTATTTAAAGAGATTAGAAATGAGCTTCTAGAAGAAAGTCATATGATACTAACATAGCTCATTTCCACTACTGGATCCAAACCTTTTCCACTGAGGAATTTCACCTGTGCAAAAATTCATTGAAATGACACTAATTTCCACCCATACTTTGAAGACGGAAGGGCATCGAACGACAAGAAGCTTCTAGGTGTATGCAGCATGCACCGTACATCACCAGATCTATTTATCATGATACACTGCACTTCAGAGTAGCGTTGTAGCATTTGATCTCATTGAACTGAGACCAAAAAAAATGAAGTCGGGAAACGGTAGTGTCTGCTGATTTATTTCACTGGCTGTTTTAGTAAGTTAGTCAGTTCATTAAGTTTATGGGTGCTTTTCCTTATTTATTTAATTATGGGTACCCAACATATGCAATTTAATGGTGCAATTTGTAGAACCTTCAAAAAAATCAGGATCCCCGCTGAAAATTTAAAGGATTGTACGTATTTTCTGCCTCTCTTACTTCATCGAACGGCTTTCCAGATGAGACAGAATAGCACGCAAACACAACGCTGATGATGCATGACTTACACCAACTGCTTGTGAATTGGAAGCAGATGTGGACAGTGGGAGGCTGGCCATCTCCAAACAGAATGCAAGTAATTGAAAAGGAAAAAGCAAAGCTAAGTCTACTAGTGGTGTTCAAGAACGTACCTCATGGCTACCTTGTCTCCTTGTAAGTAGGTAGGCAAAATGAATGTCAAAGCAAGAACAAAAGACACTCTATCAAACACAGAGTATAATGAAACACAAATTATGCTGTAGCTGCAGGAATTCTGTGGTCATGTGTGTTTGCTGTGCGTCTACTTCACAATGAGGGTAACAGAGCACTGGAACAGGCTGTCCAGGGTGGTTGTGGAGTCTCCTTCTCTGGAGACATTCCAGACCCAAGTGTATGTGTTCCTGTGTGACTTGGTCTGGGTGATCCTGCTATGGCAGGGGGATTGGACTGGATGATCTTTTGAGGTCCCTTCCGATCCTTGATTTGATAAAAAACATCTGGATTTGAGTCTCCTAGTATAAATTGCTGATTTTGTACACTACTCACATCTCCATTTTCATTACTTCTTTCTCATTTTAATCTACTCCTTATCACAGGACTCCAATTCACAGTAATTCTCTACCTTCCCAGGTGCACTGTATTTTTGCTGTATGGACCCTTTCACAAATTAACTTTATTTACTGGTCTTTGGAGTTCTATCAGAGCAAAACTTTCTCTAAAAATGATACCTTAAGGAATAGTCATAGCTTTTATCCCAATAATCCTTCTCATTATCTAGACAAAATAAACTCTTTCTTACCCTCAATTTATTACACTTCTTTATTAGATCAATGCTAAATACCCTTAATTAATGACAAAGCCCTCTTGGTGTTTACAGGCTGTACCAGATTGAGGTTTATATTCAGTATACTGCAAGTTATTGGTCTTCTGAGGCTATTTTACTGGAGCCACATTAAATCACTTTCTACACACTGCGACAACATTTGACTTCCTCTACTCACATAATTTTTCCAGATCTCAATAAATTTTTGGATGTACTACTAATAGTTCCCCTTCCTCCCACCCTGCTTGAGATTAAAGCTCTTTAGCTTGGGCATTTTAACAGCTTTCAGAGGGAATCACAGAATCATAAGGGATCGGAAGGGACCTCGAAAGATCATCCAGTCCAACACCCCTGCCACAGCAGCATCACTCAGGCCAAGTTCCACAGGAACACATCCAGGTGGGTCTGGAACATCTCCAGAGAAGGAGACTCCACAACCCCCCTGGGCAGCCTGTTCCAGCGCTCCAGTACCCTCCTTGGGAAGAAGTTCCTACTGATATTTAGATGGAACCTCCTCTGTTCCAGCTTGCACTCATTACCCATTGTCCTATCCCCAGATGACACTGGGAACAGCCTAGCTGCATCCTTCTGACACCCACCCCTCACATCTTTATAGACATGAATGAGGTCCCCCCTCAGCCTCCTCTTCTCCAAGCTCAAGACACACAGCTCCCTCAGCCTTTCCTCATCAGGAGAACTATTTTACTTCCTTCATCATCTTTGTTGCTGTATGCTGGACACCCTCTAGCAGCTCTGAAAGACCATTCCTCCCGGTTTGATCCTCTTTTCTAATAGAGACTTTTTCTTCACCCTATTGAATATATTCTTTTTCTAGATTCTGGGACACCTTTTTCTTTCCTCATACTGCAGTTAAGAGCCTATAGGACTTTTTTCCAGCAGTCGATTCACTTTTCAATAAATTATTAACTTCGTGTTTTAGAAGTCATACAGGTTCAGCCCATAACTTACACCCCTTTAAAACTCTTGGGGAAAATAATTGATTTGCTTCTCTTAATCTTCAGAGCCGTTTTCTTTGCACACAGCATCTCTAGTGGTTTTCTTAATCATTATGGTGATGGTCACATTTGCAAAATGATTTTCCTGCTCCTCTATACAGGTTTCATTACTCAGTCTCAAAGCTTCTAGAGGGTTTTTTTAACACTTCCAAGAACATTCTGGGATCTCATTAATGTGACTACAAAAAAACTCTGCTACAGACTTGGAAGTGGAATAGGGTTCAAAAAAAAGGAGAGTAAAATCCTCAATGCATAAAGGTTGGCATTTTACAAGCTTCTAAAAACAATAGAGTGATCACAGTTATTTAGTGGGATCTTGGCCAGAGATGTGCTCCTGTGGCCAAGAGGGCCAACAGCATCCTGGGGGGGATCAGAAGGGGGGCAGTTAAGAGATTGAGAGAGGTTCTTCTCCCCCTCTACTCTGCACTGGTGAGACTGCATCTGGAGTACTGTGTCCAGTTCTGGGCCCCTCAGTTCCAGAAGGACACAGAGCTGCAGGAGGGTGTCCAGCATACAGCAATGAAGATGATGAAGGAAGGAGAGCAGCTCCCTTATGAGGAAAGGCTGAGGGAGCTGGGTCTCTCGAGCTTGGAGGAGGCTGAGGAGTGTCCTCATTAATGTCTCTAAATATGTGAAGGGTGGGTGTTAGGAGGATGGAGCCAGGGTTGCCTGAGCCCCTTCTCTGTCCCCATTTCAGGCCTGCTCTCTCCTCCTGGCACTAGTTGCCTGAGAAAAGATCCCAGCTCTCACCTGTCTACAACTTCCCTTCAGGTAATTTAGAGAATGATGAGGTCCCCTCTGAGTCTCCTCTTCCCCAGGGTAAACACCCCCAGCTCTCTCAGCGTCTCCTCGTCAGACTTTCCCTTCAGTCCCTTCCCCAGCCTCACTGTTCTCCTGTGGACCTGCTCCAGCCCCTCAATCTCTTTCTGGAAGAGTGGGGCCCAGAACTCTCCAAGCTCCTTACTCACAAGACTGTGTTGAATTTGGAGCAATATGGGGTATGGTGACTATGATAGGACTCACCATCCTGCATCTACCTGTCTAGCTCTTCATTCACCCATTTATACCGCCCAGGTACTTCTCTGTAGTTCATTTTCGAGGATGCCAAATATCCCCATTTCTCCAAGGGATTGTTTGTTCACAGACAATTTGTGAATAAGGACTGCAATGGGCAGTCACAGTGCCCTCCCCATGAAGGGCACTANGGCCTCGCCATGAAGGGCACTAGACTTGATATCAAACCTACTGAGCACAGGATGACTCACGAGTATGACTAAAACCAGGAGAGTTCTACCTTTTATCTTTCCTGCTGCTTGAATAAAACTCACAAGCAGAGCATTAAGATGGGATTTACATCCACAATTCATAGGATTTAAGTTATGCAAATGGTATTTACACCACATTCACTCTGCACACGGAATTGTATGTATATTCAACATATGAATACAGAGCAGATGGCTCAAGATCTCTTGGCCCAAGAGAAAAATATATGATAATATATAAGAACAATAAATATATATAAATATATATATGATATATATATATATCTGAATATATATACACATCCTCTATTAGCTTGTTACACCTGTTCACAGCTGTCTTGATGGTTCAGCCAAGACTGCATCTGTAATCCATGCTAGACCACAGCCCAAATAAGGCTTGTATCTAAAAGAAGGAACATAGGGAAAATAATTTATCAGAGCTATTAACGTGCAAGAAAAAAGATCATTGCATGTATTTAGCGAACACTTAACGGCGCCGGTTACTTTACCCGCTAAGATTTTCAGGCTCACAAATATCATACCGCACTCATAGTCTGTCTGCGTAGGCAACAAATTGCTCTCATTCTCTTCCCATCCCATTTGGTTTCTCAAGTTTGAGCAAACTAGTAATTGAACTGATCTACTCAGATAACTTAGAATAAATAAAATGTTCTCTCTGCACCTGCAGAAGAAGCAGATGCTGTCAGAAGTGACTTAGCACTTAACAGACTGCTTCTGTCTGCGGAGCCAGCGGCTTCTGCTAGTTCAGTAGTCTGGTTTTCTTAAAGCTTTGGCAGCAAATATGTTCTACTTCATACTTCTGTCTTTTAAGTGAAATACAATCCACTCTAATGAAGCGAGGACTGACTGCCATAGTAACCGTCTCCAACTAAAGGCCTCTAATGTAATTAAAATACACAGCTCTGGATCTGATTTGCTATAGCATTGTATTTAAAACCAATGCCACCACTGGGCAATTTGTGTGCTTCACACTGCTTAGGAATACTTTGTTTTGGTCAGTCAGCTACCTGTGACACACTGGATCAAGGACCTGTTGATCAAGGTCCTTAAGTAAGTTATAACCTTTTATAGAATCACAGAATAGGTTGGGTTGGGAGGGATGTTTAAAGGTCATCTAGTCCAACCCCCATGCAATGAGCAATCTAGTTGATCTAGATCAACTAGATCAGTTTGCTCAGAGCCTCATCCAGCCTGACCCTGACCATCCCAAAGGATGGGGTTTCCACAACCTCTAGGCTACCTGTTCCATGCTCGGAGAGGTAGGCAAGCCTCATGCCTCAGAGCACAGAGGGATGAATGCCAGGGTGAGCAGTTGCCTCTCATCCCTTTCCCAGAACAGGAAGGGTTGTCTTCTCTCCCAGAGTAGATCACTCACCATTTCTACATAGATTATTTTGCTTTACAAAGTTTGTCTATCTCTATCCTACAGAGTGCAGGAAGGATTTGTTAATTTTTATTCAGTGCCATGATAGTTCAGCTAGATGAGCCATCGCATCTGCCTAGCACTCTACCTCGTAACTGAAATCTTTGTAGCATAATCTTTACTCAGAGTACACTCGATCTGCATCCTTAAAACACAGGGCAGGAAGTACTTAGATATTTAATTCTCATTAGCCTCACTAAGATTTATAGCTTAGGCCCTCAGCTTCATGTAGACATTTCCAATCCTCGATACTGGAGTAACAAGGTTAAGAAGTTCTTCATCACTGAGCTAACTGGGGGTAGAACTAGATGGAAAATATAAGTAAATAATAGAAAAAGATTATTACAGGCTTACTGTAACACACAAAGTGTCAGAAAATGGGAGACTTGCACCCATTCTTTTTAATTCCAACATTCAAACTAACAAAACTGTCAGTATTTTTCTCTGGATTATTGAATAACAAGGGTACATGCATTAACTAATAAATTCAGAGTAACTAGTAGTCCCAATTTTTGCTCCTTTTACAGAAATGAGGTAGCTAATCCAACTAGAGGGAAGCATTGTGCAGTACAGAAGTGCTCACCACTTAAAAAATAAGACTTCCTATTTGAAAAGTTCTTCAGAATTGAGTTCTAAATCGCATCATGCTCGCAGTTATTTTTCTGCTCCTTTATCTAATTATTCAGCAAACCGCTTCCCAATACCTTTTTTTTTGTAGTGAAAGCAAGCCCTCCAGAAATCAAAGCAGCTTATCTTCATCACTGTGGCTTATGCACTTATCTTCATCTTCCAGAAACGCGTGACGTGCTCTCCGTCCCACCGGTATCTCTCAGAATGACAATTGGATAGTTGCGTTTCCAGTCCATAGCTGATGGATTAAATGTATCTCAAACGTCTGCTGTCTCTGGCATTTGAGATGCGTGCATCAATACGTGTGTGACCAGACGCACTCATAGAAATGTTAATTACTGCCACAGTCATATACTGTCCTTGTAAGTATTGATCTCACTTATCAGCTTGGTTTCCTTCTATCTTTCAGGTAGAACTCTTCAAAATACCCTCAATATTCACTTGACTGTTTACACTCCATGTAATGAAGTCAGTATATTTTATGCAAATTCCCCTTTGTTTTGGATTTTAACTTATCTGTGCAAAATAAGCTGCTGCAATCTTGAATACCCATCATTCTGCTTACAACTGGACAACATGTGGTCAGTCTGACTGTGCTCCATGCTATAACAGGTACTGCAGAGGTGGGCCTTACACATCTTGAACAATTAGCTTTTCTATAGTAGAAATCATAGAATATAATGAATTATAAGTTTTTAACCTAATGCTATGGAGTGACCTGTGATACATCTACCTAAATCTGAAACGTAAATACAGCAGGAGATTCTACCACTTAGTTGCTTTTACAAGTGATTATTATTTATAATTACTATTATAATTCAAATTCAAGATACTGCACTTCAAGATACCATTAAGAATTATTAAAACCAGTGACAGGCTGTGCAATTCTACTTCTACTGCCTAATACTTTCTTTGCCTTTCTATCTTTTGGTGACCATATGGTATCATTTCATCTGTTGGAAGAGGTAAAAATAGTCTAGAAATTTTAATATCAGTTCTTCTCAATGTAAGATTCTTTTGCCTTCCTTGCTGAGGTGTCACCTCCAGACAGACATATACACAGACACTACAGAAATGCTCTTTATGATCTAGTTTTCTAGGAGATTGTTGGTCACCAGGAATAAATTCAAAAGGAGGATACTGCTGATTTAGAAAGAAATATCTAAACACTGACTATTGCCTACTGAGAAAGGGAGATGTCTGGACTACACCACTCTTATTTAGAATCCAAATTCTTAATATTAACTCCATTATCTAGAATCTCTGCATCATGTTTTTAATGCTGCACCAGGTAGGACTCTTATAGCACTAAAAGGAGGAGGAAAAGTGTGCTGTTCCTGCTTTTCTCCTAAAACTACTGTGTCCCTGCGTTGGATGTGTTAATTTTCTGATTAAAGTACTACATGAAATTCAATATATCCAGTGTACCTGTTCTCTTTTCAGCTAATCAACTGTACTACTGTATAAATTCATTATAATTCATTTACTATTACAATTTTTTATACAGTGTTATTATTAATGAAGTTATTCACTGTTAATCATAAATTAATAAATCGTGTATTCTTTGAGCACAAAGGAGAAAACCACATAGCTACCAATACTCTGAGTTACATTTTAGCTGGAGAACTGCCAAAAGCAGTACCTTTTCCTCCATATAATAACAACTCCACGCTCCATAACTTAAAGCTAGAAGACTACGTTCTCCTATTCAAATTCCAGTCTCAGAAGCTCTGCATCCTTCCTTCAACACCCTCACAGGAAAGGGAGGAAGTACTTTCTCACTCACATGTCTCTAACTTCCTCTGTTCCCTCACTTGCCACCTACAACCATGTTAGCCACTGCAGATGTTACACAGCCATTACACAGTTTTCCTAGAGCGATTTCCAGGTGCCTTCTGTTCAAGTGCTAGCCTTCACATAGAGATGCAGAGTGTCCTTAAATCTTCTCTAGAGGCAATCTGGGTCTTTCTCAATCAAAAGAATAATTCATCACTCCCCTTCATTTAATTCCTGGCACAAAATTGGAAAGCTCCTGAAAATCCTTTCGTCTAACAGTGCTCACAACAACAACATTAATAACGATGACAATTAAAGGGTAGATAAATCTGAATTGCAAAGAGAAGAAACGCTCTAGTCAGTTGAGAGCTCTCCAGACTGACACAGGGGCACTCAGGAGGAATGCATCACCTATGAAGAACCCACAGCATTTCCTACCCGGATAAGCATTGAACAGTTTTAACAGCCTTCCTCTGATCACACGTGTGCCAGCAGTCTGTTGGTATCAGCAAACCAGCCCTTTCTGAAAGGCTAAACTTCCTCTCAGGAGGATTATATGATGGCACAGCTACCATCAGAACGTGAGCATCCGCAGCTCTAGGGAAAAAGTCCTCAGAGAGATTTGCTCTCAAGACCATTTCCAGCATTCCACTAGATCCCAAAACTTAATAAGGAGAAGAGAAAGTTCCAACTTAGAGTTTCCTCAGGAGTGCTTTCAGCAAAACGTTGCTCTATCTGCCAAGCTTGTTTGTTCCATGACACTTGGTTTGTTAACTTCCAGCATAACACAACCATGTCTTGCTGGATTCTCTCCCAATGCAGAGCTTATACTGCAATGAGTTTTCATCTCTATCTGCTCTGATGCTCCCAAATCCTCCATTTTTCTATATCTATTCTGCTCTAAGGAAAACAAACTACTCCGTGTGGGGTTTTGCTGTAGCAGGAAGAGGTGGTTTGGGGCTGGAGTTTCTAGCACCCCTATATTGAAAAACAAACTCTTCTTGGTGACATTCACAGACGTGGTTTGTTCCTTGGAATGCTCAGCAATTATCTTAGCGGGTTGACTGCTTTGATGGGAATTGCTCTGGGGCAGCAGCATGCTGTCAAATGCTGAAAGTTTGTCATTGTGTTCCTGCTTCAGCTGTTTTAACTGCAAGAGCTAAATTCTGCTTCCAAATTTGCAAGTGTGAAAGCATTCAAAGGAATGTTGGCACAAATCTGCATGAAAGCAAAATGTAATCTCATCTATCATCTCTTAGATGTATGATGCTCTGATCAAAACTTAATCATGACTGATCCCTAGTCAAAGCAGACCGCATGTGACTCAGACCTGCCTGGTTATGCCTTTGCGGTCTTTGATCTATATGTCTTCATTCCAGCTAGAGCAGGCACTGAAAAAAATCACCTTTGAAAGCAGTTTGGCTTCTACCTTCTAATTATCTCTTTATTTATATTCTTTATACATATATTTATTTCTTTATTTGATCACTGCCATAATCTAGAGTATAAATGTTCACAGAATTGGCAAAAACTAGGCCAATTCAGAGAATAAATTTCTGAAGAGTGAATTGCTTTATTCATACCTAAAATCACAGAATCATTAGAGATAGAAAGGGACCTTGAAAGATCATCCAGTCCAATCCCCCTGCCACAGCTGGATCACATCCAGGCTGGTCTGGAACATCTCTAGAGAAGGAGACTCCACAACCCCCCTGGGCAGCCTGTTCCAGTGCTTCAGTACCCTCACTGGGAAGAGGTTCCTCCTGCTACTTCTGTGGAACCTCCTCTGTTCCAGCTTGCACCCACTGCCTCTTGTGTGCACTAGATAACCTTGAGAAGAACCTGGCTCCATTCTCCTGACACCCACCCCTCACATATTAATAGACATTAATGAGGTCACCCCTCAGCCTCCTCTTCTCCAAGCTCAAGAGACCCAGCTCCCTCAGCCTTTCCTCATCAGGAAGACACTCCAATGTGTCCAGCTCCTCCTGCTCACTGTTCCTCTAGATTTGTCACTTTTTATTTTCAGGTGTTTTACTAAAAGTCTTATACTTTATTTCTTCTAGTAAACTTGGAATACAATGAATTTTAATCACAGTTGACAGGAAGACACTTAAAAATGCATTCTATTTAGCTACATGACAGTGCTGCCCAGGAGTGACCTCTCTAATCACAGTCACAGAATTAAAGGCTAAGCATTATGTCAAATCATCCTGAACACGAGAAGGTCTGCATAGTGAAGCAGCATTACTGCTGCCCAAAGCACAGGAAAAGTCTAATCAGGGGTTGTATTTGGGGTTTCCTAACTGAGGAAACTACGTGGTTGTTTTAAGTTCACTACCAACAAAGCATCCTGCTCTTCTCAGAACCCAGCATCACCATATGATACTGAAACAGCCTTTTAGCTCTGCTGATCTTTGATGCACAGCTTCTTTTCCAGTCTCAGTTAGCCAATATGTTAAACTTTAAACTTGAAAACAAAGCAAAGCAAAACAGAATAAGCTTTGCAACACTGAGCCCTGTCTCCAATTCCACCAGTTTCTTCTGCAAACTCTATATTTACATGTTTCACAGCTTCTTCAAACTCTATTTACTGCAAACATAACTGATCGCTCTCTTCACAGCATTATTTTTGGCCGGTCTGTCAAAGAGCAAGAATTATGTGAAATGATCTCCACATTGCTTATTTTCATAGCTTCTCAATATTCCCTATACGTTTTGAAGGACAGATTGATGTGTTTATTTTGGGGCTAGCAGGATAAAGAGGAAACTTCAACTACTGCAGCATCGCTGGCTCATAGCTCCCCAGTCTTTTAAAACTGTTAAAGAGAGACAAGAATACACGAAGCACAGAATACTAATAGATGGTTGATAAACTATTAGTTGAGAAGGGCTCCCTACACCCTGAATGCTCCTCAAGAAAAGGAAGATAGATATCTCCCTTGGTGACATTAATCACTAGATTGAAGAGGACTGGTCCCAGTACCAACCCTTGGGGGACTCCACTAGATCCAGGCCTCCAACTATACACTGTCCCATTGAGCACTACTCTCTGGCTTCCATCCTGCAGCCAGTTCACAATCCTCCTCACTACCCAGTCATCCTGTCCACACTGCCTCAGCACTTACAGGATGACTTTGTAACTCACTTTCCATGCCTTCAGGCACAACTAAACACCTCCTAGTTGTGATGCTGCTTTTTCTTTTTAGATTTCCACCAGCGTTCTTTGCAAAACCTATTAACAGCTGGAGGTGTCTCATTACCTTTGAAAATTGCTTGCAAAGTCTAATTGAGAAAGGAGGTTTGGTGATCTCATCACAATGCATCGATTCTTCCTATTTTCCCGAGCTCACTCCCTTTATCGATATCCTTAACAAATATTATTCAAATTAATTTGAAGGAGAAGCTTATTTTAAAAGATATATTTTGAAAACCCTTATAAACACGTTAACTTGAGGCTTTCACCAAGTATTACATCCTAAATGAGAAATCTTAGTAAAATTAAGTTTCTTTCTTTATACAAAATGCAAACACAACAGGCAACACAATAAACAGAACTGATAGAGGGGCAGAGATAACAGTAAAAATTACATTCTGCTTCTAAAATGTGATTTAGCCAAATGCATCGCTGTGTTCTGCATTTTCAAAGAACCAAAGGGATCAGAAGGGACCTCGAAAGATCACCCAGTCCAATTCCCCTGACACAGGAGAATCACCCAGACCCAGTGGCACAGGAACACATCCAGGCAGGTCTGGAACGTCTCCAGAGAAGGAGACTCCACAAACCCCCTGGGCAGCCTGTTCCAGTGCTCTGGTACCCTCACT